>OX453296.1:26780950-27380950 GCA_949710035.1 Crambus lathoniellus | reverse complement strand
TTTAGCTACCTTACGACTATCACGGCCTTGGTATATCGATCTTAAGACAAAACATTAGATTATATTCCATTAGCGTACGGTTACAGCACAAGGGTTAACGTTTATCTTCATTAGTGACAGTTAGTCTCATAAAAGCAGTACTCTATCTCACTTTAGTCTCAGTAATATAATGTCTCAAGTAGTCTACAATATTAAGACACGCAGTAAAACGGAATATTTTACTGCTCGTCCGGGTGACCGTAAAAATAGGATCAAATAAAACAATGTCTTCTTCAATCTCGATAAAAATCATTTTGCCAGTTTTACTACCTTGAAACATCATATTACTCGTTAAATTTAATTTAAGAGAAAAGGACAGTGGTAGTCGTGTGAAGGAAATCCTTAGTATACTATTGGTCTCTTTGATTTTATGTTAATTGTGACGGCAGCATAAAATTATTGGTTTGAGTCATGTTATGTAGATGCTGAAGATTTTCTTTTTTCTATTTTGTTATCTCGCAGCTTGCTTTCATCTAGAGATTCTATTTTATGGTCTCTCAGTAAAGGAGTTCTTGCGTTAATTTTTTCGTCACCCTTTCCGTATCGTTCGTTCTTGTAGTTGGTTACTCTGATGGTGTTATCGCTGTCTAAAGATTCTTGTCTGCTGGACACTTTACTGCTTTTTGTACTATCCGTGCGTTTGACTTCTGGTTTTTCTTCGTGGAACGCCATGTTGTCGAAGCACTGCGCTGGCACGATGTTGACGGACTTCATCATTGGCAGTGCAATGGCCAAAGCAGGACTCATGTCTCGCGGACTCGGAGTCAGACGGGTTGTGACTGAGAGATCCATTCCTGGCATCAGTGAGGCGACTGTCAGAAACAAAATTGATGTTAATATTTAGGAACACAGTTCAAATGAACACAAAAAGAAGATAAGTATAGTTAATAGTTAAATTAATAGACAATCATGCAAAAGTGCATGCTCTTTTTTATAAATTAATCTGATATTACTTTTAGAAAGATCTAAAACGAGTACTTATATTAAGATTCAATTTAATTTTATGTACAAACAATGAATCATTCATTGCACAAAACTTATATATTAGTTAAATAACAAAATTAAAAAAATATTTGAAAGGAACAGGTGCTAATTATATTAATTACATACCATTTTTTCTAATTGGAAGTCCATATTTGATAAGAAAAATAAAGTAGTTAATTATTAAACTATATTTAAAAATTATTCCAATTGGAAAAAAATGGGATCATAGAAAAACATTCTAGGGCACATACATCTATACACATTTATTAAGAAGTATTATTAGGTATGTGTTAGTGTATTTAAAATTTAATTTTCAATGTGTACCACGGTGTTGGATGGTGAGATCGATGCTTCAGTCGGTGTAGTATTGTTTTGATTGTTTGCGGATCTTTGATGGTATGGTAAACTAGGACAGTAGCCTGAAAAATTACCATCACATATAGTAATACAAACAAACTAATAACCAGATATGGGCCACAAAATAAACGGACACTAATGAACAAAGTAATATAGAACAGCTCACAGACACTGAAATAAGGAATAATGCAAACGTCACATTAATATTCTAAAGGGATAATGAGGACTTGGTTAGTCTAGAAATTAACTACGACGACATCAAGATTAAAGCGGCAAAGCAGCTACCAGCGTTGGACTTCCACATAATGTCAAAATAACCTCGAACCTTGCCTCGCAACCGAATAGGTCGAACCTAGCCGGCTCCAGTGGTGCTGCTGAAGACATAGTCAGTTTGTGCAATAATGATGATGAGCTTAATGACCATGATTTGTTAGTGACGACTAAAGATTTAGTAGCATTCCTGTAAGCTAAATCCTTAAGTGCAGGCGATATATAAAGCCCGTTTGGAGTCTGAACGGCGCCGGTATCGTGTGTTGCTTTCTAAAGCATGTTTAAATTTTTTCTTTTGCAGTTGTTTGGGGTCGTTTGGATCATAGCTTCAAGCTCGCTACGATCACCATCTGTGGAGGATTACATTGCATAAGCTACTGTTACTGTTTTAGTATCGATATCGGGCTATTGTCCAATATCTTCACAATTAGAGAAAACAATCCCAACTTCAATAAGAGGAACTATGTATAAAGATTTGTTATTAAACCGGATGAACACATCCACCATTTTTAAATGTGGAAACCACAATATAAACGGTTAGTTTTTTTTTCAAAAATCTATGAGTTTTGCTTCACGACCTTATTTTGTACGTATTTGATCATATACATTTTTGGGATTGTTATCTCTTATAGTTGAGTGATAGAGAGTTAATAATATTATGTTTAGTTGTGTTGAATTATATCAGTTAATTTCATGAAAATAGCAATAAGTAGGCACAAATTACTGATAACATTCAAACCAATTTGGATTATAGTTTGTATATTTTGAAAATCAATCATTTCTGTGTTCAATTATTTAAATGTTGTTTTAGTAAATTTAAATTTAAGGGCTCGATCAAGGAGAGGCGTCGCGTCATGCGGCGTGGCGCGCGGCGCGGGCAAATTGTGCTATCATTGCACGCTAGTGACATACGTCTACTGAAATAAGTCAAAGTGACGCACCAACTGATGCACAATTCGCCCGCGCTACGCGACGCGCCGCATGACGCGCCACCTCTCCTTGAACGGGCGCTAAGTGTGAATTTCCCGATATTTGCAATGAAAACAAAAAGTTTTAGTGAGTTAATTCATAAATGTAATTGGTTGTTTGTTGACGTTGATTATGTTAGTTCTCTTAAATTAGTATTTAGCGTTATTATGATTTTCTACGCAGTGATATCATACACTTAACAGTGGTGTTACTACTGTGGATACAATCTTAAAAACTAAATTATCAATGGCCTTTCAAAGCCGATTTTTTATGAAACTGCATAAATTTGCCTTTAAGATTGTTAGAAATTATACAGTTTATATTAAAATATTATTCTAAGTGTTTTCTTGAATCTACGAGTGGTTTTGAGACATATTATTAACTTGTAGTTTGAAATTGTCTTCGATCAAGGTTTTTGAAAACAATAGTATCTTACCCATGTTAGGTCCCATCATATCCTTAGGGTGGTTCGTTTTTATTGCATTCATCCTACGATTTATTGCTTGAGGAGCCATCCCTGGTGGCAAAGGTCCAGTACCTGGAGCTCCTGGTGCGCCTGGAGTGCCTGTTCAAAATTATTTTTTTCTAAGTCTTGTTAAGATGATTTGATTCGGAACAAAAATAACAACTTCTTGCATACTAGTTGGTCACGTTAGGCTCGGAGTACCTACAGAATCAGATTACTATCGTCAAATGTTTTATCACTTAGGACTCGTTCAAGGAGAGAAGGCGCGTCGGGGGCGGCACGTCGCACGGCGCGGGCAAATTGTGCTATCATTGCGCGCTCGGCCGTGGCGCGCGGCGCTTTACGCGCTGCCTCTAAATAATCGAGCGCTTAATTATCGAAATAGTCAAATTTGTATTCACGTTATCTCTTCGTAGAGAAAATAATACCGGAAAATTAAGTCTATGGTCCGACAACCAATTTATTTGGTAAATTAGAAAAATAATGACTGTAGCAGAATATAGGTATGTCTACTAACGCATTGGTGGTCTCGTAGGTTCTACGTTGATGACTCGCCGACGCTTCTTCGGCAGCTTTGCCCTGGCTTGTGTATGTGAGTAGTACATCGCGAAGTTGGACACGATGACTGGCACAGGCAGGGCTATCGTCAGTACCTGTGAACGGTTATTCATTGTATGTGGCATAATAAAATTTTGTGTTCACATTATTGTTGTTTCATTCGGTTTTATGACAATTTTGCCACTTTAAGTGAATCATAAATTTAGAAGGTAATTGTTTAAGAATTTATGTTTTTTCCTTTGAAATAACAATTTGCTTTCAGATCCGGACTGAAAATTTTGATTGCTCCTACTTTTTGACCAGAAATAATTTTTGATTTTTTAATAGGAATATCGATGCACAGTAGGATCTAATGTTATACTTACACCAGCCAAAGCACACAAGGCACCAACAAACATCCCCACGTACGTCTTCGGCGCCATGTCACCATAGCCCACTGTCGTCATGGTGACGAGCGCCCACCACAGCCCCAGAGGGATACTGTTAAAGTCATTATGGGGATTCGTTTGTATCCTCTCCGCGTAATACACCAAACTAGCGAAGATCACAATACCCAGCACTAAGAAAAACACCAGTAATGTCAACTCTTTGGCCGATGCCCGGAAGGTTTGTATCAAGATCTTTAGGCCCGACGAGTGCCTGGTGAGTTTGAAAAGTCTCATGATCCTAATGATGGAGAAGAACTCCAAGATATCCGCGTTCTCTACATGGGAGGCGTACTTCTGGAGGATGAGGTCGATGTAAAAGCTCATGGTAGCGATGTAGTCGATGATGTTGACGGAAGATTTGATGAACTCGCACTTGTTGGGAGACGATATGAATCTGACCAGGATCTCTAGAGTGAACCACGCGTTGCACACGCATTCGATGTAGAAGAACGCTATGTGAGCGTTTGTCTGCACTTTGTCCAATGCCCAACTCTGCGTTTGGTTTGCGGTCGTCACTGTGTAGTTTCTTATCACTGGCACTCTCATGTCTGGATGTGTTTTCAGGCAGAACGATATTATCGAGACGCATATGAAAAATACTGATATCACACCAATTATCTGTAAACAAGATTTAATTTTAGAAATTGTAATATTGTTTTACTGAATAAACATGATTTCATTAAAGCTTCTTAACATGTATAATCAGAAGAACGCTAAGCGTAAACAAAATGGTGTAATACGGTTGACATTTCAACAATAGGATTTAATTAAACAGTTTCGATAACAATCTATAACTTAGTTTGCTCCAGAGTTCACTCCGTTTCAAAGCAGTAATTTAATTTATAAGTCAGTGATGTAAATTGAACAAATTAATATCGTGTTATGAAAATATTTGAGGCATTGGATCGGAATCAATAGGGGAACTTCGTTCGGGTATTAGGGTACGGTTCGTTAAATTTGCTGATTTATTTAAAGACCCTTTATATTACACGTTGTGTCTGGTGAAATGAAATATGTTAATCTCTCCTAAGCTCAAAGTTGTGAGTTCACGATTGTCACAAACGGTGAACAAGTCAAGGAAAATTCTGATTAGCATAAATTTAAATTATAATGTTCGGCTCTTAGGAGAACTCCGCCTTGAATTGTTCTACAATATTTTACACTTCATAAACTTAAGGCATTACGATTTCGTATTTAATTTAACGTTGCTTTTTTGTGACATCAGTAGGTACAATCAGCTGGCTGTTAAAAACAAATGTTTACTAAGAGCAATATTGCATTCTGTGCATTCATTTCTTTCTATCTTTGAACTCGGGAAAACAATAGATACGGGTGGTAGACCTCATTTATTGATTACGCAGTTAACTTACGGTAGTAATGCATATCCAATCAGGTATAGGGTCTAGATGACGATACTGCAGACACATAAAATGTTGTAGGAAGTAGAAGGCGCTAGGGCGCTGACTATTTCTCTTAACTCTGCATACGAAGCTAATACTAGTATCTTAACACCGTCATATACTCCTATGATCTCTATAAACATTACCGATTTAATTTTAGAGCCGAACCCTATAACCTATCCTAAATAAAGGAATAGGCATACTAGAACTTAGTTCCTAGATATTTTTGTTAATCTAACCAAGTTATGTCCTACTGATGATTGATAATTGGGAACGGCAGTTATAATAAATTGTCTTTAATCAAGGAGGCTGCATATCTCACCTTCGCCGCATTCGAGCTGTATGGCTCGTCGAACAGCGACCACATCTGTGGTTTCAGGGATTGCCACCACGACACGGTGCCGTTGTAATAGTCCTCCTCATAGCCGAACTTTCTTGCCACTTCTTCGTCCGAAGGCTTCTCAGTGTCGAGGTCTAGACGGTCTAACACTGCTAGAGTCTCTTGCGTGTCTCGGTGCTGGGGACAAAGTTGAAGGTTTAGGATATTGTTTTTACATATGCACCCAATTTCGGGAATAGGCTAGAATTTTTGTGTATGTTGTGTCTAGATATATATATATATATATATATATATATACTTTTATGTATATATTTATAATCCCTTAGGTAATTCTTTAAAAGCTCTAATAACTACCAGTCGCATTCAAATTTAGAAGAATAAAAGGCTTTTTAATTTGTTTCAGTTCACTACTCGAATCACTAATCGTTGAAATAACTTGAAAATATTCGAAATCATTAAAACTTCTTTTGTTTCGGTTATATAATTTTCCAATTTTCGTTGCAAGTAATTATTTTATTTGTCCAATATTCCACACACGTTGCTATATGGCGCGCCCCTCGGTCGAACAAATTAAATTTGGTCAACAATTTACAACGGTTCACTGTGTTGGAAGTAATAACGCTACTAGCATTTATTGTATTTTGTTTAAAAAATATGCTGTAGGCCAATGGCAACTTTTGTTTGTTGTGTGGTCTCCATTTTACAAACCTTCTGGCATTATTAAATGTTTTATTATTATTTGAGTGAGTTTTAACTTAACAAATTGATACGATCTAACCATGAGTGGGGCAGTGTGGTTACTGCGCTCGGCCTACGATCGTTGAGGTTAAGCAACTATCGCAATGGTCGGTTACGGAATGGGTGACCAAAAACGTTTCATCTCGAGCTCATCCGTTCTTCAGAAGGCACGTTAAGCCGTTGGCCGCATTTGCAGTCGTTAATACCCACCAACCCTCATTGGGCCCACGTAGTGGGTCATGGCCCATTCTCCATATCCATCCATATAGAAGGCCAGTGCCCTAGCGGTGGAGCCGTTAAATAACTGATTATGATGAGTGATAATGATACGAGTACCAGATATTAAAGTTCAGGGAATCAATTAAACAGAGAATCCATTTTTATAAAGCTACCGATTAACCCTGGAAAAACAATCTTACTAATATTATAACTGCGAAATTTTGGATGATTGTTACTCAATCATGGCAAAACAGCTGATCAGATCTAGATGAAGAATAGCTTAATAATATATTATGCTACTTATTACCCCGGGGAAATATCTCACTCCCACCAGGAAACGTCGTCTAACTCAAGCGGATCAAGCTGCGAGCAGAAAAATTTGACCAAAAGATCTCAGCTCCCTAGCATGACCAACAAAATTCGATATGATATGATAAGTTATCCGGTTTAACTGTCAAAAGACTATGGGTTTTGACGTTTGAATGTCGATAAGTCGCTCTATTATGCGATACATATTACGTTATGAGTGGTCATGCTAGGCTTACTGGTTTTCATACAAATAATACGATCACGATAACGGTTACCATCGACAGTTTTTCGTGCTACGGCTGCGGTTATATAATTTTGTGCATATTCAGAAATTTGGTACAAATTTCGTTCCTGCTAATTTTACCGCAGTTTACTCGGGTTTTAACATTTCTTGCCAACATCGCAGCAATGTTTACCCTGGGTTTTGCACTTACACCGATTTACACTTTTCGGCTTCTGCGTTGCCAAAATTCAGGGCATGTTAGTGCTGAATATTCAACGCAGCGTTTTCATTATACTTTATTTTTTTTACTAGTGGCTCCGCACCGCATTTCTTGCATGGTACCCGTTCCCGCAAGTATACTGGGATAAAATATAGCCTACTAGCTTTCCGCTCGCGGCTTCGCCGGCGTGGACTACACGACGTTATCCCACGGGAATGTGATATTTTTCCGGGATAAAAAGTAGCCTATGTTCCTCTACAGGCTATAAAATATCTGTGTCCCAAATTTCAGCAAAATCCGTTCAGCCGTTTTGGCGTGATTGAGTAACAAACATACAAACATCCAAACATCCAAACATCTAAACTTTCACATTTAAAATATTAGTAGGATTAGTAGGATAACTAGCGGCCGCCCGCAGTTTCACCCGCGTGGTTCCTTTTTATTCGTGTTGCTATTTAACACCTATGAGACTGGAAAAAATCTTTAAAAGGTGGAATTAAGACAAAAAATAATGTTATTGGCGATTAAAATTGTTCAAAAAATAACTGCCAACTAAATTTTTTTTTTCATTTAATTAATGAACTAGAGACCGCCCGCGTGGTTCTCGTTCCCGTGGAAATATCGGGATAAAAATTATCCTATGTGTTATTTCAGCCTATAATCTATCTCTGTTGCAAATTTCATCCTGATCCGTTCAGTAGTTTTTGCGTGAAAGAGTAACAAACATCCATACATCCATACTCACAAACTTTCACATTTACAACATTATAGTATGATTAATTAATTTACAGTTAACACAAGCTGTACTTGTACTATCACCCTTACATTCATTAAACAATTGATGTCACTAAGCTAAAACTGTTTTCAATTGGGAAGGATTATACGGTTCGCACCATAGCCTGTTACGTCAGACTTCCATTGTCTTAACGCAGTAACTTCATTATGATAATCAATACCACTTAGCCTCGTTAATTAATTGGAAAATGTAACCTTTCCCACCTTCACTCTATTAAATATCGAATTACGATTGATTAAGTGCCTTTTGACGGGTTTATAGAGATAGGGTTTTTGTAATTATTTGTTAGATTAGACCTAAAATTGCTTAACATTAATTATTAATGGAATTAACACTTTTAAGTTTCCTGTAAGTAACATTAAAGCTATAAGCTTTTTAGTAAACTAGAGATATACATTGTGAGACTTGTTTAATTGAGAAAGAGTTTCTTTGTTTCTCTGAAACTATCAATGGGTACAGAAAAGATTATAAATTTTATTAACTATTTTGTGCTCCATATTATATATTAATGTTACTACGGCAGGAATGTCCTGTTTTATATACTTATCACTCTTATTGGAAGGTATTTAATGACTTATTTTATTAATGTACTATTTTTTTTGTAACTGAACACCTCCGCCGAAACGACTTTTGTAGCGGTGTATGTATTATCATGTCAAGTGTAATATTTAAACAATAAATAATAAAAATGTTCTTTAAATTTAACTAAGAGTTAATTAAGAGAAAATATATAGTTGGTAATATTTCATATAGTGATACTAAAAAAACCACTGTCTTCGCTGACTTGGTTTAATGTATTATAATTTCTGTGCTCGACTGCAATTCTATTACTCATCTTAGAACTATGGTCCGCAATAGCTAACAAATTTACTATTCCTTTAAAAAATCTGCACCATTAGGAAAATGTGCAATATCATGTCTTTTCAAATATGCGGTTACATTGTTTTCAAAGCGAATATCTATTCTGAGGGTTGTGCAGTTCGTAAAATTTAAAGGGGTTTTGTAACATTCAGTTATCCATTTTACGATGTCGTTCGTCGCTTGTTTGCGGAAAACAGACTATGGTTGTTCTGTGTAATTTGTTAACGTATTCGGCGAAAAGAAATCGTGGTTGTTCTTGTCTTTTGCTTTCATTCATTTTCGTTTATATACGAAGGTAGCTTGGCATGAAATATTTTTAACCCTAGATAGATAATCTTATTTAGATGTACGGAAAAGATAATCATACGTCAAAATTACTCCTTAGTTTTAAATGGCTATTATTTCAAAGATTAGTTACTTAATTTGATGAACTATGGTGTGTATGTATTTATTTATTTATTTATTGAACACTTTATGCACAAAAAAGAATGTACAGAGGCGGACTTAATGCCTTAGGCATTTTCTACCAGTCAACCTTAGGGTGATGTGGAGTCTATGATGTGGTAGGGTGCACAACCAGCTTATAGAAGAAAAAAAAGGAACAAGAAGAATAATGTATACTCTTTAAAATAAAATATATTACAATTGCGATACATAAGAAATATAATATAATACTATATACTACAAATAAAATATAATATAAATATTAAATCATAATTAAATACAATATATATATATGGATAAGTAATAAGTTAATAACAAACAACAAGTTTTAAGAACGATCTGCTTGTTCTGTTAAAAATTTGCGCAACTTTGTCTTGAACGAATACCGACTGGTGGACAATCTGATATCTAAAGGGAGCGCGTTCCACAGTAGAATAGGATGAACGAAGAAAGTAGAATGAATGGTATCAGAGTGATGAGAGGGACAGCTAAGAAGACGGTTAGAAGAGGAACGAAGATCTTTATCATGCGAAGTACATATGTATTGGAAATGTGAAGTGAGATAAGAGGGAGCATTAGGAGAGCTTAAAAGAGAAAATAGAGTGGTCAAAGCCCGCATACTTCTGCGCTGCCGAATGGGTAACCATTTAAGCTGCGATTTTATTTTATTTTTTATTTAATTTTATTTATCATATCAGTTTAAATAAAAATACAATATAATTATATATAAGTACTGTTTATTAATTATTTAAAAAAGGAACGAAACATAAGGCTATCATTTTAAAGTAACAAAACATAGGAACTTCTCTTATAATTAATAAATCTCATTTTTTAAAATAATCAGTCATTTCTAGTAATACTGTTAGTTTGAAACAATAGAATCTATATATTTTTAACACTTAAATCTACGGAGGTCGATTAGATGCAGCTCAGGCACATGTCAATGTTATGTTCACGACAAATAACCTTTTTGCACTTTTTGCAACATCCGCTAGCCTTACGCTTTTTTTTAGAGGGGCAATAGGCACAGTAAGTACGTTTCTTTGGATTGGGCTCTTCTGTGTCATCTTCGGTTGGTCCAGGAGCAGCTTTCGGTAACGTATTCTTTATCTCATCTCGCAAATATCGCTTCAAAGTGGGTGCTTCCAAGCGCTTGGCCATATAGGGTGAAGTTAGAGCCATGCTCAAGTGTTTCATGAATTTGCGGCGGTTTAGAGGCTTCTCGCCTTTAGTGACAACATTGTGCCTGTATATTATATATGCATTTACGAATGCAATATTCAGCATCCCATAAAAAAGGCACATGGGCCATCTGTTAGTCTATCTACTGCACGACATAAGAGAGCACATCTGATCAAGGGTATCTACTCCTCCCTTGGTTTGGTTGTAGTACATGATCATTTCTGGTTTCCCAGTAACTTCGTTTATGGCCGCGTCTTCGTCACATGATGACAAAAGGTAAACCATCTTGGCCGGCTTCGGTTTATATGAGACAAGTGTCAGGGGTCCGTCAAAACAAAACATTGATGTTCCTACTGGTCTGGAGTGACTGTTCTTCAATTCTTCAGGTATCTCTCTTTTATTAGAGCGAATGGTCCCGACCAGTGTCAGTTTATAAGGCTCTTGAAGCAAAGATTGAGCCAAAGGAATCGATGTGAACCAATTATCACAGGTTATATTGCGACAACTGCCGTGGACAGGCTTTGTCAACTCCTTCACGTAGTACTCTCCGAGTAGTACTCTCTCTCTCAGCAATTATCTCATCAGTAAAGAAAATATTGAAGCAATGCAAAGCTTCATAAAGATTGCGACACATTCGCCTCGGACCCCTTTGTGACCTTATAATATTCAGTGCTGAGATTCGTCCTCGTCTTGATGCCTTTGTAGTAGACCAGCAATGTTTATTCTTACCTCTTATGCTAGGCCGAGACACGGTTATCAGACGACGAGAAGCTGTAGTTGGTGGTACTTGTTCAGCATTTCCTTCAGGTGGTAGACTGGATGCTATTGACTCTTGGTCCCTCTCCTCGTCGACGAATGCCTCCTCAACGTCACTCTGCACGTCGTCTTCGCTCAGATGGTCCTCGAGCTCGCTGTCAGTGTCGGCAGATGAAAGATCTTCATCGCTCTCTAAAAGAGCCGCCAGGATGCTTTCGTCTTGTAAATTCCGATTTTCCATTTCGACAGGATATTCTGTAATATTTATAAATATAATATAAAGGTAAAACTATCGCTAAAACAAATAAAAGTTACTAAAAAGAACCCTAATTGAAATGCATACAAAAATCCTAAAAGTCACGTTAAAGATAATCATACGTCATTTTGACTGACTCCAACACCTGTTGTAATTCGAAAACGGGAACACTTACTTCGGTGCCGCGACCGCCACTCGATAGCTCCGCCCGGCAACTGAAATGTCCGTAAAGCACTGCGCCGGATTCGCGCGAATTAGAGAGAGACAGCAATATTTTGAAACACACGGAGTCATTTTGACGTAGATTATCTTTCTAGGGTTAAAGCAATAATTGCTACCATGTTCTTACACTGTTTTCTATATAAGCACCGAAACAATAACTGCCGTGTTATTTTTTTCAGTTTTTTCTAAAGATATATTGTTTAAATATTGACAAGTTATTTCGACTTATCTTAGTACACATCAGACTATACATGTTGACCTTAAGGTGGTGGTCCTAAGTCCACCTTTATGCCCTACGTAATAAAAACTGTTATCGCAGTTCAACTGTTTAACTTGATGTGCTGTCGAGTGTACATAGTAGACATTCCCAGGGGTAAATGCTCTGTATGATGTACAAAAACTAGAAGCTGTTTTAACATTGTGTTTTTTGAGTGACCAATATATTAAACAGACTTCTATAAAATAAACCTCATTCATCTTGACCGCTATTACCATGAATGGAAAATATAGAACTAACCTCTTAAACATTCAGTGGTTTTCCTAATTGTCTATGCAAACTTAAGTAATTTGAACTGGTACATACATATTAAACCAGCTGAACCGAAGGGTACAATGAAAGCTCCCTCGGGTACACTTGCAAAGGTTTCTGTATTTCTAAAGTCTCGCCGGCTAATTAACATTTTGAATGCATAATGCAAATAAAACCAGATATGAAACGAGTGGAAAGAGCGAATTTGGTTCGCGTTCCGAATTTTACATCCAAAGAGTTTTTCTTTAATTTGCTCCGGGTATGGGATCCGATTTTAATAGGTATTGAATGTGTTCGAAGAATGTAATTGGGATGGGGAATCTACAAAGGATCAATTTAAATTTTGATGTAGAAGTATTTTAATAGAAAAGTACCTACGTGCATCTTATTTTAATTTTTAGTTTTTTGCATTCATTATGCAATTTTTATTACTGAAAAATGGAAAATGAAGTAAGTATTTAGAAAAAATCGACCCGTCTCACAACTAGTGCCATCGGAGCTAGTTGTGAGACGGGTCAAATTTTTCTAAATACTTCATTTTCAATTTTTCAAGTACGTGCATGTTAATTCTACGTTATAAGGAATTTATATTGTCTTAATATTTTTTTAAATAGGGTAATTAATTTTTATTCACAATGGGGTTAGCACTTAGCCTTCATCACTTCTGATGTTAAGTGAAGTGAAGATAAGAATCTTCAACTGCCGAATCACAACAATAATAAAATTAGTTTTGCAGTCAAACTTAGATAAGACGGTGGTAGCTACCAAGGCTAATTTGGAACAAGTCCTATGACCAACCAAACCTAATACAATATGTCCCCCACTGGCAATTGAACCCGGTAGTTCTGGGTCTGAACGAGTGGTGTGAATCACTATAGACAACAGAGGCGGTAAGTACCCCTTTTTAACACTTTATGGAGATTTAAACACTTTCAAGTTTCTTATTAGTTCAATAGCTAATATTATATAATTATTAGCTGATCACATAATGTGGATGTAAGCTTGGTTCAGTTTCAAAAGTGTTTTTGGTTTATTTATATCTTTATGATTTTATGACTAGATATCGTTTATCATTTCAATAATATTGTATAACCCTCGTTCGTTGCAAAACTTGAATCCTTGCATTTTTTATTGCATTTCAAGCTCAGTTTTTTTACATTTAGTATGGAATCCTTTGTAAATGAAGTCCGATAGAAAGTGGACATCAATTTTCTACAACGATATCGAATGGCTGGTTGTTTGCACGTCGGAGAAAATAACGCCATTGGAAAACGCGATGCACACGCGACAAAACGCAAAACTTTATAAATTAACTGTGAAACCGCCCTTATGTCGCTTGTGATAGAGGGGGTTTTACTAGTGCAAATGCTAAGTCTGATGGTGGTAACTGCACTTTACGCTATTGGATGGAAATCAAATAAATTCAGTTCAAACAATTCACGGAACACATATTTGTCGTGTTTATTGAAAATCATTGGACAAAATTTCAATAAATTTATACCTCCGGCTGTCACATACATATATTATGTAAAGCAGAAAATATATGTACTCGTAAAAGTAAGTTCAAAAATAAATCAGCGTAAGAAATAATAAAAGAATAAAATAGTCCAAAATCAAAGCGCCTGCACGCAACTTTACGCGCCCTTATTCACTTTTCTTCAGATATGTTCTCGCAAAAGGGTGATCCATCAATCTATACCTAAATCAAAATTCATTTTGGTCATGTTTTTCAACCGTGAAAAGGTTTTTACAAGCTCGAACCACTGACTAACAAATTATTTAGACAGATTCAAATACAATATTCGTAGGGTTTTCTCTCCTAGTCAATTAATTTCTATTTATATACTCGTATTAATGCATTTTAGGCTGAGGTGTTCAAGTTAATGCCATCTATCATATCCCATTTTATTGTTAGTATGTATCACAGTTCTCAACACTATTTTACCAATTTCTCGCCTTTACTGTTATTGGCTTTTATGCTAGAAAAAACCAGAGCCTCATTTCTGAGGAAAAGCATAGGCTTTTTTAATAAAGTCTCACAGCATATACCCCAACTGCCACGTAGGTATTATCTCGCCCGAATTCAACTGGCCGCATTTTTGTTTTTATTTTTATAGGTCACAGTTCTAACCTAACCTAACCATTTTTGTTCCTTTGCATAAACTTAAATGTTGTTGAAGAGTCGCTCATGAGTAAAAGATACTATAAAGTAGGTAGACGATTATTTGAATGACTGCAACGCATGGTCCTGATGTAACACATAATAATAATAACTTAATCAGTTAAAATATTATAAATATGTAATGTGTTTAAAATGTATTTTTGTAAATGTCGTTACATAAGAACCACCGACAAGTTTATTGCACCTGTTCTTCTCTTCAATTAAAAAAGTCTTGAAAGGGCGGTAGGAACATGTTTAAGATTTAAATTTCGTTCGGTTACACAGTGCAAGATTGGCAATTTGGATTAATTTCTTTTGTTTCAATGTATATAACAAAAGAACCAAAATGATATATTATTGACTTGACAATGAAAACTGAATAAAGCCCTCCCATATATCAGCGTGTCAGCAAAATCCCGGGAGCACCGCAAATCCTATTTACCAATCTTGCACAGTGTAACCGAGCGAAATTTAATATCGGACGCCATGTATCGCTCATAAAAACCGGACATGTTGTGTTGTGGGCTAGGGGCAGCAAAAACTCCAATAGGTGGCGACAGTACGAAGACTAATGAAAATTTTATGTGGAAAAGAAACAATGAAAAGGCTGTCGCTTGATAAAAAGTGGGGTCACTGCTAGTAGCTACAAGGGTTGATAATTTATACATAACTCACTTTGTTGCTTCCCAAGCAACAATGTCTTCATCACATTAAACTATTTAAATACCACAGAACATGGAAAAAGAAAAAAATCTTTCCGTGTTCTGTAGTATGTAAGTACCTATTATTATGCAGTAAGATCAAATATTATTAGGTAAGTAAATAAATTTTCTTTTTCGTTACTCCAAACATAAAAGCCCAAAACAAAACTGTTTTTGTTGCCTTCACGAATAAACAACGTATACTTATAAATTAAGTGTGTCGGCAAAATCAGTTTAACCGTACGACATTTAGGGCGACTTTCATTACTGATATTTAAACGTGATTAACGCTAAACGTGTTTAATACATAGTACTGTCTCTGTCATCTGTTTGAATGTGACAGGGGCAGAAATACGTTTTAAACACGTTTAGCGTTAATCGCGTTTAAATATCATTGGTGAAATCGGGCCTTAATATCGGACGCCATGTGTCGCTCATAAAAACCGGACATGTTGCTTTGTAGGCTAGGGACAGTAAAAACTCCGGTACGTGACGACAGTACTAGAAACCAATTTTTTTTTTGTGAAAAAGAAACAATGAAAGAGGTCGTCACTTCATAAAATAGTAAGCTACAAGAATCAATATTTTAAATGCTCACTTTGTCGGTCCCCTAGGAATAACGTTCTCATGACTTTCATGATTTAAATATTCTCTACAGATGCAAATCAATATGAACTGGAATTCCTAAGTCGTTGATCTAAGAATCATTAACCAATATTAAAACAACCCTATTTTAACGAAACCTACGCACAAAACTAGACATTGTTGACTTGACAACTATACAAAGCCTTCTCATATATCAATGTGTCAGCATAATCCCCGGGAGCACCGCAAATCCAGCTTACCAATCTTGCACAGTGTAACCGAACGAAATTTAGTATCGGGCGCCATGTGTCGCTTATAAAAACCGGACATGTTGTGTTGTGGACTAGAGGCAGTAAAAACTCCGATACGTGACGAAGACAGTATGGACACAAATATTCTTTTTGTGGAAAAGAAACAATTATAAAGGCTGTCGCTTGATAAAAAGTAGAGTATTTTTTCAAGGGTTGATGTTTTATACTTAACTCACTCAGTTGCTTCCAGAGCAACAATGTGTTCATCACCAAAATAAAAAATAAAAAAAAAACATTATAATAGGTACCTTTTATAAGCACTAAAATCAAATATTTTATTAGATAATTCAAATTTATTTTTCGATACAAATAACTGGCCAACACAAAAAAAACAAGCATCCCCTCCTATTTCTTTTTAAGAAAGCCTCAAACAAAACTATCTTTGTTGACTTGACATAAAAAAAAACCCTCTCATATATCAACGTGTCAGCAAAATCCCGGGAGCACCGCAAATCCAGCTTACCAATCTTGCACAGTGTAACCGTACGAAGTTTAATATCGGACGCCATGTGTCGCTCATAAAAACCGGACATGTTGTGTTGTGGGTTAGGGGCAGCAAAAACTCCGATATGTGACGTCAGTACGAACACAAATATTTTTTGTAGAAAAGAAACACTGAAAAAGCTATCGCTTGATAAAAAGTTTAGTCACTGAAAAATTTAAAATGAAGTATTTAGAAATAATCGACCCGTCTCCCAACCAGCTCCGATGGGACTCGAACCCATGACCTTTCGCTATCGGGGCGACTGCTCTAGACGAATAGATTTTTTCTAAATACTTCATTTTCAATATTTTCAATAATAAAAATTGCACTGTGAATGCAAAAAAGTAAAAAAAAATAAGATTTTGAGTCACTGTTAGTAGTTACATGGGTTGATGCTTTATACTTATCACACTTTGTTGCTTCAGAAGCAACAATGTGTTCATCACTTTTATACCATATAAATAGGTACCCGTAATAAGTAGTTAACTCGGCGGCACTCGCTAGGTATTTTTAGTCACAAAAACTCGCTACCGGGTAAAAAATACCACACAATATAAATGCAATTATGTACTTAAATAACCATGTTTTTTACATGTTCATGATGACATAGAGTTTTATAGGATGTTTCTCACAAATGGAATGCCAAATTGTGGCTGTAACAGTGGTATATTATGGATAAGACCAAATCTTAAAAAAGTAACAAATATTTAAAAAACAACGTACTTAAGTACTTTCTTTTTAAAAACAATCAAAATTGAGACCAATTACCAAAATTAGACTTCTTACACTTACAAATTACCAACATAAAACAAACTTCTTTATATAACGTGAAAATTTTGAAAAATTAACATGAAATTCACGCAACGTAAATGGAACAAAAATGAAAAAAAATCTAATTACTTCTACAAAAGTCAATGAAAATATATGTTTTTCTTAGGAAGTATATGTAATTTTGTGATCGGAAGCTACCTAGACTACTGAGTCGCTGCGGCGCTCAGGAAAAAAGTAATCGTCGAAAATATAGCCTCTGTGGTATTTTTTACCCAGTAGCGAGTATTCGAGGGTTAAATCTAATATTATTATTAAATTAAAAATTATTTTTCGATACTCCAATAACTACTTGCCTTCACAAAAAAAAACGAGTATACGCTAGTATTTTATTAATGAAAGCCGCAAACAAAACTAACTTGTTGACTTGCCAACTATAAAAAACCCTCCCATATATCAGTGTTTCAGCAAAATCCCGGGAGCCCTGCAAATCCAACTTACAAATCTTGCACAGTGTAACCGAACGAAATTTAATACCGGATGCCTTGTCACTCATAAAAACCGGACATGTTGTGTTGTGAGCTGGGGGCAGTAACTTTACGAAGACTAATGCCAACAAAAACTTTGAAAATATTTCAGAATATCTTGAATTACAAAGCCAATAAAACAGATTTACCTACTTCTTTACGACTATTTAAGTGATAATAACTATGCAAGTCAATTGAAATGATATTTCACATTTACTATTTTCGTAATAATATTATGAGTGATCTCCCAATGTCAATGAGTTTCTTACAACACTATTTTTAAATCTTTTAGAAATTAAGCCCCTGTAGTCTCTAAGGACTGCGGGACATAAGCAATTAAATACTGATATTGTAAACTCAGAAACAAGCCAATAAATGTGGGTCTTCCGATCAATGCTCTGAAATTTAATATCGGCTGCCATGTGTCGCTCATAAAAACCGGACATGCTGTTGTGGGCTGTGTTGTGGGATAGGGGCAGTAAAACAGGGGAATGTACCGAACCGCTGAATACGTGACGACAGTACGAAGACTAATGAAAATTTTATGTAGAAAAGAAACAACGGAGGAGGCGGTGCTGACCATGAAGTTCTGACTTGCACAGGATTTGGCCTGGAAAAACTGTAAATGATTCGATTATTTATTGGGAAAATAATAAATTAGGCTTTAAGTAGTTAACTAGTTTTTGCAGGTAGGAACCTTTAGTAGTTTTAGCTTTTGCCGGTAACTGAATACCCCATTTGAATGAATTTGGCACACGCGAAAATTAAAATTGCCGATTTTTTCAAACAGTAAGAAAGTGTACTTATTGTGGAAGTTAACCAAAATATTTCGTAAAAGTAAACTTTGACAATTAAGGTCTGTTTGGTCACAAGGCAGTCATTAATCAAAGTTGAGTGATCAAAATAATCTACAAAGATAACACATATGAAACGTTGTCGTGTCGGGTTTTAATAACGTTAGTTACGTTGAGATTTTAAATTATTTTTATGCATTAACAATGCAATTTTCCTCTGTAGGTATAGGAAAAATGTGATAGCTACTTGCAGGGCTCGTGGTTTTTTCTATTAAATTTTTCCTAACATTTGTTTCGTTCAAGTTTATCGCTAAAGATTTAAAACATGCATTACTGCTTGTATTTTGACTGGAACCCACCATAATTAGGCGGAAATCTTTTACTGGAGGAAAGAAAAATAAATATATCAGTTTATGTATTTACGTCGTTGATGTGTTGCAGATACGCTGGCCAACCCACGTTTGTTTTATTTACGAGGATAAACATATAATTATTTTATTTCTCAATTATTTTGACTAATCATATCGTACTGAGTCAGGGACTGTGAGTTTGACCGATGTTCTATCAAACGCAAACATTATGTAAAGATTTTTTGTGTTTGTAAGTGTCGGGGTGTTGTTTTTTTATAAAGCTTCGTGATTTTTTATATCAATAACACAAGTGTATGAACTGCTTATTTTAGAATTAGTTAATAAATCAGTGTATGTGCGGTGATGCTGTAGCTTTTATCTATTTCATGTAAACACATAAGCATGACTAATGTCCGGCTGATCACCCTAAAATGGTTGCATAACTTCAGTGCATCACGTTAAGAAAATTAGTTCTATCCATATTACTAGGTACAGTCAAACCAAATTGAAACATAACCCGCCGAAAGCTTCTTTTCTATGTGAGATTATTAAAACTCATTAAGGTCAATATTCAAACTTATTCACACTGACCTTTATAATTTTGGCGCTTTAAAACAAAACATTAGAAACGTGAATCACAAGACAATTGGTTTGACAGCTCATTAATTATTGTATTAACAATTTTAAATCAACAAACTACAGTAAAAACTCAACAATACAGCAACTTATAGTTCCATTTTCAGAGTTTTCATTTTTAAATGTTAACTCTGTTATCATGCTCCGTGGCTTCGTTTATGCCGTTTGCTTTAAAAGAAACAGCTTTTAACTTCATTGGGCTGGATTATGGAGTAAGCCTCGAAGTTATTTAAACTTCGAAAAAGGACAATAGCTTTTAAAAATTCAAACTAAAATGGGAAATCAAAGATTTTGATGGGAGGATAAGAAAGCAGTGTAAGATACTAAATTAGTAATGAAGGGTTTTCATTCATATAATCGGTATTCACCATTTATTTCCCAAAGACTTATGTCAAATATTGACGTAATATAAGACTGTTTATTTGTTACTTTTACCACTCTGGTCAAAGTTCACGAAATGATTATTGTTGTGAAATATTTTATTTGAGAGAAAAAGCAATCAAGCAAGATCCTTCTTACGAACCTGTGTTTTAAAACCATTTGCCATCTTGTTTCCAGACAACCAAAGTGCAGACCGCAATTTGAAACGAGTCACAGTATACTCGTTAATGGATTCGCGAATGCATACTGCATTTGTTTCAACAGCATTCAACTACGTCGCCGACTCAGAAAAAAAATCTTTCCGTGTTCTGTGGTCGCACATTTCGGAAAGATCCAGATTTCTGCTGAAAGTAACACGTGGCATTGTATTAATGTTATTAATGTTGTATCTTTTCAGTAAATAAAGGCGTTCCAATATTAACTTGTCAAGGTTTTAATTTCGACGTGTGCGCTAAGAGCACATTGATAAAGTACCTATACCACGTGCACTGCTAAATCATTCTTGCGTTTCCTAAACAAACTAGAAATAAAAAAAAAAGGTTTAAGGTGTAGCTTCAACACACCTGGTGTGAAGTGATGATAGGGCTGAAGGTGGAAGCGCACTACTCCCGGAACTTTCAATTGGGTATTTGACTGTTGTGGAAATGTAAATATTTAATTATGATATTCAGAAATACAACATTATTGAATAACAAATGTGAAAAAAGAAATTCAATCTGTATTATAACAAGTGAATTATGAGCTATTTAATTGTGACTCTAGCTATCTCTTTCTAAAACGAAATGATCTATGGCAAGAGTATGGCCACAGCCATCTCTATCGTCTTCTACAAGCCATGCGCATAAAGTTGGCAACGTAGTTTTAAGTGAACCGATTTGACATCGTTTGCACCGTTTGACAGGTAAACAGCGAGTAAACCTCGAGTACTGAATCCTATGGAGATGGCATATCTTCTATACATCTATACAAATTAATAAAATTGGAGTGTCTGTTTATAACATTAAATAGCCGCTTTTTACTACGTGCATATGATTAAATATACGGTACATATACCAAAATGACGTTTTACAATTTTTGTCTGTCTGTCTGTTTGTTCCGGCTAATCTCTGAAACGGCTGGACCGATTAATACGACAATTAGAAGAAGTTTAAAATTGAATTCCAAGATTTTCTTACATTGTGACTTAGTTACACCTCACTTTTTCGTAGGTATGCCACCTCCATAGGATTTAGTACTCAGAGGAGTAAACCGGTTCACAGCAATGTTGCCGTTCCGTATCATAGCATGGCTTGTAGAAGACGATAGAGACGGCTGTGGTATGGCGCTATAGAAATGTGACGTCACATTTCTCTCCTTGTCTAATCAGAAAGTTTGATGCTCTATATCGCTGAAAATATGCAAGATATTTGAAAATAAAATATGTTGTGTTTCTACTAGTTCAATAAATATTTTAAGCCAATAAAAAAAATTCAGTCAAATACCCAATTACTGAGCTAAACTGGCTACATATGTTATCTCTAACTGCCCGAACACAACAATGCTGAAAACATCGTAATAGGGTATTTTACTGTTGTTGAAATGTAGATATTTAATGATGACGTTAAAAAATATTGCAATTAAGAATACCAAATGTGAAAAAATAATTTGAATCTGTTTTATAATAAAAGAATTATAGTCTGTTTGATTTTGACTATAGCTGTCTCTTTCTAAAACGAAATCTTCTATGGCGTGACTATGACGCTACTAACCCACTGACGTCACTAAGATAGCGTCCTGTCCTTGTCTAATTATAAAGTTTGAAGTCCTATATCTTTGAAAATATTCAAGATAATTCAAAATGAAAACTTGTTTTGTGTAGCTAATATTTCAAAAAACATTTTAAAGAAATAAAAAAAAAATCAGTAAAATACCGTATTATGGCGTAAGACTTAGATAAGATGGTGGTAGTTAGCCAGGTGGACCTTGAACAAGTCCTACTACCAACTGAAAACAAACTTCGAGCCTTATTGCTCTAAGGCTTTCCTTGGTAAAATTTATCGCTTCATCTTTAGTCCCTAGCGATGCCCTCGGATAACTTACGGTGAATATGAACATTCTCTCCTTAATTTTCATTAAGAACAAGAAATTTCCTAATTAAATTCGGCCAAAATACAAATATTACACTGTGGAATAATAAAAGTGGAATAAAATTCAAAGTAAAGACAAGGCGACGGAGATAATTAAAAAGCACAATGTATACAATCGCTATTGAGAATGAGATTCCTAAATTAAACCAAAATATGTAAAATATGTAAATAACAACAATTCAGTACTCCAAAGACGAAAAACTACGGCTATAAGCACATATTAGACTTCTGCACGAACTTTGTCACCCATATATTGCACACATAATTGGTAATTTAAGTTGTGTTTTTAAAGGAGTTTTAGTTTTATACACGTTTCGGCACCTTTCCAGGAGGCTGTGGTCACGGCAAACAACCAACTATTTATTTAGGTTTTTACTTTTTAGCATTCACAATCCACCTTTTTAATTGAAAAATGGAAAATAAAGTATTTTAGAAAAAATCGACCCGTCTCACAACTAGCTCCGATGGGACTCGAACCCACGACCTTTCACTTTCCGGGCGACTGCTCTGCTCCGGAACCTCCTTCAACCAACTATTTTTTGAGTTTAATAAAAGAATGGGTATAAAATTCTTGATCTTTATTTTTATTTTTTCATTCGGAACAAGATATTGTGAGGCATTTAAAGTCCGTTCGGTTAGATAGTGTCGGTACACCCGTACGGCATTGTGGCTCTTGCTATAAAATGCAGATATAAAATAATACACTCAAGTTGAGAACCAAAGTCAATTTTAATGAAAATTTGGATATTTTTATATAAAAGGAAGTTAAATAAGTGATTTCCAAATAATAATAATTATTATAAACTTTTTATATAATTATTATGATTACTTATCATCGCTCGAATTGTCACAAGTCATAACCGTCGTTACCACCTGTATTTATAATAAACATAGATTATTTAAGAAAATATAATTTAATAAATGCCGAGTCCCAAAATCCAATTCCATTTTCGGGTGTACGCCGCACGCGGCTTCTTTTGTTTATGCGGCGGCATCCTTTGAAAAGCAGCGGCACGTGCCAAGGCGGCGCGATCAAAGGGCGACACTATCTAAGCGAATGGACTTTACTATTTTAACTTTACACTTAACTATGGCAAGAAAATATTTATTAATTTAACATTTTGATCTGTTTAATTAAAGTAATTCGGTTAATAACTATGTTTATCGTAACCGTTATCGTAATAAAATTATTTTGTATTACAACCAGCGCAGCGCCTCTTTCGGTCGTTTATGGATTAAAAATTCAATAAATGCTTTGATGACAGCAGCACTTTGATAGCTTTGATGGATGATTAACCGCCGGTTTCTGAACCGCCAATGAAAATTAAAATTAGCTAACAGACTGTCACAATTAATTCCCAATTAAAAGCACCTTGGGTTTCTGAAACGAAAATTATCTCGATAAGTCTGCGCGCGGTCAAAATAGAATACCAATCTTTTCCATAAGCATAGAACAATAAAATGAACTGTAACTAGCGCCAAAAACGCCCCGGCACTGACAGACTGTTGACAGTCTGTCACATTTTTCTTTCAGAAACCCAAACTACAATTAATTGGAGATTAATTGGGAATTAGGTAGTTTAATTTTAATTGCCGTTTCGGAAACCGGCCGATAGTTTACTATTACGAAATTACCAATAACGACAGTTTTTTTGCTAGGCCTACAGTTTGAAACTGAAATGTAGAAACCTATAAAAAAATAGTGGAAAGTTACCTTGTTGACTGCTCAAGGTTCAACTGTATCTTTTTAAAATTAATTATTAGTAAATGTAAATAGAATAAATCCTTTCAGACATTGTAGAAAACCAATAAATTATTAAGTACTAGCCTTCCGCCTGCGGCTTCGCCCGCGTGGACTACACGACATCATCCCGTGGGAATGTTACATTTTTTCGGGATAAAAAGAAGCCTATGTCATCCTCCAGATCCCAAACTATCCCCTTACCAAAAATCACGTCGATCCGTTGCTCCGTTTTGACGTGAAAAAGGGACAAACAAACAAACACACCTACACATTTATAATATGAGTGAGTATGGACTGAATAAAACTATTCGAGAAGTACTCGGTATAAGATTCGTCTCCGCGACTGACATATGGTACCAGTACCCCTAGCATGAAAAACTATCGTAATGGTAATCGAACAGTAAACTTTACCTTCCTCTAAAGCTGTCAAAGTGCCTGTCAAAATGTACCTACCTATTGAGTTTCAGTTTCATAAACGATCAAAAGAGGCGCTGCTATGGTTTTCATACAAAATAATACGATCTATAAAACGATTACCATAACGACAGTTTTCATGCTGGGGGTACAGTAGTCTGTAAGTTTGTATCGTAATGCAAAGCCGAGCTTGTAATTGGCAAATGCGAAATAACCTAGATTATTGACGACCGATTTGGCGCAGGGGTAGGCTACCCACCTTCTGCGCCAGAGGTCTCGGGTTCGATTCCCGAACAAGACAAATATTTGTGTGCATGACCATGTCTATTTGTCTTGGTCTGGGTGTTTACTATGTATATTAAGTATGTATTTACAAACAAAAAGTATTTAAGTATATATTTATCCATTATCAAGTTTTCCATGATACAGTTTCATAATGAAATTAACATGGGCTTAGATAATTGGTGTGATTGTAAGAAGTTATTTATTATTTATTTATTATTACATTTATTTTATCTTGTCACTTTAGTACTAAAATGCCTAATCGGTTGGTAATACTTGGGGTATGATAGGAATCTCTATTAACTTCCCGAAGGCGGGTCTTCAGGAATTTCACGTGAAGAATCTTACGTATCGGAATGTCGTGATATCTCCACTGAGGCGTGTTTTATAGCACCTATACAATTCAGGAGGCATAAGTGAGGAAATACTTTTGCATTTGGTCGAACCAGCATTATGTCTACTTTTTAACGACTTCAAAAAAGGAGGTTATCAGTTTGACTTGTATCCATTTGATAGTATTGGAATTAGATTCTATTTTAGTATAGATAGCGTTCTATTTAACGTTCTATCTACCTTCCAAGCATGTGTGCTAAATTTTGTAAGTGTATGTATGTTTGTATTTTTGTATGTTTGTTTGTTCACAAAGGACATTGGGCTTTATATTGCGGCATGACCCAGTGCGGCCACTGATAAAACATATATCTTTAAACAGGCCTTAGCTACTATCATCATTGTACAAAACCTTATTTCTGTCATATATTAGAAAGGTATAAACATTGTTTAAAATTTTATATCTGCCAGTAGGTATTATTTGTTTGTCCGTCTTTCACGTCAAAATGGAGCAACGGATCAATGTGATTTTTGGTAAGGGGTATATTGGGAGCTGGAGAGTGACATAGGCTACTGTTTATCCCGGAATGTTATCACATTCCCTCTGGATAACGTCATGTACTATACGCGGCCGAAGCCGCGGGCGGAAAACTAGTGTAAAATACAAAACAAAACAGCGCTACGGCATTATATTATGCTCAAGTGCAAGTAGGGACTAGGAATTCGAACCGCGGGGGTTGTGTGAATAAATAACCAAAATATATTACAAAAACAAAGTGTTTTATTTGAAAAGTGACATAAGTTAAGATTTTTTTTCATATATTCATAACCTATGTATTTATTAACACTAGATAAAGCCTCATGTGTCTCATTGTTGGCCGCGTCTACACCATTCCAGGCCAACATTCAGATCAGACCTTTCAGATCTGCCCAATGTCTTTTCTCGAAAACTAAAAGACTATTTTTGACTTCTGGTATATTCAGACTTAGGAAACAGTCCAAGTTTCATCAAATTCGGTTCAGTAGTATTTGAGATATGAGTATTTTATGGTACAATCTACACTAAGTAGATAGGAAATATTCAAATTATTATTACTGCTATTGCTATTACTACTAAAGCTATTACAATATTTTCTTTAAACCCTAGAAAATGCTTTAACTATAAAACCAAATTATGTTAACGCTAACGCGTTTGGCTGACCCCTGCCGCAGCGAAAAATGTGCTCTACTATCCATGCTTTTAAGTTGCTAATTACTTTAGGCTTGCTCAGCGAAGGCAAATAGCTGTTACTCTCGTTATAGAGTTGCCTTTCAAGCTATATTTAGGGTAAACAGGCTGCTATAATGAAATTTCATCTCCATGTTTTTACCAACTTCAACTGAAGTTTAAATGTTGGCGAGAATAGCTTCGTGAACAATAAGGCCTGGAACTTTGGTATTTTCGGGTCATGAGGTTTCTTTTTGTTTATGTAATAAGAAAAACAGTGCTTAATAGGCACATATTTCGTATAGAAAGTTTACATAGCAAATTTGCCGTCATTAACTTCTACCAATCTGTATTCGACCCGCGTGGAAGTTCATCCATTCCTAACCATAAGGGTGTCTGATATAAATAATGTCTTCGTCCCCTCATAGTAAAACCGTGTAGTTCAGCGTCTTCGGTATCAGATAATTGAATTTTTATGATTTGCTACCTACCAAATAATGGTCTAAACAAGAGAACGATCTTATTTTATATATTATCTGCATATTTTTTGAAGATCCTAAATAAATATTTATTGCAAGCAGCAGAAACTACAAAAGCTTACTCTTGACATCCACGTGGCCCGAAGGTAAAGATGAGGCCTAAGATATAGCAAGTTTACCCAGAATACAAGAGAATACAGAGGCAGGGCATTCCACTCCATGGCTGTGCGTATAATGAAATCTCGCTTGAAACGCTCAATGGAATTTCAACCAAGTAGGGGTTTTTTTAGCTGTTAAAAGTAAATTGTATCATTTATAGCTCACCTGCGTGTAGGTCATCCAACAGCAAGGCTCCACCTGGTTTGCATCCAGTCCCCAGAACTCCAGCTCCTCTTCGAACAGTGGCCCGCATACGTCTGTGGGGTAGTGGAGCTTGCCGGTCCTGGAGAAAAGGCATCATATGAATATGGTCGGTATTGTTGTAGTGATTGAGTTGATAGTATAACAGGGGGTGTTCACGCCGCGCTCGCGAGCGGTCAGTTGTCATTGTCAATGTCTCGAGACAATGCGCTCGGGCCGGGTGTAGTTTCATTCGTGAGTTCGCCGTAAGCCGCCGGGAGGCAAGGTTGTGTGTTCCTGTAGCGACGTGCCGCGCCAGGAAACCTACCCGTATTGTGACCGAGATTTCGAGTTTTGCACCTACGAGTGCACCGGTCGGGGTACAGACTTGTGACCCGTGTGTGTTCGCCTTGAAAAGCGCCGGGAAAGTTTTAGCTGTCTATTAGGGCATTGTGTAGTTATAAGAGTGTTAGCTATAAGAGTTTCCCATCGGGGGTTGGGTGAAGATCGACTTGCCAGGCGCGCGCGCCGGCGAGACAGCGATCAGCCCCCCCGGATTACGGACAGTATCTTCTAGTTAAGGTAGGACTAGCTATTAAGTAACTTAATTTTGCATGAGAAACATCCGTTTCAATAAACTGTGGAACACAGTAGATGGTCACCACAATTGTGCCTGATCATATTTTGGTAGCAGAGCGTAGTTGATATAATTAATTTTCATATTAAAATTAACTACATAAAATTTCATAGTAAAAGTAAAATTATTTTTTTTTGTTAAAATCTCGAGGGTATTCCGAGACGATTTGAAGTACTAAGAAATTGTTCTAGTAAATTCTCGAAGCGAATGTTTCTCACTTGGTGGATCCGATAATAGATAGACACTTATATAATTGTGGTCACATACTAGTGATTTGATACGAGTTTACTCGCCTAGATGTGTATATTTTTTTTGTGTGTCCGGATTTATTTGACGAATAGTTTCGTTCGAAAGTGTTGTTTATTAGTACCACATACTAGTGTTTGTTCCGAGTCCGCTTGCCTAGTTAAAAAAGTGGAACTAGTTTTAATTATTAGTAGTATTAAATTACGAGTATTATTATTAAAAATAGATTTGTTTTTGTTTGTTGATAACGGTTTAGTAGTTGATTTGCGAGGTACGGTACTTGGCCGTGCCGTTTATGCCATACCGTTTATCCTATACCGTTTTGTTTATACCGTTATATTGTTAGCCCTTGAAATTGGTAAGTTGTTAATAATTTATGAAAATAGTAGGGTCCGTGTATGTCGTCCGAATTTTAGTTGTGTTTTATATTATCGTGACGCGACCTATTTCTATTGTTTTTTTTGTTGATGTTTACCACTTTTATATTTCTTTGTTTGCTTTGTTTATTAAACGGATTATAAATGGCTCCTACGAATCCGCCCGCCGTATTCAGGGCTGGCATCCAAGGAGTTTTGCGTTGGCTTGCTTGTGCGGTCACATTAATAGACCGAGCCGACCGGGTAGGCGCGTTGCTAGCTCGGTATGGCGGGCTGGCAGCTCGGCTGCAAGACCTGGAGCGCCACGCCATGGAGTGTCGCGCGTATTATCTGGAGAACCCCCCAGCTGATGATGCCGTGTCGGAACAGCTGGAGCAGGATGTAGCCCAGGCCTATGAGCTGGCTGACCAGTTCACGGAGGCGGCTGAGAGGGCCCTGGCTGTTCGGAAGGGGGAGCCGGTTTTGAGCGGGGAGGTCAAACCTACCCCGACGGCGTTGCTAGGCCGATTGCCTACGTTGGAGATTCCCACTTTTAATGGGGATCTGTCAGCCTGGATGGGCTTCATTAACTTGTTTGACAGCTTAGTGGATTCACGACGGGACTTATCCCCTAGTGAGAAGTTGGCCTATTTGCGCTCCTCCCTGCGAGGAGAGGCCAGCGCGGTAATCCAGCACCTGCTCATCAGCGACGACAACTACCAGGTGGCTCGCCAGCTTCTGGTTAGCAGGTACCAGAATGTCCGGTTACTGGCGGACACCCACGTGGCCACGATTTTGGCCCTCCCGCGAATCACGCGGGTACGCCTGTTACGGAGGGAGTTGCTGAACCCGCTACTGTCAGCGGTCAACTCCCTAAGGCGATTGGACCTGCCGGTGGATCAGTGGTCCTTTATACTGCTGCACATAGTCCTCGCCAAATTGCCCGCTGAAATGAAGGGGCGTTTCGAGCAGAGGTACGGAGGCGACAGCGCCTCGTATCTCCCGCCCTTCGCGGACATCCTTCGTTTTTTGGAGGACGAATGTAGGGTGACGGACCACCTGGAGCCCGCCCCGGTTCCAGGTGTTGGTCGTATGGTGGCGGCGAGGGAACAGCCCCGTCGCCCGACCAATCGGTATGCTGCCTTCCAGCAGTCCCCTCCCCCCGCACCGAGTGCAGGGGAGATAGGCACGTGGTGCACGAATGTGCCAAATTTAGAGGCCTCCGCCCAGAGGGACGGAGGGCCGTTGCGAGACAGCGCCAATGGTGCTATAGGTGTTTGGGGGGACACATGCAGTCGGCGTGTCCCCAGACAGAGGATTGTCGTCTTTGCGGAGGGAGGCATCACCCCCTCCTTTGTTTGGACCGCAAGGACGCCGGGAGCGACCGGGGTTCGAATTCCTCGCGCACGGGCGGGGGCCCAGCAGCCCGGAACCGGTCCCCTAGAGATTCGGCGGGGCTTAGCCCCCCCGTTCAGTCCCCCCCGGAGAGGGGGAACTATAGGAGAGACGCCCCCGCCACGGACGGGGGTAGGGGGGTACCACTAGAGTACGCCACGGTGGCGATGGGCACGGGCCCTATTTGCTACTCCCCCCCCCCTAATGGAGAGGCCTCGATTGGGGTACTATGCACCGAGGCACGCCCCACACGGGTATTACCCTGCACCTAGGAGTGCTGTTGGTCGAGGCCAGTATGTACCCGATTGGGACCCGCTCGCCCGGTACGAGCGTCCCACATTTGGCGCGCCGACTCAGGCGCGAGGGGGACAAGTACCCCCCCAAAATTTTTAATGGCGCCCCTGTCGGACCCAACCACCCCTCCGGAGCTTGTGCTGTTGCCAACAGCCTCCGTGAATGTTTGGGGACCTAAGGGCAATGTTGTCACGGTGCGTGCCCTTTTGGACTCAGGTGCCCAGGGGTGCATAATGTCCAGGTGGCTTGTCCGACAGCTGGGTCTTTTGCTTGTGCCGCATCACGAAGCGGTACGGGGGGTGGGAGACTCGCGGATCCCTGATCCGATTGGTCGAGTTGAGTTCTCCTTCTCCCCCCACTTCGCGCCAAGGCCGAAGATCGGTGCTTCGGCGATAGTTTTTGATAAGGTGGTTGGACCACTCCCGCAAGTGCGAGTGCCGCCATCCACGATTGAGCTGACGTCTGGACTGGCTTTGGCTGATCCTTCCTTCCACCGACCGGGCCCAATACACTTGTTGATTGGTGCGGATGTCCTCGGTCGTGTACTGTGTGGAAGCAAGCGAGTTTTGCAGACAGCCGATCTTGTCGCCTTGTCCTCGTCGCTGGGTCATGTGGTGATGGGAAAGGTACCACAGACACCAGAGACCCCGTCGGTAGACCGCCAGACCATTGTCGGTTCTACTTTGTCCGACGTTCTCCAAAAGTTTTGGGAGGTGGAGGAACCTCCCACTGCCAAGCGGTTGGATCCGTTAGCGGAGGAGTGCGAATTGTTCTACCAGAACAACACTGGGCGCCTCCTCTCGGGTCGCTTGATTACCCGCTTGCCCTTCTTGGCGGTTCGCCCTCCTTTAGGGAGCTCCCGACCGATGGCCGAGAAGAGATTGTTGTCCATGGAGCGTAGGATGGCCAGGGATCCCGCATTCAAGGAGAAGTATATAGACTTCATGCGGGAGTATTTGGACCTTGGGCACATGTCCATCTCGCAGTTGGACTGGCGTAATGTGGAACATTACTTCCTGCCACACCACGCTGTTTTGAAGACTTCCAATGGGAAGATCCGCGTGGTCTTTGATGGTTCAGCGCCCACGTCAACCGGAGTGTCGTTGAATCAGTGTCTGCATGCGGGGCCGAAGTTGCATCACGATGTCTGTGATGTTTTGACCAACTTCCGCCGGCACGCTGTCGTCTTTGTGGCCGATATCCGCATGATGTTCAGACAGACCGTGATTCACCCGGAGGATAGACGATACCAGCTCATCCTTTGGCGTGAGGATCCCCAGGATCCGATGTTGGCTTACGAGCTGAACACCAACACTTATGGTTTGCGGTCGAGCCCCTTTGTGGCAATCCGTTCGCTTTTGGAGCTCGCAGAGCGCGAACGGCTACGCTATCCCCGGGCATTTGCTCTTATTAAGGGGGGGGGGGCTTATTTGTCGACGATATCTGCACGGGGGCCTCGAGCTTAGATGAGGCTCTCGTCTTACGTGATGAGCTGATTGCGCTCTTGAGGGCTGGTGGCTATGAGTTGCGGAAGTGGCTGTCTAACTCACCGGACCTATTGGCAGATTTGCCTAAGGACCACCAGCAAGAGCCGCTCCTCTTTGAAAATCCGGAGACTCCAGACATGCTGTCTGTTTTGGGAGTCCAGTATCGACCAGTCCCGGATTTGTTCACATATAGATTGGAACTGCCAGACCCAAAGGTCTGGACTAAACGCACGGTGCTGTCCACTGTAGCCCGTACCTTTGATCCGAACGGTTGGCTCAGCCCTGTAGTGTTTTCGATGAAGTGCTTCCTACAGGAGCTCTGGGCTGCGGAATTGTCATGGGATGAGCCCCTCTCTGGTAGCCTCCTACGAGAGTGGGTGAGGTTCGTGTCATCCCTACCCGACGTCAATCGGGTTTGTATACCGAGGCAAATGCTGCCTTCGGGAAAGTTTAAAGCCTCCCTGCACGGCTTTTGTGACGCGTCCGAAAGCGGACACGCGGCAGCCGTTTACATCCGAACGGTGGATGCAGCAGGCGTTGTCGCCGTACACTTAGTTACGGCCAAGAGTAAGGTCGCCCCCCTTCGGACTAGGCTAACCATTCCGAAGTTGGAGTTGTCCGGCGCCACTCTCTTAGTACGGCTACTCAATCATGTTGCCGACACCTTGGGAAACGGTGTCGACTTGGAGTCGATATTTGCGTGGTCTGACAGCCAGGTCGTCCTTTGTTGGCTGAAGAGTTCAGTCCACACCCTTGAGGTTTTTGTGGCCAACCGGGTCTCACAAATTCAGACTTCAAAGGCCCCGTTGATTTGGCGCCACGTACCGGGCGAATTAAACCCCGCAGATTGTGCCTCCCGCGGCTGCGAGGCGCCTGAGTTAGTGGACCACCACCTATGGTAGAGTCCATCATGGTTGTTACGGCCTGAGCGCTCATGGCCTGCCACCCCGGCTGTGGCCAGAGTCCCAGACCTAGGCATGCGTGTTCACGCCGTGGAGACGGTGGCGGCTCCGCAGATGGAGTTTTTGTTAGACCGCTACAGTTCTCTTGATAAGTTGCTCGGCGTGACTGCTTGGATGAGGCGCTTTGTGCGAAATTGTCGCCAGCCTCAGGAGAAATCGTTAATTTTGCATGAGAAACATCCGTTTCAATAAACTGTGGAACACAGTAGATGGTCACCACAATTGTGCCTGATCAGGGGGCACTCAACAAAATCGGCCGACGATACTGTCAAGCAATGCCTTGCTTGACAGAACCGTCGGTCGAGAGAGCGTAAATAAAGGCATTCGAAGCAACCATTTTTTTTCGAGGGCCTGGGCTAACGAACCAATTTTCTGTGTCCTGACTAGACTGAAGACGTAATTAGAAGACTGTACGCGCTCCCTTTCTTTTACACACGTTTGATTTGATCGGCCGAGTTTGGCCGAAGGCGCCCGAGTGAAGATCGCCCGATAACGGTTCAGGCATACGCGTGCCGTAACTGTAAAGGTCACAGCTCATTAGACCCACATGCACCGACCAGCACCGCCTCGCCTCGAGCGGTTAGTATTCTTTATATGGATTTGCATGGGTATGCGCTCACTACATCAACTCCGTAGCGTCACCGGATAGCCTCGCTCGCGAGGTGTCCACGTGCGGACGGTGAGTGGACCACTCGGTGATAGCTCGCTGCTCGCATGCTTGCCTCGCGTGAACCACAGGTTGCCAGCGCGCCGTTCACGCGAAGGCGATGCGGCGCTCCCCACCCACAATTCATTCCCGGCCTTACTTTTCGTTGAAATTCGTGGACCACGCGAGGTCCACTCGTTGATCACGTGAGGTCCACTCGTTGACCACGCGACGTTCCCTGGTGACAACGCGGCCTCCACCCGTGGACCACCTGTTGACAACGAGTGGACGCCGAGCGACGAGGCGGTGCTGGTCGGGTGCCGGGTGGCTCTAATCAGCTATGACTTTAAAACCACAGGTCTGATCGAGGGTGTGCAGGAAATAGGAAGCCGCCTCTGCACACAATGCTTTATTGGGTTGTGGATAGATACATAACTTACAAAGGGATATATGAAACTATAAAACAACCTCGCTACCGCGGTTGACAAATGCATAATTTAATCCATAGGTTCATATCCGGCTCGGAGGACCATGAAAAACCACTGGTCACAGGTCTGATCGAGGGTGTGCATGAAATACGAAGCCACCTCTGCACACAACGATTAATCAATAAATCATTGTGTGGTTTAATGGGCAGTGGATAGTTACATAGATACATTACTTACAAAGGGATATATAAAACCACAAAACACGGTTTTTTTATAAAACTATAAAACAACTGTGAATCTGTGAATACTTAAAGCAACTAACAACTAAAATAACATACTAATAATAATTATTAATGAAATACAAAATGTGGTTCAATAGCACTAATACTACAAATGTATTTAAAAGAAAGATCTTTTTATCTGTATATTCAAGCAGTCAACAAGTAAACATCACGATTCCTTTACCTAAACTTATTCGTACCTACGACTTTCTCCGAACAAAAGCTATAAAATAAATAGGCACCTAAACAAAAACAGGTTCTCTCAGAAACGAACAATTTCCTTTGATAAATAATAGGGCGTGGGGAAAGTGGGCAGAGTTCCACGCGTGGGGACAACATTAGGGGATCAATATTGGTCAGATTAGGGGCATTAATCAGCTGCTAAGGGCCGAGTTTACCCGAGGCAGAGGGTAATAAGGAAGTAAGTGGGAATGAGCGGTAGCGGGCGAGGCAGCGGGTGCTATAATCAAGGACAGTCACAACAAACCATTGCTTTTTTTGTTGATCAAACTTTTTTCTTCCTCTTTTTATTGTTGTGTTAACCTATCTAGGTTCTATATTATTCTTCAAAATTATAAATGTTGCATAAAATTACATATAGTTTGAAGAAACAAGTTATTATTTAGGAAGTTATTACACAGTACAAAAAATGTTAAATTGATAATAATCTGAGCTTTCCATTTCTAAAATTGTAAGATGAATGAAGTAAACACACATCTTACATACGCAATTATTTTACGCAATATCCAGATTTATCGTCGGTAATCGTATATTTAACTATATCATTCGTCAAAAGCTCGTGTCAAATTTCTATTGAATTTTAGTTCCTTAAACGACCGAAAGAGGTGCTGCTCTCGTTCCCATGGAAATAAAACAACCACTATTATCATTACGATACCATAACGATAGTTGTTCGTGCTTGAAATACAATACTTCAAATATTACTGAAAGCAAAGCAGAAACATTAATCTTAGGTAAATCATCAAAATGGCTACCACTGGTATACAATCTCAGTAAAACTTTACTTCCCCTCGGTGCCCATCACCAAACCACCGGCTTTAACAGAACAACAGCATTGAGAGGAAGTTTAGCCATTTGTCAGTATATATGCTAATTAGTTTCACAAGTGTTGATTACAATAAACGACGCAGGCCAACTGCATTATTGTATACAATACAATACTAATACCGTTAATGCAAAAGTTGCTCCGTATGTTTCACGCCAATTCAGTTAAGTATTCTTTTATCCACTACGATTAGCACCTAGCCTTAATCACACCTGTGGCCCGACTCTGCTTACCTTAAGTCGTAATAGTGTCTCAATCGTGTTTCAATTGTTGTACTTTTTTACACACTAGTTACAAGAATTATGACAGTATGATGTGATGTGAATGTAGTGTGTGGTGTGACAATCAGTAGTATTGTGAAAAAAGTTCACATTTCTTGTAACTAGTGTGTAAAAAAGCACAACAATTGAAACACGGGCCACTGATGTTAAGTGATGATAAGGCTGAAGTTGGAAGCTAATTTCTGCGAAATCCTCAATTACTGAGGAACTGGCTACCTTACCTCTAACTGCCGGAACACAACAATGCTGAAAACATCGCCCGGCGGACTTTGAACAAGTCCTACCACCAACCAAACCGAATAAAGTCCGTTCGGTTAGATAGTGTCGGTACACCCGCACGGCATTGTGGCTCTTGCTATAAAATGCAGATATAAAATAATACACTCAAGTTGAGTACCAAAGTCAATTTTAATGAAAATTTGGATATTTTTATATAAAAGGAAGTTAAATAAGTGATTTACAAATAATAATAATTATTATAAATTTTTTATATGATTATTATGATTACTTATCATCGCTCGAATTGTCACAAGTCATAACCGTCGTTACCACCTGTATTTATAATAAACATAGATTATTTAAGAAAATATAATTTAATAAATGCCGAGTCCCAAAATCCAATTCCATTTTCGGGTGTACGCCGCACGCGGCTTCTTTTGTTTATGCGGCGGCATCCTTTGAAAAGCAGCGGCACGTGCCAAGGCGGCGCGATCAAAGGGCGACACTATCTAAGCGAATGGACTTTACAAAATGTACCCCAACTGGTAATAGAACCCGGGACCTCAGGGTCTGATATCGGCGCTGTGTACCACTAGACCACGGTGGCGGTTAAAAGGCAGGAGGATGTTTTTTTTTAAATAATGTAACTAATTAAAGTTTGCTGACTAATAAGTTAATTAGAAAAAAATAAAAAAATTCACTTTCTTCTTTTTAACAAAACAAAAACTATTGGTATGCTTACAACTTTTGTGGTTTTGTCGCCAACATCAAAGTAATAAAAAATACCATGAATGATAATCGATGCTAATGTAAAATTTGCATGCCGGAAACGATTGTGATCGTGTCGCGGTTTTGCGGTATGATTACATAATTGATTTAATATTATCGAAATATGTGTAACCACGATCACAGCAAATGAATTATTTTTATATCCCTGTTTGACAACCACTGTTCATTTATTGGTGTGCCAATAAAGACATTTTGATTTAATTACGAACGCGTACCAACATTGAAAGCAATCACGATGTATGAGTTGAATTATCAATTAGATAAAAACAATATTTAAAGACACATAATACACACAAGTAAGAAGAGAGGAGGAGAGATGAAAAGAGACACAGACAAATATTGAATCTAAGTGCCTAAAATGTATCAAATGACTAAAATCTAGGGTTACGTTTCAATTAATTTGCATTAAATGATGCTATTCTATCAATGTGCACGTTATCAATAAAACTAGAAAGAATGCTAAAATTACTGATAATTTAAAATATTATTACGTCACCTACTATACTTAACTACTTGTTATTTTTGGAACACATACCTACGTTCTAAAAAGTAAGGATATATATTTATTCTTTCTCAAATGAACTAGCCATTTTACTTATTTTCTCACATAAATCTGCTACAGGAAAAGTGTGTATCTCGGATTTATTCTGCCTTTATAGGATTTAGAGGATTTCGGGAGACTTTACTAAATTGACGACATTCAATTTTAATGTTTGCTATAAATCTGGCTGGTATAATCCTTTGTCCTTCAACTAAAATAAATGAAAACCCTAGATGTTTTTATTGAATACCAATACGTTACTTTACTTTTTGCAAATCAGAGAATAAAAAAACTGGTAGATTAATATTATACTTACTACTAGCTCTAGCTACTTCATACGCGTCAATGTCATTCGCAAATAACAATTTTGTACAGTATCCGGCCGCGAAACCTTTAAAACGGTACGCGGAACCAATTTTCTGTGTCAAACCGTTCTCGAAATCAAGTTTGACAACTAATAAATAATATATTAGGAAAGTATGTAGACCAATATATATTGTTTTTATGACTTTTGTTACTTTTGACCTTATTTTTGAGACGTACGTGTCCATTTGCAGAGCTTAGAGTGAGCCACTGATTTATTATTCGTTCTCTCTATGGTCTAACACATTTTAAGCTCATGATTAAACGAGGTAATTAATACTAAAGTATATGTACGAAGTAGCACATAAGGTCACAAATTAGCAGACTAGATGATGAAGAAACTACTAAACGATACGTTTTAATAGGGGATTGGACTGATATTTTTAATATGTTTAAATTGATTTTATTAATATCAGAAACACGACACAGGTATTTTTTTTCAAGAATTTTCCATATTCTCGGAGATACAGCCCAATCAAACTTTCTAAATAGACAAGGACAACGCTAGACACATCTGACGTCAGATGTGCTTAGCGCCATACTCCCGCCATACTAGATTTTGGTTTTAGAAAGAGATAGCTAGAGACACAGTTTTTCACAATTCAGCAGCTCATTAATCAACATTTTGAATATTTTTTTTCACCTTTGTTATTCTTCAATGTCATATTTTTGAATGTTACTATTAAACATTTACATTTCAATAACAGTCCGATCCCCTATTGCTGGATCAAACCCACCCAAGAGACTAGACGTCCCGCAAAATATTTTTATAAACATGTACCTATTTCCTTCAAGAGCCATGTCTGCAATTAGAACAGAAAAGTATAGGATTACTTGCTTACTGAATCCCAAGGCCCTTTCGCAACCCATAAATTCAGGGTACGCACGCTTAAATAAGTAACATTTTTTATTTTGACACATCCCGAGAACCCTCCGTGAATTGAAAAAGTCCTCCTTATTTTTCTACTAAATCTGCCGTAGCTTGGGGCGAGACTTTTTCAAGACGTGAATTTTTTATACCGATATCTTTAAGACGTTCAGAACGGATACTTTTTTAGCATCATTTTCATTCGGTTTTCTAATAGATGTTCATCGCGATTGTGTGTCTGTGGAGTTTTTAATAATCATTTGAATACAGATAGGTTTTCAATATTTTGTTTATATATTTTTGTAACAAAATAATTAGCTTTAGTAATGTAAATTGCTATTTATCAATATCTAATTATAACATTTCTATGACCACAAGTATTGTTACGTACACCAGTTATGTTCAAAAGAAAGAAATATTTTATTGACAATCAATCGAAATGCACAACATAAGTATGTAAATATAAGTAGAAGTAAAAGGTAAATAAATATTTTGCAAAGTTCTAAAACCACTATTTTTTTTACCAAACTGTGCTATTTTAGTATTTGACTATTGAATATATTTGGTTTATTATTAGTGTTATACAGATACTTTAACTTAGTAAACAGGATTAAAATACAATTTTATATTTCGAGTACATAAAAATCCTGACAAATTGGTGATGTCGGTCGGTCTTCAACATGGTTAGAAATTCACCTAGAAATAAATCACTACTTTATATGAAGAAGGTTAGTGGGTGAACCGAAGGCATGAATTTGTGGGGTTCCTTTGATAAACCGTGCTTGAATTTCAATTTGCGTAATCCCTCGACCCACTTCATGCTAATAACTGAAAATCGCTTGATATTACCTTAACTGGTAGTTTACTTATTATCTTACTGGTTTTCTGGTTGGTGGTAGGATTTGTTTTAAGTCTGCCTGCCTAGCTACCACCATCTTATCTAAGTCAGACACCATAACAACGTGATAACAACGATGTTTTCAGCATTGTTGATCATTGTTGTGTTCCGGCAGTTAGAGATAAGATAGCCCTCCTTAAGTTCCTCACTTGTTGAAGATTTCGGGAGTGTGCTTCCATCTTCAATCTTTTCATCACTTTACATCAGGTGCGATGAAGGCTAAATGCTACCCCGTTGTGGAAAAAAAACTAAACTGCAAGTCAAGCATGTAGAGTTTTATCCGAAAGTGGTCATAAAATTGAGATAACTAAAGATTGCAAGTAAAATAAACGCCACTTATGCAGAAAAAACAAAACTTGCTTTCTTTGCATAAAAACATGCTTACTTTATGGTCATGTAAATAAAACTGTCAGTATATTTTTACAATGATTTCTGAGTCAAATAATATGTTGAATTAATGTATGTATTTCCGATAACCCTTTGTAACCAGTGAACGCATATATTGAAAATCTCTTCACATTCTTAAACTTCCAAAAATGTAAAACATTAGTTGAGTTTTATAGAACAATGTATGGCACATGAACAAACTTTCAATGTTTTCCGCTGTGGCAAAATGGGGAAGTGTTCTTATTACTGAGTCTTATAATTGAAAGATGAGTAATTTTGCATTGTAGAGAAATAACGAGTAGATGATCTGCAAGAAAGACTGTGAAGTTCCCATTTTATTGTGTAAATAAAGCAAGTGAACGTTCTTTCTGCAAACGACTGTATAATTTGAGTATGTTCGCTTCTTAATGATTGAAATACATTATAGGGGATATTCAAGTCACCTGATAGATGTAGAAATATGAAGGAAATGACATATTTTTTTATGTTTAATCTACGCGAAGTTGTATGGTTACCTAAGTAGTTATGACGTAATTTTAAAATAATAATTTTAGGATTAAGATTGTCTTCGTGAAAATATGAGAACAAAGGGCCAAGTATCAAACTGCGTGAAAAAGATATAACTCTTATAAAATTAATATAACTAGAGTTAGTGAGTCGTAAGTATTCATAAGGAAAGAGCCGTAACCTCGTATTATAAGCTCATACAAAACCGCAATAAAACTTTGAACTTTTCAGACCGGGAAGCTGAATAATGGTGAAGTTTTAGAGTCTGAGTTAAGCAGGATTTTATACGCCATTACTAGTCTTTTACATCGTAAGTTTCTATGAAGTTAATTATGTGATCGCTCGATGTTGCTCTACGAATAAAATTATACTAGTTTTATGAGCTCATCTACATTGCCGGTATCTGCTCAAACTTCAGTCAGGAGATAAACTCAGCGACTGGCAATTTTAAGTTGAATTCAACTTAATTTAATAGAACCATTGAAACAAAAAGTAGAAGACAGCAATTTATCAATTTGAGCTGTGTATCCAGTAATTTTTGATACCGTCAACTGTTTATAAAAAGTCTATTACCAGGGTGCGTACCATCAACTCTTATTGTGGTTTTGTTTAGGACCTAAACTGATCTGCTTCGCTTATTTGTACCACGACAGCTTAATATCAATGACAGCGATTCAGTGATCATTCAATGACATTTCACAGCCGCTAAGCTGTCACATACTCTTATTTGACTTATAACTCGGCCAAGCTAACATGACACCTGCAGGTTATACCCGTCCCTCTCACTCTCCGGACATGACAGAATTGAGTGAAAGAGACGGGTAGAAAAAATAAGGACACAAATCGTTCGGTCATTCACATTTAGCAATTCATTTGCGATCCAGTTTTTAGAAGGTCGTAGTACGAAAGAAAGCGATTCATTTTAGGAACCTATTCTGCATCGCGCTATTTTTGAATCACTGTCTTAAAGTTGATGGTATGCACCCTGGACTCGGTTGTCAACATGTTGATCAGTTTCTGATAAAAATGCTACTCTAGTGGGCTTATTAAATAAAAAATAACATCGGATACAGTAAAATTGGTACATCTTTTCTAGCATATGGTTTGGAACTACTATAATTTTCACATGGAAAAGTATATCGCGGGATTTGATGCATTCAGCTTTCCAGTTCTGAGGTACGGGCAGCCAAACGGGAAATTCCATCGCCCATTCAAGACCTCCGAGGTGGAGAGGAGTGCCAATAGTGCAACCGGCGCACCACACGGTGTGGTGTCCTCCTCCGGTGTGGTAGCGTCAAAGGGATGCTGGTACGGGATGGAGACGCGATGACTGTCATCCAGGGCTTGCAATCTCCATCTCATGTGCAGAGGAGGCACCCGGAGGTTTAGTGGGTTCAAACCCCACATTTCTCGGCAGGGGGCATGCAAAGGCATTTCTATAAAAAAACGTTCCCACTTCTGGCCTAATTTTTTACTGCTATGGATCCATCACACTAGTGGTTCTTCTGCTAAAGACATGAAAATACTCACCTATTTCTATAATAATAATATAGGAAAGTAGATAATATGTTGTACTACCTGTAGTAGTTCAGGACCTGCGCGAAAACCCCAGGGTGCCTGTCGAAGAAGTACTCGTTCAGCACCGGGTCGTAGTTGGCGAGCGCTTCCGTCAGCCGGGAGAGGCGCGTCGCCGGGATCTTCTTCAGGGTCGCCTTGTAGGTCTCGTGGCGAATGCCCCCCACGTTGAGAACCACACGGTTCTCCGCGTCCATATTTAAAAGATTCATGGCTGGAACAACAATTTGTATTAAGCGTATTGATAGTTATTAATTGTTTATGCCTCAAACCAAATTTGAATTTTACAACCTTAGAAATACCAATAATGTATTTTGTTTAAAAGAGCAAGTAATGTAACAGGTCTAGAACTAAAGTTCTGGCTTTATACGTGATTACACAATGAGGTTAAAAACGACTCTTGAAAAACTGGCTCCTTGCTTGAAAGGCAATATTAATGGTATAATTATTTCGAAGCTAAAACACCTAAATATTGAGGTTTAGGATGACGCAGTTTAGCCATACGCTGTGAATGAAATGATCTCCTCAATGTTCCTTCCTTACTTGTAAACTCCCCCGAGCCTCTCCGCAGACACTGGTGGCCGCTACGGTGACCGGCTTTGGCCCCTTCTCCGCGTGAGCTCGATATAGCCGCTCTCAAGTCTGCTGACTTTCACGTGGGGTGACATCGCTGCCAGCCGAAGGAATCCTGAGGACAAAAAGGATCTTCAAAATCTGACGATTTAGGCGTAACGCAAGTTCCCTGTGAATTAAAGAAAATGCAAAAAAAAAGGCATCTTAAAATACTCGAGCGCGTCAGATTTTCATACTGCTAATTCAGCTATGTGCCCGTGATAATAGGGTATTTTACTGTTGTTGAAATGTAGATATTTAATGATGACGTTAAAAAATATTGCAATTAAGAATACCAAATGTGAAAAAATAATTTGAATCTGTTTTATAATAAAAGAATTATAGTCTGTTTGATTTTGACTATAGCTGTCTCTTTCTAAAACGAAATCTTCTATGGCGTGACTTTGACGCTACTAACCCACTGACGTCACTAAGATAGCGTCCTGTCCTTGTCTAATTATAAAGTTTGAAGTCCTATATCTTTGAAAATATTCAAGATAATTCAAAATGAAAACTTGTTTTGTGTAGCTAATATTTCGAAAAACATTTAAAAGAAATAAAAAAAAATCAGTATAATACCGTATTATGCTGATCCATAATCTGACGATTCACTGAAAAGTTTTTCTAAATCTGACACTTAAAAAAAATTACATATTATTTTTAACACTGAATTTTCATGAAATATACACGGAAAATAGCATGCAAGTAAAAAACTAACTTTTTTAATTAAAATATATATTTATGTAAAAAATTGTTAGAAGAAATGTTATTTTTTAAATATTTTTCAATCGAAAGTTCTACAGTATCGTTCGTTGTCCGCGATTTTTTGAGGGCGGGTTTGTTACGACACGATACTCCAAAACTTTTATGCATTTTTAATGTTGTAAATATTTAATAATACAAAAAAAAAATACGAAATACACACTCCATATAAGCACTCATACATAGCAAATATAAAACTTACCAAAGTGGCAGATTAACATATATCCGGTATCACAGATACTGGTGTAGACAGTGACAAAAATCGCTGGGCATGTATGAAAAGATAGCTGGTGGCGATTCATAGTCTCTGCCTACCCCCATGGGAACCAGGCGTAAGTATGTATGTATGTTAACTGAATGGATTGTGCGATTTGGTTTGCTAAAATTAAATATCTTTAAATTGCATAAATACCTAATTCCGTGGTGATAAAATTTAACTTCGCGATTAAAACTTCTCTCTAAGTTCTTTAAAATAATGGCATTAGTCAGTAAGTAGATTTGAACAATCAGTAATGGATTAAGATTGATGAGTTTCGATTAGGTTTCAGAAAGTTTTCAGACCGATCAAAATTAAAAGAGATTTGATTATATCTTTTTACAGACGTAGAATATGAGGTAGAGGCACCATTTTCTTTCTTTATCTTATTTGAAAAGAAAATTTTAATAAAGCTAGGTGACGACAAAGGAATGACAGTCAGACGAACTGCAAAACAATATCTGACTGTCATCTGTTTATCAAGATTGACATAAATTAAATTTGTTATGAATTCAGGGGGCCTACCACCAGATGTCATCCCAATGCCACAGCGTAAGAACTAAGGGAAATATATAGACTGTGCCAATGCTGAGTTATGTTGACTAAAATATGAAGCTATACAGTGCGTATTGATCAATGGAGCATAAAATATTACTTTATCATTGTTTTGTAGTTCGTGGTATGATCTCAGTTCAGGTCAAGAAGATAAATAAATAAATAAATAAATAACTTCTTACATTCACACCAATTATCTAAGCCCATTTTAATTTCATTAAGAAACTGTATCATGGAAAACTTGATAACGGATAAATATATACTTGAATACTTTTTGTTTGTAAATACATACTTAATATACATAGAAAACCCCCAGACCACGACAAATAGACATGTTCATGCACACAAATATTTGTCTTGTTCGGGAATCGAACCCGAGACCACTGGCGCAGAAGGTGGGTAGCCTACCCCTGCGCCAAATCGGTCGTCAAATTCAGGGGCCTACCACCAGCTGTCATCCCAATGCTGAGTTATGTTGACTAAAATATGAGGCAATACAGTGCGTATTGATCAATGGAGCATATAATATTACTTTATAATTGTTTTGTAGTTGGTGGTATGATCTCAGTTCAGATCCAGAAGAGTCAGAGATATTAATAATAAAAATGTAAAGGTAGATAGTGTCATTTGTGATGTAGGCAGTCGTTAGTTTAGGCACTTGATATTTTAAAGGCTCCTGTAGTCAATAAGTACTTTGATATAAATTCAACGTTATACCTCCTCCTGCTTAATGTTTTGAAAAATTATTTTGGAGTCTTGACAAATAGAGAACCATCACGATCCAAAAGGGTTTTCTTTTTCGTGTGACGCATGGTACCCTTACAAGAACCTTTTCTCACTTTCGAAACCCGGAATACAAAGGAAGTTGCCAAACAATGTGCGGGTGAAAAATGTAGCCAGAGAAATTTAAAGGATCCTAACAATTTGCGGAAATTGCGCGGTTCTGGGTGCCGACCACGAAAGCCGAAGTACGACAATCGGAAGGGGCTCGATCTGATTCGTAATTATGAAGGTGAACTTGGCTAAACGTCATCATCATCATCAGCCAGTTTAATGCCCCCACTGCTAGGACGCAGGTCCTTCATATATGGTGGATAAGGCGAGCGATGAACGGCGATAGATCTTTAACGTATCAGATCGCGGCATGTCTTACTAGACATGAGGCTATTGCTCGCCCGCACTAACTTACCATAACACCCTCAAGTAGGATTTCTGAGTGCAAGAAAGCGACACATCACTTTTTATGTTTTATGGCAAGTTTTATGGCAATGTGTGTCAAGCAATCGGACTATTGCCACATTTTTAGAGTTACTACATTGTGTCGAAAGCATAAGTCTAAATAAAAACTTCAGTATATTGATCGATTGTCCGATAATCGAAATTATTTTTCGTATTAAGTCCCCCAGTACACTTTTCGGGTCTCCTATACTTTGAAAAGGTTTGATTAACTAAGTTTTGCCAATACGAAGGGGAAAGTTACCACATTTATGATGTTGGCTTCTAAGGTCGATTTACACTTCGCTAAGTACTTTTACGTTATCCGCCCAGCTGAAATGAACATGGTTATGGGGTAGGTAATTACATTATCTTTAAATCTTTACTAATTTTTCTGAATTGGTTACGATTTAGTTAGCCAAAGCTTTTATTTTAGAGATTTTATGCTTAGATTTTGTCTTATGCTAGTAGTGCACCGACCGTGGCCGTGAAACTATAGTAGCGGTGCTGATAAGCAACCCGCCCAAGTTGTCGATTATAGGGCGCGCGTAGCTGTAGCGCACAAACAAACATGGTTTAGTGGTTCACACCACCGATTTCAGACCTAGAGGTCCCGGGTTCGATTCCCAGTACATTATTTTATTCGGTTTCGACAAAGAACGTATAAATACGAATCCGATCCCTTTTCCGAACGGAACTATGTAGAAAAGGGGGCAAGCAAATTGTATTATTATTTTATAGAAAGTTTCTGTGTAATAATAACATCCAATATTACTCACGAAAATCTAAGTCGAGATTATTTTCGCCTTTTTCTTTTTATCAACAAGGCCTTTCAAGAGCTTTCTCAATTAAACTTAATCGTCGGGAAGTTTGTTATTGGCTTTTTGGCGCTCATTGGCAAGGCGTCTCCCTATTTATGATCCATTAGATTTGAAGCCAGTTCCCACTAAAGGTCAAGTTTGGGATGAAGATTTTATATGTTCACCTTTAGATGAGCAATTATTGAATAGATATTTGATTGCTAAATTCACTCGAATAGTAAGATAAGGCCCTGCGTGCTCAACACTTTCTGCTACTTCGACTAGCACAGAAGAGCTGGCGAACAAATGGAGACATGTCCATAGTAAAAAAAATTTTTTTCGTTTTTTTTCCAAACGGTCTATTCTATGCCCTCACAAAATATTTTCAGTCAAATCCAGTCCTAACCCATATATGATATCTTAGGGGAAGTCCCTTAGTGGGAAGCTATTCATGATCATACGGTCGTTGATGGTGATGGATGATGATGATGATAGTAAACAGGGTGGGTAGGGCTCTACGCCAATGCCAAAAATGAATGAATTAGTGAATCCTACTAATATTTTAAATGTGCAAGTTTAGATGTTTGTATGTTTGTTACTTACTCAATCACGCCGAAACGGCTGAACGGATTTGGCTGAAATTTGGGACACAGATACTTTGGAGCCTGGAGAGGAACATCTAGGCTACTGTATACCCCGAAAAAATGTCACATTCCCGCGGGATAACGTCGTGTAGTCCACGCGGGCGAAGCCGTGGGCGGGAAGCTAGTAAGTCAATAAATTTAGAGTTTTTAGGTAACTATAGATTGTGTATGAATATTATACACGTTTTAATTTAGAAATCAGACGAAAATATACATAACAACGAGATTCTTTGGCTAAAATAAGTTTCTTTCATCGTTTTTTTTAACTTCCCAGTTGCTGCGGACAAAACGGCGTGCCAATATTATTATACGTTAAGGGCGACGAGTAGAACATGTATAAACATAGTATGTATGGCTACAAGGGTTAGACCAAACTCCACACATTCCTGCCCATTCTCCTTTGAAATAAATCAGAATCTAGTAAATTTTTATCATTTTATTATAATTTTTCAGTTAATTGATTCTAGAATACTAACACGTATATGAAAACTAGCAAAGTCAGATCTTAGGCTTTAATATATTATCAAGGTTAAGTATAAGAAGAAATTATATTTTAAGTTGTTATAAAATTATTTATGTTGTTGTAAATAAATTTCAGGACTGACCATTGAACTTGGCACCCATTTAGATCTCACTTCTTTTGTCGTTGAAGTCAACAACCAAGGCATATAACTATCATAGTATTGAACTTGGCTCTCATTTCACATTTATGTTTTTGATGGGATATTATTAATATCAGCATCGGCACGGCAAGGGCTTTTTACGTGACGAATAAAATGTGACCTAATTGTATGATGATAAAGTTATTATTTGGTGTTATGCAACTTTCGCAATGAGGTCAAAGGATGGGTGACCAAAAAAATACTTTCTCATCTCAAAGTAATTTGATCCCAGCTGAATTACTATTTATTTTTAATTTTAAATTACTATTTTTTTTTTAATGTACAGTCAGCGTCATAGATACCGTGCCATGCATATTAATTGTATGGTGTATCGAACTATTTGACCACTTTCGATGGCACCGTTGTACCATGGGTCCTATGACACCTCCTTTTCGCGCATAGCAATGTGTTGTGCATGTTGTTTCTGTACAAGGAATAGGGTCTAATTTTCTAGCATAAGCTGCATAAAAAACATGCCGGCAGAAGTAAAAAGAGCGCCCTAGAAAAAAAAAGGAATTTGACACAAAAATGAAAAAAATACGTACTGGATTTGAACCGAAGTCTTATGGCTTCAATGCCGTCCCGTTTTCTAACCTGAGCTGTTACAACTTTGAAAACGGTGGTGAAATTTGCCTTCGTATTCTAATGACATTGTCGATCTTTTCGATCGGTCACTGTCCGTCTTGCGAATTTTCGACCTGACGGTCACGTGTCCTCACGCGAGTTTAACATTTTTTACCCATCACAAAATGTTCACAACGACGCTAAAGAAGTTTTCTCTTTAAAATCGTCTAATGCTGATACTCTTGAGGTTTATTCCAATAGCATAAAAACCTTTTTGCTTTGCACGAATGAGCTGTCACAGGACGCATGCTACATAGAACAAAAAGTGATAACTTATTGAGTTAAGCTTGATATGCTACCGACTGTACCCAATTTTGTTTTCCTCAAGAAGCAATAAACAAGAGACATAAATAAAGACCAAAATACTTAACCCTATTAACAGCAGTACCAACCTGTTCTTAAAGGTTGTTATTTGATTGAAACGAATCATTAGGCTTACGTAATTGGCACAAAAAGAATCCAATTGGCGACTGTTCGGCGAACGGTTGCTTTATCGTTTACAGAGCCTGAAAGGCTCTGTAAACGATAAAGAAGGAAACGATTAAAGGAAGGAATTGGAGGAATGGTGCTATTAAACTGCCATAGTGTTGCGACTCGAGACAATAGGGGGCGTAGCAACGTTCCCAATGGACGGTCACAGGATGTGTAACAAAAAAGACTGCAGAAAGCAGAATAGCCTTTGATTTCGGTTGCATTATCGGTCACCCACCAATGCGTATTTGACCCACGTGGAAGTTCATGGCTCATTCTTCTCATCCATATGAGGCGACAGCTAGACGCCGCATAGAACATTGACATAATTATAACATCGATACCTTGCACCAAGACTCCTCGCCGTGTCAACATCTGGCGCTGACAATTACCTTGTATGGGATACTCCGAAACGTAAAGAAACCCGTATGGTTCTAACGAAGTATTCACAAATAAATAGAATTTCCGACAAACATCCGTCAGACTGTGGTCGCCGGGCTAACAACACTTACGTAGCTCGGAAGGAAGACAAATTCTCAAGTCTTCCTTTCCCGTGCATCATCTTTACACATTCATTGACGAGGATATTACATATTGGCTTAATAATGGATGTAAACGTCTTAAACTTAACACGCCATCCTGTATTTTCTTTGAGAAGCAATAACAAGAAAAGGGCTCCTAAACCCTTAACCCTATTAGAACCAAACAGCAATTTGTTATTTGATTGAAATCAATCATTAGGGTCTCGTAATTGGCACAAAAAGGATACAATTGGCGACCGCTTGGCAAACAAACGGTTAACATGATGTGAATGGTGCTGTAAACGATTAAAGGAAAGAAATTAACGTAATGGTGCTGTTAAACTGCCACAGTTTTCGATTTGAGGAAATCGGTGGCGCATTGCCTAGAAATAATTTAACGCAATGGTCATTCACAGAATAAGAAACATAAAACTTACTAACTAGCAAGTACTTCGTGCTGTAGAAAGCACATTTAACCTTTGGTCCCGGCTGAATTTGCAGTCGTTCATCATCATCAGCCATTATAAGTCGCCACTGCTATAAAACGCCTCCCTGATAGATGGATAAGGAGACTGGGATTGGGTATTTGAATCAATTTTTTTTATTGACTTAAAATGTTTATTGAACTAGTATCAACACAACATAGGTATTTATTTTCAAATATTATGCTTAATTTCAGCGATATAGAGCATCAAACTTTCTAATTAGACAAGGAGAGCGCCATAGAAATGTGACGTCACATTTCTATAGCGCCATACTCGCGAGATAGGAAATTTCGTTTTAGAAAGAGATAACTAGAGTCACAATTAAGTAGCTCACAATTCGCTTGTTTTAATACAGATTGAATTTATTTTTTCACATTTGTTATTTAATAATGTTAAATTTCTGAGTGTCATAATTAAATATCTACATTTCCACAACAGTCAAATACCCAATTGGTGGGTATTAACGACTGCAATGCAAACGCAGCCGGGACCAACGGCTTAACGTGCCTTCCGAAGCACGGAAGAAAAGAGATGAAAAGTTTTTGGTCACCCATTTCATGATCGACCATTGCGAAAGTTGCTTAACTTCAACGATCGCATGCCGAGCGCACTAAACACTGCGCCACAGGCTGCTCTCTACAGTCTAACATCTACTAATCCGTATTTATCCTTCTATTCCAACCATAACGAAGGCTTGTGAGGAATTGGAAATAAAAATGCTTGATATGCTGTCGATTTTCTCTAAGAATCAATGAACTGGCAATATAAATATAGACCCAATACTTAATCCTACGAACAGCAAGTAGCAAGCTGTTCTTAAATGAATCATCGTGCTTTAGAAATTGGCACAAAAAGGATTTAATTTGTGATGTGAATGGCTCAGTTAACGTAAAGAAGTAAACGATTAAAGGCTCGGAATTGGAGAAATGGGACAAATAAACTGCCACAGTGTTGCGATTGCCAACAAAGTTGTGTAAAGTTCACAAGCTCTTGCGTGTTGTTGATTTCAGTGAATTGACAACATTTCATAAAATTTATCATGTGTTTTTATTTGCTATTTAGAAATAACATTTAAAAAGAGGAGACTCGTATTTTATACTTTTTTAAAAATTTTTAGGTTAGGTTTAGCGAAGAGTATCACTACAACTCGGCCGAGCTAACTTGACATCTGCAGTTTATACCCATCTCTGTCACTCTCCGGGCATGACAGAATTGAGTGAAAGAGGCGGGTATAATTTTTGTACTCATTACTCATCTTGGCAGCGACAGTTTTTTTTAATGAGAGGCGTTTTTTATGTTATGCAAAGGAATGTCAATAAAATGTTCCTTCATCAAGATAAAAGGGGCTTTTTTCCGAATATTTCAATAAATAAGTGATTTAAAAATCCGAAAAAATATGTACAGTGTTATAAATTGAAAAATCTCGAAATGGTCTTCGAAACCTTGTTTAAAATGAAAACGTGTCAATTGAATTAATTTCTTACGTCCGGTCTAATTCGTAGTTAAGATAGCATTATACATAAAAGCGATGCAACTTTGCTTTGTCCTAATTCTAATTTGCATACACTTTATATAAAAAAATATATAAATAAGGCCCTTACTTGCAAAAATAGAAAAATAAGCAAGACATCACATACAGAATCTTAGGAGTCTTAGAGTAGGAAAACGGGTTTTCCAGAAATTGTTCTGTCGATAGTTTGTGGCAGACTACTTACCTTTTCAGTCGTCAACTCTTAAGGTTAAATGTAAAAGTGAGCGTCTTAAATGTGAAACCTTATTACGGTAGCCATTTTAGGCGTGGAGCCTTTACCATGATCTATAAGGAAATCTCTACATCCATACTAATAATATAAATGTGAAAGTGTATTTGTTTGTCCGCCTTTCACGTCAGAATGGAGCAACAGATCAACCTGGTTTTTTTTGCATATGGATAGTTTGAGAGCTGGAGTGTGATATAGGCTAATTTTTATCCCGGAAAAAGTATCTCATTCCTGCGGGATAACGTCGTGTAGCGAAGCCACGGGTGGAAGGTAAAAAGTAAATGTCAAACAAAGCCGCTTCTTCCTTCTTCCGCTTCCGCAGTACTGGGTGCCTACCATCAACTCTTATTGCGGTTTTGTTTAGGACCTAAACTGAACTGCTTCGCTTATTCGTACCACGACAGCTTAATATCAATGACAGCGATTCAGTGATCATTCAATGACATTTCACAGCCGCTGAGCTGTCATCAACTCTTATTTGACTTATAACTCGGCCAAGCTAACATGACATCTGCAGGTTATACCCGTCTCTTTCACTCTCCGGGCATGACAGAATCAAGTGAAAGAGACGGGTAGAAGAAAAAAGGCACAAATCGTTCGGTCATTCACATTTAGCAATTCATTTGCGATCCAGTTTTAAGAAGGTCAGGGTGCGTACCATCAACTCTTATTGCGGTTTTGTTTAGGACCTAAACTGATCTGCTTCGCTTATTCGTACCACGACTGCTTAATATCAATGACAGCGATTCAGTAGTCATTCAATGACATTTCACAGCCGCTGAGCTGTCATCAACTCTTATTTGACTTATAACTCGGCCACGCTAACATGACACCTGCAGGTTATACCTCCGGGCATGACAGAATCGAGTGAAAGAGACGGGTAGAAAAAATAAGGACACAAATCTTTCGGTCATTCACATTTAGCAATTCATTTGCGATCCAGTTTTTAGAAGGTCGTAGTACGAAAGAAAGCAATTCATTTTAGGAACCTATTCTGCATCGCGCTATTTTTGAATCGCTGTCTTAACTCGTCACGCGATAGCGATTTTCTGGCGCATCCGTTCCGAATTTTACTAAAAAATTCGTATAAAAATTATTGTCTATGAACCAAAAAACAATATTATACAATTCTATACACGAAAGCTCGATTCGGACAGGAACGGCGACCATGCTATTTGGTCGCATTGCTTGTGAACACCCGGTGTTCGAAAATCGCGTCGCGCCACAAAATTTTTTGCACACGGGTGTGTGCATCAATCGATGGTATGCACCCAGAGTACGAAAGAAAGCAATTCATTTTAGGAACCTCTTCTGCGTCGCGCTATTTTTGAATCGCTGTCTTAAAGTTGATGGTAGGCACCCAGGGCTGAACAGCCTTAGGTAAATCCAAATTGATCGACACGCTAAGAAGAAGAAGGAAGCCGCTTCCCACTGTCAAAACCTGATATTTTTTCGGGATGTTACGTATCGTATGTCGCTCTCGACTTCCCAAACTATCCCAATCAAGTCAATTCGTTACTCCCTTTTGACGTGAAAGATGGACAAAAAACAAACAAACACACTTTCACATTTATAATATTAGTATGGATCTGGATAGTACATGTGCATGTGCGAAGCTAGGGCACCTACTAGTTACCTAGTAGGTACTTATTGAGTAAATAATCAATGTTTTTGACATTTTAACACTTTATTCTACCCAAAACTAGTAAGAGCTTTCGCTATGAGTATGCGGTAATGCATTTATAATTGAGTTAAGTTTCAGTATTTTTTGTAAACACATAATATATTCAATGAAGGTATAATACCTACCTACATAGGGTAAATAAAATAAATATTAGTGTCCTGTACAAATTAAACCCACGATGAAATAAAATTTTGTAACGGCAGTCCAACACTAGCGTTATAGCATAGTTTTGTCTATGACATTCGTTAAAGCTTCAATAGGTTGCAATTCAACATGCAATAAATCATTAAAAAATACAACTTATGAAAGAGCTGAAGTGTTACCCATTGTATTACATGCGTGACCAATACATGCAATTGCCGCGTTTGTCGTTCACTTAGGGACACTGGCTTACCTCGAGAACGAGCATATTGTAAGAAATTTAAAATTGCCAAAGGTACTTAATCCTTTCGCACTTTGCGCAAAACGGTGTTGACCGACGATTGACAGACTTTTTAACCCCTTTTTTGTTCTGTGGTAGGGTCTCTAGCCGTTTTATACGCGGCCTTTTAAGTAATTACACGCCCATTCCACTTTCTTTGAATATCAGTTTGACATTTTATTGAAAGAGCTAATTAAATTGTTAGGAGAGGGAGGGCTGACAAAGAAATAGCGGCTTTTTGGTGTTGAGTTTAAAATATAATTTACAATTGCTTCATTCTTCTGTAATAGTCATTTCTAAAAATGAAAATGTTTTTATTACAAAATTAAATGATATCTGACGATAAAATTTATTTATGAAATTGATAAAATTTTCTATGTTGACAGTAAATTTCGCACCAAAAATACCTATCTTTAACACAAAACGGCCATAATGAATTTCCGTTGGCAATGGCAGTTTGACAAATGGGATAAATTTAAACATTATTTGATAGATTAGTGTTCTAACATCTTTTATATTGAGAAAAGGGCACCCTTTATGAAAATATTATGTTTAAAATGTGATGGAGAAAGATAAAAGTAGGTTCTTTGATTATGAGACGGATGATTGTATGAGACGGATTATGAGACGGATATGAGAGAGATTATTTGTGAGACGGGTCGATTTTTTCTAAATACTTCATTTTCCATTTTTCTTTGATTATGTTAACACATATATAAAAAGTCAAACAACATTACAAACATTCCGCTGGTGAGAGCATTAGCTTAAACTGTTCTGCACCAACCAGATATTTATATCCAATGAATGTACGTACATGTCGACTGGAAGATCACTTTGGCCAGTTTTTTCGTGGACAAGTCTCCCAGAAACTGTACCTACCGCGTTCTCTGTAACTGTACCGCGTGCTCTTTTGTACCTACCAATTGTTCAGAACTTAAGATTAAGTTATTTTGTAATAATGTCCTATCTTCTTTTATTTCTATCCGTTTACACGACCTGACTTAGTCTGAGAGTGGCCCCTGACAACTTTAAGCTGTCATACATATATGTCCAATGTAATCAATATCCATACATAAATATTAACGACGAGACACAGAACAATAAGCATTGATAACATAAACTTTGGTGATCAAACGTACAACCCCAAGCTTAGTATAATAGGTATGCTCAGTATTACAACGCGATCTCAACATAACCTACCTTACTTTAGATAAAAGAACTAACTGCGCCAAGTAGTTTCATTCATGTGTTTCCGTTCCCACGGGAATATTGGGATAAAAACTGGGTTGCCTGTGAGCTTTTCCAGGATATAATCTATCCCTGTGGCAAATTTTATCCATTTTCAGCCGTTCTTCAGAGATCGAGTAAAACATCCAAACTTTCGCATTTATAAAATACAAGAGGCTCCTCGCGGTTTTACTCGCGTGGTTCCCCTTCTGTGGGAATATCGGGATTTAGGTAATTTAACCTTTGTCACTCGGGAAGAATGTAACTTTCTGCTGGTGCAATTAAAATTCAAAATCCAGTAGTTTTTGAGTTTATTCGTTACAAGCAAAAAAAACAAATCTTTTCCCTATATAATATTAGCACAGTCTATATATTATCGGTATGGATATAAGTATGGAAGTAAGACAGTGAAAAAAGTCGAGTTGCGTAACTGAGATGAGAAAAATGAACTCGTTTTTATTCCATGACTCGGGGTTAGTTAACAAGTCCTAACAAGTTTTAACTATTTTTTAATCCGCTTACTTCTCTGGCGTCCAAGTTTAGCCATCTAAGTTTCTTTGGCTTTAACATGCTTTATCATCTAGTTTGGAACTTTATAAAAGTAGTTTTTGTAATTGACTTGAAAACGGGTTGTATTGTATGAACGTAGGTACTTGTTGAAAATTTAGGCATAACCTTTTTACGAAGAACCCTTTAAAGAATATCATCATTTCAGCCGTACGACGCCCACTGCTGGGCATAGGCCTCCCCCAAGGATCTCCACAACGATCGGTCCTGCGCTGCCCGCATCCAGCGGCTTCCCGCGACCTTGACCAGATCGTCGGTCCACCTTGTAGGGGGACTGCCCACGGAACGTCGTCCGGTTCGCGGTCGCCATTCGAGAACCTTTCCGCCCCAACGGCCATCGGCCGATGGCTTTAAAGAATATAAGCAGCAAAACTTTTAGAGTAATCTTTACCATATTATTTTTTTTTTATTTTTATTTAACTAATTCGAATATTTACTTATTTATTCAAACTTTATTGAAGTGGCAGTATTTGGGGTATATGTAAATAACTGTATATATGAGTGTCCTTTTTAATTATATTTAAGTAAGTATAAATATATAGTTGTGGAGATCCTTGGGGGAGGCCTATGCCCAGCAGTGGGCGTCGTACGGTTGAAATGATGAAGTATAAATAACATTGATCGAGACACGAGAGACTTCGATGGATGTTCTTGGATTAATTCAAAGTTTTTAAATAATGATATTCAACATCAGTCAAAATATATGTAAGAAAATAATGAATCTTTGGGTTGAGAGAAAAGCGTTTGCTGGATATAACTATATGAGCCTATGTCACTCAAGAAAAATAAAATTTGCTAATGGTGAAAGAATATTTGAAATAGGTTTAGTTTAGCCCACAAAGTACCTTGGTATATACGGATATATATTTAGCCTTATCACCACTTAACATCAGGTGTGATGAAGGTTAAGTGAAAAAAAAGTAGTTTTTGCGTTTATCCATTACAAACATACAAACAAATAAAAAAAACAAATCTTTCTTCTCTTTATAATATTATAGTAAAAAAGAAAAGCGACAAATCCCAGCAAAACTTTTGCAAAGGTATAAAGCACCATATAAACAAATAAGTTAAGATTCAGAATTCACTGATGCCTTAAACCACCTTACCTACATCGTTGTCAATTTAAACTTCAAATTAGTTTTACTATATATAGACCCCATTATCTTAAATGTAGGTTACCCAAAGGTTTAAGTAATGTCGTGAAATTGTATGTTAATTTGAAATATTGTATTCGTTTACGGTTGGAGCAAATTACTTATGTGCCGTAATAAGCTTGTTTTTGTACTTTATGTAAAAATAATGAATAGTAGTTAGATTATGTCATCATCGTCATCAGCCATTTAATGTCCCACTGCACTGCTGGGGCACTGGCCTTCCTTATGGACGGATAAGGAGAATGGACAATGACCCACCACACGGGCCCAATGCGGGTTGGTGGTTATTAGCAGCCGGGACCAACTGCTTAACGTGCCTTTCGAAGCACGGAGGAAATGTAAAGTTTTTGATCACCCATCCCGTGGCCTATCATTGCGAAAGTTGCTTATCCTCAACGATCGCGGGCAGAGCTCGGTAACCACTGTGCCACCGGCTCCTCACAGCTGATGAGATTATGGCGTTTACTTGTAACTAAATTGGACCCTGGTTCGCACTAGTCAAGTAGTATAGAGTAAGGCCAAGGCTTCACTGTTAAGGCGAATGCGACTCGGAGGCGACGGCGATTTCGTGAAAACACTGCAGATACGACAAGCGAAATGTATTTGTTCTTATCATCGCCGTCGTGTCGCTGTCGCCGTACCAGTATGGCCTCGGCCTGAAGCTCCGGCACAGATTACTAAATAGTTACTATGTAACAGATAGTTCACTCCGCTAAGTCATTTAAATAAATAGCAACTCTAACTATAACGCAATAAAGTAGAATTCAGCTTGTACGGCGCAGGCAAATACGAACGGCCACTCGTTGTCGTTGCATCTCTTTCGATCGCATATATTCTAGCTCTTTTGCGGAACTAATTTCTATGCCATACGCCTGCCCGGCAGACGCGCCGTCCGAACGTACCTAAACTGCGGAGTGACACCACCCTGGCTCCGGACAGACACGTGACCAAGAGTCTGCTAAGCTGGAGAGTCAGTCGCGCGGCAGACGCTGAAATTTGTCAGCGTCTGCAGATATAAACACATCACATGCATTGAGGTTTTAAATTACCTACTTTTATGCATTCACAATGCAATTCTGTAAGTATAGGGAAAATGTGATAGTAAAAAACCACGAGCCCCGGTCCCTCCGGCCCGATGCTCTGACCCACTAAGCTACCGAAAGGTTTTCACGACTCGTCGAATTTTGCTATCACTTGTTAACGCTGTAGGCCAGTGTTGCTTCATCAATGTGAGGAAACCCTTGCATCCGTATAGTATTATATGATCTGAGATCCGAACGCAACGCTGGCCTACAGCGTTAACAAGAGATAGCAAAATTCAACAAGTCGTGTGTAGGCCTGTCGGTAGCTTAGCTGGTCAGAGCATCGAGCCGGATTCCCGGAGGCGCGGGTTCGAATCCCGGCTGAAAGCTATTAGCAGGGCTCGTGGTTTTTACTATCAAATTTTTCCTATACATCACATACATACATACACTTTAGAGTCCACGGCGCGGGAACTCCGCATCGGCAAATCGGATAGCAATGTGTCTCGTTCCGCGAAGCCGATGTGTAAGTAGGTTTGGACGGAGCTTAAAAAACCACGGAGCAGTGCTTTTGACAGCACCTAAGCTTTGTAAAAGTGATCAAAAAAACTTAGCAATGAACTTGCTACCCGATATAAATATTGGTATAGTCTAAATAAGGCTTTTTATTGTTTAAAATATTCATAGAATAGATATTTAATTGGTTTTGTTATTTTGAGAGATTTCACCAAAGTCGATAATAATAAGACCATCTAATTGTTAAATTGAAGATCCCTGAAGATGTTTCTCAATGGGAAACCTATTAAGCTTAAATCAGCTTTATTTTGTATTGTTTGAATATCAAAATTAAATGGGTAAAGTCTATTAGATTGAAACATTAATAAAATTAGTTTGTGTTCGTGTGGAATGATAGTAATAGACAATTTTCACAGGAGCACAAAACATATTGCGTTTGTTTGTTTGTGTGTTGTAATGGACAAACTCAATAACTACTGGACCGATTTAAAGGTTATTTCAGCAGTAGAAAGCTAGGATATTCCCGAGTAACACTGGCTATATGTTATTCCTACGGGAACGGGTACAACGCGGAAAAACCGCGAGATGCCACTAGTTTACAATAATAATCCAGAGAGTAAATCGAACCGTATTATATTGGTTTTGATTCGAGATAGCCGATCAAATAATATAGACGATTACCAGGCTTTTAGCCGGGTTCCGTGGCGGGTCATTAAATTGGAGAATCGCTGAAATCACTATAGTTTCGTTAACAATCGTCACGAGACTGGAATATAAGTAGGGTTGGACAATAATTTATTTAATTTTATAAATTTTACAAAAAAAATGCCGTTAGCTCTTTGTTTTACTTGCGACTATTGGTTATGAAAAATATTTTCCTATATGACTTGCTTGACTTGACTTGACCGCCAGAAACTGAATACTGTAGTATAATCTCACACTGATTACGAAGTGTTCAAAGTTTCCACTGCAATACGTTGTTCAAGTTTGGAGAGTACTATGCAGGTACTATGTTGAGTATTAATTTTTTGTTTGTTGAGTACTAATATTGGATACGTATCAAGGGATAACCTAATCGTCATGCACACAACACCAAATTTTACAAAAAAATATCCCTTTTACAATTTTAACGCGCATTTAATTTTTATCAGACTGAAATACTTACGTAATTTTGGGTAAGATTGTTTTTTATTTATTATCCCGGTCATGATCGTGAGCAACTTTTCAGGGTCATGGTCGTTGGTGTACTGGCACCGTTGACGACCTAATATATAGAAGTTTTAATAGAAACGTACGGAAACTTAAAAAGAGCATAAAACGAATTATTTCAATTTTCGTAGCACTGGACAGCCCTACGCCGTAGCTATTTCGTAACGCCCGTCCGTAGCAGAACGTAACGACACTGTTAATTACCAAATATCGTGCGGATTGTCAACCGATAAGCTACGGTAACTGCTCGCTAGAATCGCTCAAATATGTCTTTGAATTGCTTTCGCCTTTCAATAAGCTGTTTTCATTTTTGTTTTGTTGTTGGTATTCAAATGTGGTTGGTATTTCAAAACGACTCACGCGTCCTATGAGGTCGCTAAATACTTAGGTTATAAATACATAGTAATAATAGTGCTTTAGGGAGAGTTTCACAGCTCTTCACGTGACCCTTACCATCGTTTCACTTAACAGAGACGCAGATTGGTCTACGGCCCAACTACGTATTGAAATCTCCCCTGTAATCGTTTTTATTACTAATTTATAGAATACTAGCGGATCCTCGCGGGTTTACCCGATCCCGTGGGAATATCGGGATAAAATATAGCCTATGTCACTCGGGAAGAATGTAGTTTTCTGATGGTCAAAGAATTTTCGAAATCGGTTCAGTATTTTTGGAGCCTTTTCGATGCAAACAAACAAACAATCAAATCTTTCCTCTTTATAATATAAGTATAGACTACTAATAGATACAAAACTAATTCAACGAAAATAAAACTTTAACATTAAGATTTCTTAATTTTAAGAATTTTAATGTTTTTGATGGGTTCTCTACAATGCTTTCACGGTTCGAGATAATGATTGAAGGTGATTTGTTTTATAAGATGAAATTGCAATTCTTATAAAATTTAAAGAACATCGAAGCTACTCGTATTATTATTCTTAAACTCCACTACCAAATACACTGAAAATGAATCTCCATAAAAACCACACAAATTTATTACCTGAAAATGGTGATTTCGCCCGCAATTTTTACGGCCCCAAAAGGGTTTGCGCTGTTCAGCAAATCTGGAAGAAAAGAAAAAGTGCTTTTAATTTTATGAAGACATCGCTTATAAAACAATTTTCTGACACTGTGCGGCCATAGATATTTATGGGTTTAGTCTTATTGTTAAACAAGCGGTTTACCGGCCTATTTGGTCTTTGTTATTAAGCTAAGAGATTTGAGAGCTTATTCTGCTGTTATTATTTTTAGATCAATTATTTAAGGCGCTACTCGGAAAAAGTATGGACTTTTTGATATAAAACTATAGGATGGTTAGAGTTGTTACAAACCTGGTAATAAGATATGTATTTCTTTTTACCTTTATCTAGAATCGTATAGTTTCAAAAATACGATTTTATGATTTTGGCTCGACACTTTTTATTTTCGAAAAGACCTCTAAAGAATACGAAATTTCAAGATTATTCTTAAATGGGGTTACATATACTATTGGAAATTGGATTAATTAGTGGACACCAATAATATTTAGGCTCGTATAAAAGCATTTTTTTTAAATCGCTATAGTTTTTTAATACGAAGTGATTTTGTGTTTTTTTTGCCTAATCTACAAAATCGGTCTTGCTCCCGCGCGCGTCGTTTTCTCATTGCTATCTCGCTTCAGCATAATTTTTCCGAGTATCGCCTTAAACATAAATAGCAGTTCCTAAGATATTTGATATACTTTAGTAGGTATATCTTCAAGGGATGAGTCACTGAGCAAAGAAACTTAAACTTTTAAACTTCATGACAAGAGAAATTAAATTTATCATTAGAAAATCTACCTACTAGTGGCTCCCCGCGGTTTTATCCGCGTGATATCCATTCCCATTAGAGCTAACATGACGGCAACGAGATAGCACGAGATAGTTTGTCGCGCGCCTTCCAACCAATCAGCAGTCACGCGCGCTATCTACGAGCGATCTGATTGGTCGAAAGTAATGCGACAAACTATCTCGTGCTATCTCGTTGCTGTCATGTTAGCCCTACATGGAAATATCAGAATAAATTAAATGCCTTTGTCACTCAGGCAGAGTGTAGCTTTCTAATTATGAAATATCTTTTTGAATCGGTCCAGTATTATAAATATATTTATTACAAGCATAGAGTAAAACGCCCTAATTGTTGGCACCCATCCCTTTATTGGCACCCATCCCTTTATTGGCACCCAAGAGTTAAGCGCTCAAATGGCAAAACTAAGGGCCAATTTTTTACAATACAATAATAATATTTCACATTCAAATGCATACTGAACTCGAATAAGCTATTATTTCCTTGTTTTTGAGCTAAACTTTGGAGTGCCAACGATTAGGGCAGTTTACCCTACAAACAAAAAAATCGAATCTAATCTCTTTATAATATTAGTTTAGATAAATGTTTTCAAAGAAAGAAATTCAGTTATATATATATACAGTTTTAGTGTTGCATTAAAACACACCAAGGACTTTAAGTGGTTGATATAATTCAACATGATGTTTCAGTTTTCTGTGAAAAGTGATTTTGAAAGATAAAAAACAGTTAATGGGTCATTATGATAACTACGCATAATAAAATTTTACTTTAGAATTAATGGGAATATAGTCAAATACCTAAAAACAAAAGAATGTTATTTTAATTGGTTAGAAGCAAAACATGTTATTTTTCAGTTAAACACAAATTTCGGTAAAATAATAATTTCATCCCAATGTTACACATTATTCATCCCACATGAGGCGTAAGATAGAGAATAATAGATTTATATGGAAAATGGGTGAAACTACTTAAGCCAAAAGGGTATTGAAGTGTCTGAAACAGAAAGCCTTTGTTTTACAACTACTAAATAATAGGTCTTTACATATGAAATTGCCGTTTTTTTCTTTTGTACATATAACTTAACAACTTTTATAATATTAGAAATATATAATTTCTTTAATATTGCGTTACATTAAGACCGTATCGAGCAACTTTTGATAATTTAATAACCACGATATTTGATTATTTACATAGAAAAATCTTATTCCGAAAGTTACGACTATTTTTGTTTCCAGAATTTCGTACTTTATTAGTTGTAACTTAGTGAAAAAAATTTTTTTTCTCTTAACGAATGTGTCATTTAGTAGTTAAAATGTCCATAAATACGTGTGTAAAATTTTGTAAATTTACATAATATTAGTCGTTAAATAATAACAAAAACGTTAGTATGGAAAAAAAATAATTAGAGAAATTTCCATACAAAACGGCAATTTCATAGGTAAAGACCTATTATTTGCAGCTTAACGATATTAGAGCGCTATATGTTAAAATGATAGAAGTACATAACTTATATAACTGTAAGTTAAAATTTTGTATGATTAAAAAGAAACAGAATTAGCTAAATGGCGTAAAACAAAAAGATGTATGTAAATGCACTTTATTAGGCACTTTTAAGCTCTATTAATAGTAATTCACAAAGTAGACTTCTTAACAGTAACTATTCGATTGCTTTCCATCATGTAAATTTTGTAAATATGGGCGAGGTTCTATGTTTCAATAGGATTTAAGCAATATTTAATATGACATGTTGGAAAAGGAGTTTCCAATTGTTTTAAATATCATAGTACTTTTTCATAGAATTTATGATAGCTCCGTAGAAATAAAGCAGCTAAGGGTCAGCGTGTCGTAAAGGGTGCGCACTACGCATACTAAAAAGTCTTAGTTACCTAATAATTTTGCCAAAAAATTCAATGAAATGGTTTTCTGGCGCTTTACTGGCCGCTACCGCAGCACGCTCGCTTCTATAAGATTATTTTTTCTATTTCTTTTCAAAATACAGAATTGGATCGTTTACAGTTTTATTATAATTAGTATAGTTAGATCATTCAGAAGTTGAAGATGAAAAATCGAAAATGAGCTCCAATGTGAGCTAGTTGTGGGAGACGGGTCGACTTTCCCTAAATACATAGGGACCTACTTCATTAAAAAAAATCAATTATAAAAATTTCATTGTGAATGTAAATAAGTTTTTTGTAAAAATTTCATTTTTATGACAACCTTTTTTGCTGACTGTACTTTAATATTGTATTGTCATCTAAACCAAAATTGTACCTATACAAAATTTCAGCTCCATCGGACTCCATCCATTTTGGTACAGACATATATCATCCTTGGGGGAAAACATACATTAAACATCACAAAAACGATTCCATTATGAATTAAACGTGTCTCGCGACACTGATTAAGCTATTCTTTTTATTAGAGCGGCACGAGGCGTTTTGTACCTCGTACCAAACTAGACATTGTGTCGATACGAGGTTTTATTGACCCCACAGCCCTTAACTCGGAATCTACAGCATAACTCGGGTTTATATCTATCTCTTGCCTACACTGAGCCAAATATAAGTTTCAGCCTCCGCATGACAGAGAAGTACCGCCCTTGTCCGCACCACAAGCGAGACATGAACTAGGTGTTTCCGGCCTCGTACCGCAGTGAACGTGTGAATAAATAAATAAGTTTTGTGTTACGAAAAGAAGTAGGAACCAAATTCAGGGCATATTAAAAATACATCGCTGAACTAAGAAAAATAAGCGTCATTAAGGAACTTGAAAAATTAACTCTTACTCAGTCTAATCATAAAAAGAACCAAACTTTCACTTTGTATAACCAAAAAATAAGTCTTAAAATAACCATTCGATTATATTACGGCATTTTCGTTGTTTGAGCACTTACCGTCGTAAACTGCCGTGAAAAGCTTGTCATAACAAATCACTCCACGATGACAAACCCTAGCCCCAACAATGAACCTTCAACTAAGTGTCTTAGGTTGAAAACTGCTCAGCAACAAAAGAGGCTTCGACCTAACATTAACATCCGACAGTAGATTAAAATAGCTCGTCGTGTTTATGGACAATATGGAGAAAACAAAAAGGCGGAAGGTTGTTTACTTTTGTTAAGGCTTTAATGCTATAACAATGTTTATTGTTCTATTTATTGGACCGCTTCAAATTAAATACGGATCAATATTTTCATTTACAAGAATAATATACTTAATGAAGATAGAATATTTAGTTATTGAAAGAGGAAATAACAAAGATGAACAAGGTACTCTTAGTTAAGAATACGTATTTTATTTAACAACCACTTTTACCTTAACCTACAAAAGTAAAATAAAAATTCATTTTCTTAATATATATGTAGTTGAAGATTATTAAGAATACAGTTTTTAAAATTGTAGTTACTTATAGAAAGACAGAAAAAAAGAAAGAAAGAAAACTCATTTATTTGGGACATCACAAAGATACATAAAAATAAAACAAAAAAAGCTTTGTAGGGCAGGCGTACCCGTTTTGGCCACTGTATCGGTTTTGGCCACTTTTTGCTCTAAAAGTTTTCTAAACAACTTTTAGCCATTTTTGATAAAGGCAATTAAAATAAGGTATTGTTGGATATTGTATAAAGTGGGTATTCAAGGATTCGGTGCGCGGCTGCGTCCCCACCTTGTGTATTGGATTTCCTTAACCAATAAAGGAGTGTGTAACTAGCTACGTGTTTGACTGGTCGTGTCGCCCCCTACCTTTGCTTCCCATACTTAACAAGTGGCGACGATACGAATCTACTCTTATCTAATCTTTTCGGGAGTGTCATTTGGGGTTTTATCATCTTTTGACCACTCATCTCAGGAGTGGAACGGCTATATAATGCGTCTGACGCAGTGGTTTATAGCAAACGATGTAACTGACGCCAATGACAAGAGCAAGGTTAAACGAAGGGCGATTTTACTGAGTGCGTTCTCCGAAGCGACCTACAAGCTAGCCAGCAACCTGGCATTACCGAGTAAACTGGAAGATGTGGAATATGATGCGATTTTGCAATTACTCGACTCACATTTTACGCCACTGAGATGTGGCTTTGCGGAAAGATTCCACTTTTACTCAGCGGTACAGCGGCCAGGTGAAACACCATCACAGTGGGCGGCTCGAATAAGAGGACTGGCAGCTCATTGTGGCTTCAAAAATCTAGAGGAAGCTTTACTAGACAAATTCGTCATGGGTCTGGTAGCAGGACACGAAAAGGACAAGTTGTTCGCGCAAAACCTAACGGATTTAACCCTCAACAAGGCTGTGGAACTTGCGGAAAGCGTGCGGTGTGCGCGCGAAGCGTCCGCGGCGGCTGGGCGCGCCCATGCGCTGGCGCACGTGGCGGCGGCGCCCGCCCTCGGCGAGCCCGTGTTCAGCATCGCCAGCGGTAGCAAGTGTAACGTTTGTGGTTACAACAATCACAACGCCGAGAAGTGCCGGTTCCGAAATTATAAGTGTAAAAAGTGCGGTAAAAAAGGGCATTTGCGTCGTATGTGTTCTAAATATGTGAAAGTGCATTATGTTGAGGAGGGTGACGCGGACGAAGGAGATGACGGTGAGTCTCATCTGTATAATATTCAGTGTCCAAGGAGCAGGCCGATGACAGAACGGGTGCAGGTGAATGATTTGTTTTTGGAATTCGAAATCGATAGCGGTTCAGCGGTCAGCGCTATTTCAAAAAAAACTTATGATGCATACTTTAGTAATGTGCCATTATTAGCTACCAATCGTAAGTTGTTAAATTATACCGGAGGTAGAATTAGCACGTTAGGCATAGCGCGGGTAACCGCACGCTACGAGGGCCGCGAGCGAGCGCTGGAGATGTTCGTTGTGGCGGACGGCGGGGCCCCGCTGCTGGGTCGGGATTTTATTCACGATTTTAATCTCGAATTAACTCCTGCCACAAACTATTTGTGTGCAATTTCAGATGACTCACTAAAAGAGCATTTGTTAGAAAAATTCCCCAAGCTATTTTCTGGGAAATTAGGATGTTTTAATAAATATGATTTAAAATTACAATTAAAACCCGATTCGAAACCGATATTTTTCAAGCCCCGCCCAGTCGCATTTGCTTTAAAAAACAAAATCGAGATGGAAATTGATCGTCTTTTGGAGTTGGGCGTTTTAAAGCCAGTTGAGCATTCCGATTACGCGTCGCCTATAGTACCCGTTTTAAAAAAAAGACGGAGGTGTAAGGTTATGTGCAGACTACTCGGTGACAATAAATAAACAACTAGTTGTCGAGAAGTATCCGTTGCCTACAGTACAAGGATTATTTGCCACGTTGCACGGAGCTAAATATTTTTCTAAATTAGATATTTCTAATGCTTACAATCAATGTTGTTTATCGGGGGATGCTCAAAACCTTACTTGTATTAATACGCATCGCGGTCTTTTTAATTATACCAGACTCGTCTTTGGGTTAGCAAGCGCGCCTGCAATTTTCCAAAGGGTTATGGAAGGCGTACTGGCGGGGATTGAAGGTGTAGCCGTATTTTTGGACGATGTCTGTGTCAGCGGGAGTACTGAAATCGAACACAAAAATAGGCTTTATACAGTGTTAGAACGTTTAGAAGCGGCAGGATTTACTTTACACGAAAATAAATGTGAATTTTTGAAAAGCGAAATCCAGTATTTGGGTCATATAATAGATGAAGCGGGCATTAGGAAGTCACCAGATAAGGTGAAAGCTATAGTTGACGCACCAACACCATCAAACGTAGCCCAATTGCAGTCATTTTTGGGACTTATAAATTATTACCGGAACTTTGTACCTAACGCATCTTCTATTCTGAGTCCATTGTATGACTTGTTGCAAAAAAATTGTAAATGGTTATGGTCATCTGAACATCAGAAAGCGTTTGTTAAAATAAAAAAAATATTAGCATCAGAACAAGTTTTAACGCATTTTAATGTAAACGCGAAACTGATTTTAACAGTAGATGCGTCGCCTTCAGGCCTCGGTGCGGTATTATCTCAGTTGTGCGAGGGTGGTGTTGAACGTCCTATATCTTTTGCTTCGAGAACCTTAACATCCGCAGAAAAAAAGTATTCACAAATACAAAAGGAAGCTACCGCTATAATATTTGGCGTTAGACGTTTTCACCAATACCTATATGGTAGGAGCGATCCTTTTATTCTCAGAACTGACCATAAGCCTCTAATAAGTATTTTTGGTCCAAACCGCGGCATCCCAGAGGTATCAGCAAACCGGTTACAGCGTTATGCTATATTTTTATCGGCATACAATTACTCGATAGAATACGTGCGTAGTAGTGATAATAACGCTGATTACTTTTCCCGTTCCTTACCGAGTGACACAGCTGATTGTACCGGGGAGGAGGGGTCGCGGGACGTGTTGGAGGAGCGCGCCGCGTATGTCAATTTCATTGTGGAGGGGAGCCTGCCCGTCACAGCGCAGCGCTTGCGCATCGAGACCGATAAGGATACCGTTTTAAATAAAGTTAGGCATTACGTTATGAATGGTTGGCCGCGTTCTGTTAAAGATAGTAATTTAAAGCCGTATTTTTGTTGTCGTTTAGATTTATCCTTTGAAAATGGTTGCCTAATGCGCGGTCATAAGGTTGTCATTCCGAGTACGCTACGAGATGAAATATGTAATGATTTGCACAGTTCGCACTTTGGCGTAGTGAAAATGAAGGCCGAGGCGCGTAAGCGACTTTGGTTTCCCGGCGTAGATAGGTACTTGGAGGGTGTCGCGGCTGCGTGCGGCGTGTGCGCGCGCCTGCGGCCGGCGCCGCGCCGCGCCCCGCTCGCCCCCTGGCCCTACCCGCCGCATGCATTTCACAGAATACATTTAGATTTTTTAGGTCCCTTTAATAATCAAATATATTTAATTATTGTAGATGCTTTCTCAAAATGGGTGGAATGTTACTGTATGCTCAGTTCATACGGTTCAAAAGCGGTGATAGAAAAGCTTACGGATTTCATGTCCAGGTTCGGGGTTCCACATACGTTGGTAACTGATAATGGTACATCATTTGCATCACAGGAGTTTGCGCATTTTTGTAACTTAAACGGAATTAAGCAAGTTTTTTCTCCGGCTTATCATCCGGCCAGTAATGGTCAGGCGGAGAGTTTTGTTAAAATAGTTAAGAAAGGATTAAAGAGCATTATTTTAACTGGTCCAAATAATACTATTCCCAAGGCAAAAATTTCTAAATTTTTATTTGACTTTCGTAATTCTAAAAACAGTACTACAGGGAAATCACCAGCCGAGTTGGTTTTCGGCCGCTCCTTGCGATCTAGACTGGATTTATTGAATCCGACAGAAGTCAGTCCCTCGTCCGCGGAGCTCGCCTTAACTGTGGAACGAAATCAGTGCTCTCAGGTTAAACATTACAAGGGAACACCTAGACCTGACTTAATGGTGAACGATGCAGTGTGGGTCAAAAGATATTCATCTAATCAGAAATATTTCTGGACCGAAGGCATAATTACTCGTAAAATAGGAGCAGTGACATATGCTATATATATTCCAGAAATTAAAGCAGAAGTGATAAGGCATCTCAATCAAATTCGAGTACGCAAGGCAGTTAACGTAACTTCGTCGGCGTCTCAGCAGTGTTCATGGCAGCCAGATGTAGTCCAGGACATTGATCGTACTTCGATCAGCAGCGAAACCGACACAACAACCTCGGAGTCGGAGGCCTTACCAACGACTAGCGGCGAGACCGGTATGTTACCATCTGTCGCTCTTGCGTTACCAATCTTAACACCCCCCAGAGTTACTGCTACGGAGGGGATGAGTGATGGTGAATATGAGAGCTTATCGAGTAGTACGAGTACGAATGATAACATCACAGAGGAAAGCCCAGCACGGCAAAATGTCAGGTCTAGACGTAATAGACCTAAGGTTAATTATAAGGCATTTTATTAGTTTTAAGCTTGTGGTGGAGGGATTGTTGGATATTGTATAAAGTGGGTATTCAAGGATTCGGTGCGCGGCTGCGTCCCCACCTTGTGTATTGGATTTCCTTAACCAATAAAGGAGTGTGTAACTAGCTACGTGTTTGACTGGTCGTGTCGCCCCCTACCTTTGCTTCCCATACTTAACAGGTATTTTAAGGTAATAATAACAATCGTTAGAATTCCTTATGTCATATGATTTTTTTTCAATAAATTCCATTTTCTGTTTGAAAAAATGTTTTGTATGAAAATTTCAAGAAATTTGTTTTGGATGAAATACTTTTTAAACCTTGGCTTTTTACAATCAAATTGTTGTTTTGCAATTGAATGGTTTCTTGCGCATTAGAATATATTGATTTTACCTGGGTTTGGTTTTGATTTTTCGCAATAATTACAAAAGTTTAACTATCAGTAAGTAACCAAAAGACCATTTAGTACATAGTGCTTAAAATTCAAAAAATCCTTAAAGTGGCCACAAAGGTTACCTCCGTATGTATGTATGTATCCATGCGTTTTTCGGTCAGTCTTAATATACAGAAAATACTTACTTATTTTTTTAGTTTTCAGGTATGAAGCCTTAAAATGAATCAAAATGTCTGTTCCACCTACTGAAGCCCTCGTTCAACAACCTAGGCTTTGCGGCGAGGCACGTAACAGCCCCAAAGGCACATCATTACTGCGTCAGTAACAAGCGGTTTAGGTCAAGGTGAAAGTATTTTTAGGCAAAGATGTTTAGTCTGAAAGACTATACTTTAGGTCAGTTTCATGAGCGATTTACGAAGTTGGCAACAGGTATGTTTATTCTATTTTTATGTATTTTTAAAATAAAATATGCATAAAGGTACCTTATAAGTTCATCCAACTCGATCGACTAATATTTTTTTCTCTTCTCATGCTCGTAAAGCTCGTATTTATGTTGGGTATAGGCTGCATAAAATCGCTTTTTATGCTCTAGTGCATAAAGTAAAATCTTCGTCTAAGTCTAAGATTCTAAGACAAAGGTCGTCAGGTAAACAGTCACAACACACGCAATTAAACTTCGGTAAATAAACTTGTTATTTCATTCTGTTTCTTTAATTTTGTACACAATCCATTTTAAATTACTAAATTAATAAAACTAGATAAAATGTATGAGTTTTGTAAGAAATAAGTAAGTATTTCAAGAGCATTATGGACTACGATCTATGCTAAAGTCACTGTGCTGCCACTGCCACGTATAAAAAAAGAAAAAGAAAGTCTTCCCGCCAACCTCACACTCGAAGTGAAAAGCAGAGTACACAAAACCCATTTTACACTCGAATTGACTATCCACCAGCGCCTAAGACTCGGGTGGATATATACGTCTCGGGTAAAATGGTATATTTTATGCTTGTTGTACAATCTACTATTGTATTATACTTAATTAAATTCTGCAATAAAAACCCTTTTTTTATTAATTTTGTTCCGATTGGACTGGGATTGCGCTATGCTAAGTGTATATATTCTTTGGCTATGCGTCCCTTCTCGGCCGATTTTAATTCCTTTTAAACCTTTTTGACGAATAGAAACATACTTGAGTCAAAACGTCTGCCCTATCTACTGCAACACACGTTCAACGACCTAGGCTCTGCAGTGAGGCACGTAACAGCTCAAAGGCACATCATTACCGCGTCCGTAACAACCGGTTCAGGTCAAGGTTCAGTATTTTTAGACAAAGATGATTAGTCTAAAAGCCTCTTTGACTTTTTTAAAAATTAGTGTTTCCTGTAAGGAGTTAGCTCTTTAGGAAAATGTTTTCCGAAGTATTTAATTTGGCAATGTTTTTGCTATGGAATATAAAAGCTTTGCTTTCAAGTTTAAAGATTATTTTTTAGCAGTAACAAAAAAAAATTAGAACCACATTGCTGCCTCGTTACTAAGCGGTTTAGGTTGATTTCACAGTATTTTAGGCAAAGATGTTTATTCTGAAAGCCTTTAGTAATGCAGAGAGTTGGTATAAACGGTTCGTATTCCCCGAATGGCTTACGAAGCGCAAATGCGATAGTGAAGTGGTAACTGAAGGGTGTGAAATATTCAAGACGATGCATTCAGGATTACAGATTTTTAAAACATATAAAATATGCACAATTGAAACCAACGACCGATATTATCACAGAAACCCAAACACGAGAAAATATAGAAAAAATAGTATTCTTCATTAACCAGACCTGGAATGGAACCTCAGAAATAGCTGCACCTTGAAAACCAGTGCGTACACTACTCCACCACAAGTTTCAGGTGAGCCATACAATTTTTTTTTGTTTTTTCCTTACTTTTTTTAATTAAGCTATTGATGTCTATGTATTAATGACCGTGTTAGTAATTGTAATTCAAACAAAATATATAAAGAGAAACACAAAGAAAAATCAATACCCACACGAGTAAGGTTACCGGATATAACTGTGAAATGGCCCGTAATGTCCTCAAATGGCCGGTTGTCTCGCCGGCTATTACGGGACATTATTCTAATGGCCGGTTGTGCATTGCTGTTGGCTTAATGTTGGCAAAGACTTCCTTTATGTAAAAAATACAACTTACTATTTTCCTCTACTTTATGAATGGCTTGCTTCGATAAATGTATGTTCCGACAGTTAGAGATAAGATAGCCAGTTCCTTAGTGGTTAAGGTTTCCGTGAGTAGTGCGCTTCCACCTTCGCCTTTTCTTGACTAAACATGGCTAAGTGCTACCCCGTAGTGAATTAATAAAAATAGGTACCATTCTGCTAATGACAAACAGGAGAAGCCCGTGGCACAGTGAAGTTAAACAACTTTCGAATGGTCGGTTCCGAGATGAGTGACCAAAATTTATAATCTAGAGCTCCTACGCGCTTCGGAAGGCACGTTAAGCCACTGGTCCCGGCTTATTACCCACCAATCAGCATTGAACCCGTGTGGTGGGTTATGGTCCATTCTTCATAAGTATCCATAAGGAAGGCCAGTGCTCCAGCAGTGGGATCATTAAATGGCTGATGATGATGATGATGAATGACACACAGATATATCAATGAACTTTAAATGATAAATTAAGAGGGATGCGATCCTGTAATTAGATTTCGCCGTAACTTCATCTCTTCTCACATTTGAACACGAATCTTCAAGTTTTCCGCTAGCGGCTTTGCCCGCATGAGCTAGACGAAGATTTCTCGTGGGAATGAGACATTTTTCTGGGTAAAAAGAAGCCAATATTCTATTTTAGACTATAATCTATATCTGCACCAAATTTCATCCAGATCCATTCAGCCGGTTTGCCGTGCTTGAGTATTATAAATCCATACTTTCGCATTTATAATATTATGTACGATTCATAAAAGTCAATCGAAAGAGAAAGTCGAATCCTTAAGCGAAATTGAAGATCAAATTTTAGAGAATCGACCTACTAATCTTGTTTGTACTTTCTTTTGTAACATACGAAAGTAGGGAATTAAAAGTAAGTTTCAATATTTCAGTAGACACATGGACCTACATAGGCACAGAATAAATACTACCGATTTTACAAGCTTTTATTTATCTTCACCTGTCCCGATGTTTGTAATCAAATAAACAAATGTTCGTAATCAAATCTTGCAAGTTAAATTTGACCAACTTCCCGGTGTCCGATTGAGCTGAAACTTTGCATACAGGTTTGGTTTGGATGTCAATACCATATTAAAAACTTGTTCCATCTTCACATAAATGGAACGCAAGTTATGACTCGCCTCGATCTCAGTATGATCTGGACGGATCTCGGTATGCGTTTCATATTAAGGTCCTTCCAGATCTATGGTGACATAGGGGGGAAAGCTTAGAATCCCACTCCATTAGCTCGAAGTAAGCATGGAGTGTGACTACATTAGAGTTTTTTTCACATGGGTCATAACGTTGACCGTTCTCTTAAATAAACACGAAATGTTATAATAATAATAGAAGTTTTGCTTCACAAAAACTGCTGAGCGGAGTTTGTAGCAATATAGTTGGAAACTTATTCAGTCTTTATCACATGGAAACAGGTTATCTAAAGCCTAGACAAACAGAGCTGTCGATAATAAAAGTTTTGAGATGTAACTGTGAGCGTAGTGAAAAAGTAGCGTAGTATACGGTAGTAGTGTGAAACTAAGACCTATCTAAGTGGACATCTTAATTTCTTGAGATATTTTAGACAATGCCAATACATTAACTAAAACACATTTACATAAAGCCTTCCACCCGCGGTTTTGTAATGACAACAGTGTCGTAACAAAGTGTCCGATTGCTTAATATTTCGGTTTGATAATGTTGTGTCGGATACTTGGTAAATCGTTTATTTATTCAACTAGAGCTGTTTTAATGACTATGGTCATAAGAGATATTTGAACCTCTTTATTATTTCCAGACGGAGTTTCGACTTGCGAAAGATAGCTGGCCTGAATATGAACTAGGCAAGGCGTCCAACAATGGATGGACGGACTGATGATGATAATTATGTAATAATTATTTGATTATGGCTTTACAAACACATAGTTCCATCACTCTCTTATATTAATATATATATCCTATTTTAGATTACGTTATAACAAAAACAGGATGTTTCTTGAATCACTCATTTTACTGAATATTTCGAATTTCGTCTATTGACCGTTTACCATTCACCTTGGAGAATTTTCGTTTGTTTGAATCCTTGTTGCCATGGAAACTGAAGTTCAGGAAACAATATATTAACAGTGACGCTTACACTATTGAAATGTAATTTGTTAAAAATTATTTTTATAAAAAAATAAAACCGCCTTCAAAAAACCACATCAGAAAAGTAAGAAATAATTCCTCACCAAATAAATAACGTAAGTACTTTGAAGTCGTGTTTCTGGTAAATAGGTATGTGATCAAACTGAAAACCTCCTTTTTCGAAGTCGGTTAAAATACCTTGAGGTATCACCTTTTTAACAAAACAAGAATCATCTAAATCGGTTTATAAACAAAGGAGTTATGCCTAAAGATACGTATGAAATTCACATAAAGTGGCAACGACAACGACAGTATTTTCAAGATTTCCTGAAAATTCTACTGAACCGATTTCAAAATTTGGGACCAACGAAAAAAATGGGACCAACTTGGAAACCAACCTGATGTAATAACGTTTGAACCATTTCAATCGGTTCAGCCGTCTTCGAGTAATCGGTGGACATACACAAAAAAAAAACATACATACAGACGAATAGAGAACCTCCTCCTTTTTGATTTAGAAGTCGGTTAACAAGATAGGGAGTTCGGGTGATAGTTAGTTGTCGAGTGTTGTGATCAATATGTGGCTTGTTGTATTTTGTGCGTGTATCGACGTGACACGAAGATTTGATGTCAAATTTTAGTAATACCTAATAGTCCTAGCGGTACGCCAAAAAAGCTGCAAATGTTGTTAAAAGCATGAAAATTGGAACGATTGATTTTTGGGCCATTCAAATCAATTTGACTCGTAGCACGAAAAAAGAAACAAAAAAGGCGAGGAGTTATGACGTCATCTTTTAATAGTATAAGATTTTTTTAAATTCTGAATCCTATCGTGTGTGGTATGTAATGAAAGGGCTTACTAAGGCGATTCTAAAAATATATCACAGCATTATATTTCAGTCACTACTTTTAAAACATTAAAAAAAAAAAAAACATACATACAGACGAATAGAGAACCTCCTCCTTTTTGATTTAGAAGTCGGTTAAAAATAAAAATAATTTTCAAAACATACCGAACATATTATATAGTTTGGGCTCCTCCAGATATGATACGGTTGAACTATTATTTGTAAAATATACCTAAAATGTAAGTCTTATATCCAACCCCAAGAAAGCAATTTTGTAAATATTTACATTAATTATTTTTTATTATTTTTAAATATTACAAAATATGATACAATCACAATTAGTTGAAACATGTACAAAAATATCAATTTTACGCACTGAGGATGGTAAATTGAACTTTTTATACATGTTTCAACTACAATCGGAGCATGTTGCAAGAACGGGAAAGGATATTACTTTTAAGTAGGTTTTATTTTTCCTCAAATTAACGCAGGTACAACAGCGGGGCACAGCTAGTGTAATTATATTTATAAACCACTTAACAAAGCATACATTTCATCTTCAATTATCAATATCAACTGAAATATTAATAGGTAGTCTATGCCAACATTTATGAAGTCTGTTTACAGGAAATTCACGTTTATTGCCCATAAAATGATACAACTGTAGTTAATATTCAAAACAATAACGAGCAAATTACAGCTATACGAGATTTCACCACGACCGTAAATATACGTAATGCGCAATCATTGTTGTTCGTAAAATTAAAAACACCACTTCTATGTTATTAACGGATCTCGGCAATCTAGATTCATGATTTGACCTTCCATTTCATTAGTGTGAAAGCACTTACTAGTGTTTGCGAGTACTTATTGCGTATTGCAATACAAATGGGAGAATATATACATCAACCACGACCGTAATAGTATATTATGGTACAAGTGAGCTAAGGTTGCTCATTATACACGAGGCTGTGGGTTGCAGCCCGAGCCGCAGGCGAGGGCGTAAATCAGCCGAGTGTCTAGTGAGTAAGTTGCTCACGAGTTTCATACGCACTTTTTCAACACACTTGCGAGGAAAAACAAACATTTATTGAATACATAACATAATTATAATAATAACTTAATATCAGCTAAGGGAAATAGCGCGCAAGTTTTTTTTTTGCACGCGCCAAATGTTAGGTGATTGATTACATACAGCCATACAGCCTACTTCAAAATCATTATAATAATACCTAGTGATAAAATGTTAATGTTTTATAACAAATTATTGTGAGTTATTTTAATTTATAGTTTTTTGCATTCACAATGCAATTTTTATAATAGAAAAATGGAAAATGAAGTATTTAGAAAAAATCGACCCGTCTCACAACTATCCCATCCCATCGGAGCTAGTTGTGAGACGGGTCGATTTTTTCTAAATACTTCATTTTCCAAATTATTCTGAATTATAAAAAAATTGATAATAATATAATTAATTATGTTTTTTGTCTTAATTAGGGACTCATTTATTTTTATTCTAAAAACATAAATGGATTTTTAATACAGTTGCTCAAAAAGTGGCGTATTGCAGGGACGTATAGCGTTCGGGATGTGGGCTATTACACACTCGAACTTTTTCTTTACCTTTCCCGAACTCGTGCGTTTTCTTTCCCAACTGTCAAACTATTATTGTCTATTAAAAAGAAAAAACCAACCACGAAGTTTTTCCTAAAAAAAAAACATAGAAGTTTTTTATGATTCATGTAAATATTTCTAAAAAGAAGCTACTAATTTGTTTCAATATCAGATTTAAAAGTAATTTTAATTATACATTAAATTAATATTAGTATCGGCCAAATTAAATTTATGAATATAAAAAATACATAAAATTGGCTGTATGACCACAGATTACTAAATATGGTATGACGTGCACTATTTACCATAGTATCTGTTTAATAGGAGTTTGCGCAAGTAAGAAAATGAGGGACCTTATTTCTTAATTTTCTAAATTAGTTTTTTCTGGTTTTTATTGTGGTAGGTACTTAGCATGGTGGAATTATTGCAATAATGTGGCTTTAATGGAAAACGATGTAATAAAAGAGAGAAATATGGAAAGGCGCTCCTGTAGGATTCGGATTGCTTTTGTTAGGTTTTCATTTTCATCATATCAATAAAAAAATTCTACTGAAGCCTTGGCTGTATGATCATAGTTTCCTTTGCCAACCCAGAATGGATGAAGAAAAAAAAAGTCTGCTTTTTCTAAAGTTTCTTTTACGATTAGTAAGTTGAGTTTATTGTTTTATTATTTTATTAAATTGCTTAATTTTTTCGCAACTGTATTAAAAATAGTTGTTCAGTACACGTGCGGAACCGTCATTGCAACTTGTTCCGACTGTCAACCCTCACCTTCGGCTGCGCCTCGGCTCGGGTAGACATTTGTCGGAACTCTTTGCAATGACAGGCTTTCCGCACTTGTAATGAAATCTACTATTACATCATACTGCTCGGTAACTAGGATTTACTAGTATGGTAAGACGCTGTGTAAGTTGGCATGTGCAACACAGTGTATTGTTTAGATAGAACGTTCCATTTTCAAATTACTTTGCAATTCAAGCAGGTGAATGCTTTAATTGTAAAGTAACTTTACCATTCAAGCTATGCAAAACTCCTTGGTCAAACAATATTTTTTTCATAAAATGATAAGAAAACTATTTACTGTAGAGAACAATGAAAATGGCGGTTAAAGTAAGTACATTTACAAGTTTTGGCAAATTTTGAATAAATATTTTCTCTCTTATAAAATAATCATTTTGTCATAACAATATAAATGTTTTATTTACCTCGCATGAATGATGTAAAGTAGAATGCTTACCTCGGTTGCAAGTAGCTATTACACCCTCGAACTATATTCGCCCTCGCTCGTTTCGCTCGCTCGGGCGTCTAAATATCTCGGGTGCACTCGATCCTTTAGCGCCCTTTGCGAGCTGCGCTCGCACGGGCGCCAAATTGGATCTTGTTCTGTAATAGCTCGCTTACGTTCCTTGTGTAACAAACTACTATTTCAGCCGTATAAAACCTCTTTGTTGTTACAAAAAAATAACTATCTATTACCCGGTGAAATCGAAAATGCTTTGTTGACTCGCATATAACTTGCAGTTAGGTACTTACTTAACTTTGTAGGGATACTGTATTACCCGGTTAAATTGAAAAGTCTCTGTTTACTCGCATATAATTTGCAGTTAGGTACTTACTTAACTTTGTAGGGATAATTCTATTACTCAACTAGTACTGTAATATTATTATGCACGCGTGTGTAATAGTTCGGTTTATGGCCCTAAGACCGATGTAATAAGGCTCACTTTATGAGCAAGTGTGTTGAAAATATACGTAATGCGCAATCATTGTTGTTCGTAAAATTAAATAATATATTAAAGTTGCGATTACCTAAAGATCTCAATTAAACCTTACTTGTGAACTATAATAAAATTAGCGTGTTTAATGTAAACAGTATAGGAAATAATCAGTTATTAAGGACTGAAACTTAGCATTATTTTGACATATCTACAATTAACAAAAGCAACATGTTCATTCCTCAAACTTGGAATGATTTATTTGATTGAATCGGGCGTCACTTGGCGGAAGTTCCTAACCATTGTAAAAAATGTAATATATGTAGCTTACTTTCGCAAAAAAAGGAGGTAAGCTACATATTTGGAATTACATGAGCTGTTACATCAGCAAGTAAGAGATAGCGCTTTACGCAGTGTCTATTAAAATATCATTAACTCAAATTAGACTTGAGAGTAACACAAACTGAACGTATAAAGTATCAATAGGCATAGACTCGTAAGGATGAAAAACCACTTTGTAAACCACAATTAAGGCAAATAAATTCATTTCATTTCAAAAATGCACCGACTAGTCGGTAAAACCGAATACCCGGCCATATTTGTAGTCGGCAACTAGTCGGCAAAAAGAGGCGACTAATCGGTCAAATATTTTATTTGTATTTCTATGCTAACACATCAAATTTTATTTATTTCTCTGCACTAAGAACTATAATAATCACCCTTACAGTTTGCAATAGGTACAAAATATAATCTAGGAATCCTTTGGAAAATATTGCAATTATTTGGAGTTAAAAAATTAAGTATTATTTATTTTCACAACAAACTTCCAGCGTAAGTTTACAAGCGTAAGTATCCTATCATTTATGTTAGAATTGCGGTTTCAGTTCTTTTATTATTTAAAATTTATCTACATACTAAATTACATGTAGGTATAGTAATAGATAATATTTATTATTAGTTGTTGCACTTCACTTTACGAGGATCATCTTCTATTTCATCAAAGAAAGACAGACATGATTCAACTTCTATCTTCTATCCTCTTAAATGTATAATATTGTATATTATGTGCTTTATGCTATAAGCAATTATTGTAATAAGTAATGATATGTTTTTTTGTAAATGTCGTTACCTGAGAAACGCGTGCAAGTTTATTGCTCCCGTTCTTCTTGTCAGTTAAAAAGTCTTGAATGGGTGGTAGGAAAATATTGACGATTCATCAATACATGCTTATCATGTCTATCATTATCATCATCATCATGTCAGCCGAACGACGCCCACTGCTGGGCATAGGCCTCCCCCAAGGATCTCCACAACGATCGGTCCTGCGCTGCCCGCATCCAGCGGCTTCCCGCGATCTTGACCAGATCGTCGGTCCACCTAATAGGGGGCCTGCCCACGGAACGTCGTCCGGTACGCGGTTGCCATTCGAGAACCTTTCCGCCCCAACGGCCATCGGTTCTCCGCGCTATGTGTCCCGCCCACTGCCACTTCAATGATGCAATCCTTCGAGCTATGTCGGTTGTTTTAGTTCTCCTGCGGATCTCATCATTTCTGATTCGATCGAGCAGGGAAATACCGTGCATCGCTCTCTCCATTGCTCGCTGGGTGACTTTGAGCCTTCTTATGAGACCCATAGTAAAAAACCACATCATGTCTATCCATCATGTCTATGTGATTGAATAAATATTTGAATTGATTTGATTTGATTATCAAATACTTCCACTATAAACTTGGCAATGTAATTCACTAACTTATCGTTTTTGCATGCTGAAAATTCAGCGAAGCATGTTGAGCTTTTATATTTTTAACATCCAATTGTTACCGTGTTTCTAGCAAAATAAAGATTTTTGATTTATTATTTTTCATTGTAATAAAACACGTAATAACGCACTGACCGACGCGACGCTTAAGTGAAAAAATGCCAAGTAAACATAACCTGTCTTTACATATCCGCACGGCGGGCGCGTGCGAGCTACTCAGAACGGAAACGAAGGACTTCGCACATAGCCGATGCCATCCGAATGGTACCGAAAAAAATTCATTTAATTTCACATAACTTCATTAAATTTCACATATCATTTCATTTCATTTTATTTCATTTCAGTTAATTTGAGTAAAAATTGTTCTCAGAATAAAATACTTTTAAAAATATATTAGTATTTATCCTAGTAGAAGCCTTTGCCCACGTGTACTTAACGGTGGCGTTAGTACTATTATAATTATATTCTGTGACGGTGGCGTTGTCGCGAGGGAATGTGCAATATTTATACGGTATAAAAAGAAGCCTATGTCACTCTCCAAGTCTCAAACCATCCAAATAACAAAAATCACGCCAATCCCTTGCTACGTTTTGACGTGAAAGACAGACAAACAAACACACTTTCACATTAATAATATTAGTATGGATTGTCAAGTACTAATGAATAACGAGTAACCGCCAATCCTCATTGATCAGATCAAAGTAAAATCAAGTAAATTTATAATACACACACAATAAGATTGAGATCTTGGCACTACAGGCACTATGCCGAGATGATGCCGAGTATCTCTTTGAAGTATGATTGATTTATTCAGTGGAATTATTTGGAAACAGACAAGCCGTCTGATAAACTGATATCTTGAAGGTACACAACTGAATAAATTATTATTATAGTATTAAAGTTGATTTGTAAGGAATTCGAAAATTCGACTTTATATGATGACGGCTTTGACTCTATGAAGATTTCATTATTAGTTAATTTTGTGTAGACTACGGTGTATTTCAGGGGGGTTTTCTTAGCCAAACCCTTTTTAAGTTCTTTAAAATATTTCTTATATAAGCAATAAGAAGATGGAAAGTATTATTTTGGATCACTAGAATATGACGCTTGCTTTAAAAATAAGTATCGTTATAAACAATAAATAATTTAAGGTGATAAAGTAATATATGATTTAGATTGTGGGTTTGGGCACTTAATTTTAATCTAAACTATTTTAGAGCACCAATGAATAATTTTTACTTTTTTTTGCATTCAGAATTAAATTTTTATTATTAAAAATGAAGTATTAGAAAAATTCGACCCGTAAACGCTAGCTTGTTAGCTAGTTATTATACACTGTTGTGTATAAGAAGTATTAGATAAATTCGACGCTTCTCCTAACAACTCAGTAGCTCAGTGATTAGAGCATTCGTCCGGACAGTGAAAGGTCGTGGGTTCGAGTCCCGTCATAGCTATTTGAGAGACGGGTCGACTTGTTGTAATAGGTACAATTACTTCATTTTGAATGCAAATCGAATGAAATCTTCAAAGTATCATGTTTGTGTGTAATCCTTATTCTTATTTATTTGTTCGTTTTATCTACTATCAATGATAAATACGTAGTGAAAGCTGTCAAGATTTTATCAAAATCTGAGCTCATAATTTGTGGTCATAAAATCCGTCTAGTACTATGCGATGCCAGGCACCAGACGGTGTAGCTTTATGATATTGAATTTGTCAATCTACTAAATCGTTTTGAACTTTTTAGTGGTATTTAGATATCTACTCAAAATAATCTAAACACAAAGAAATCACTGAACAACTGGCAGCTATAAAGATATTTTTGATCAATTTGTATTCAAAGCTGTGTAAAAGAATATTTAAGAAATTGTTACATTACCTACACACATTAAACACAAATCATTACACAAATCAAAAACTATTGTTTCATATGTTATTAAAGTAGTAATATTAATATAACCTTACTTTCTTCATAAAACGGCAGAATTCCGTAACTAAATTATTCACCAATGTGATTATAGGCAAACACGGTTTGGCGCGAACTCCATACAGAATTTGGTACTGATAAAATTCGTACGCTTGTTGTAACAAAACCATTTAACTCAACTGTCGAGCCAGCATTGAAGCGACTTGAGAAGAGCCTTTGAATAAATCATACACTTATTTTACGGGTCTCGTACGAGTGTAAATGGAAGCGTATGACCGAATGAGAGTTAAAACGGGGAAGAGTTTTGAAACGAGTTTGTGGTTTTATTGGAGTATGCAGCGAAAGCTTTTGTTAAGAATTGGCAGGGAAGTTTTAATAAAGTTTGTTTTGTGTTAAAAAAGAGGTGTTTTGACAAAAGGGAAAAGAGGTTCGGAATGCGTAGAATTTATTTCATAACTTTTCCTCGGTACTTAGTATTGAACTAGGTACTTTGTAAAATTTTCTTCGACTAAAGTAAGTGCAGATCCTTGGGGGAGGCCTATGCCCAGCAGTGGGCGTCGTACGGCTGAAATGATGATGATGAAAGTAAGAAGAGAATGAGTTATAATTTTTTCGTTAATAATTTTGTGAGCAACTTGGTGACTAAAAAGACAGCACGAAAAACTGTCGATAAGGTAATCGAATAATAGCAAACCATACCATCCTTCAAAAGCTGAAAAAGTGCTGCTATAAAAAATTTATTGAATTTTAGTTCCTTTCGAAAGAGGCGCTGCTTCAGTTTTGATACAAAGTTATACGATCACGATAGCCATTACGATAACAATAGTTTTTAGTGCTACAGGTACTGGTTATAGCTTTAGTTAAAGTCGAGACCAACGGCTAAACTTGCGTTTGACTTGAAGCTCGACATATTAAATTGTCGGTCACCCATTCCGCGATCGATCATTGTAAAAGTCGCTTCCACAAGCACACGCCAAACACGCTTATTACTCCCATCTCCCATATTAATTAACCCGTATTCTGCAGTCGCATTAAAACTTTAAAAGAAGTTAACTAATGTGCTACCAATGAGGAAGTTTTTTTTTAATTTAAAAGAATAAGCAAAATAAAACAAAACTGTGAAATAGAAACTTAAATATTCCAATAAATGAAAAACTTATGGGGCTTTAAAGTTGCACTTGCAAGAATAATTCGCTTTACGCAGGATTTCAGGTAGTATGACGTCATAGTCCCAACGACCGATACGACGACGCGCGTGACTCCATAGTACTTGTTCATGTTGAGCATCGCTTTCATTTTTGGGAGTCGCGTTTTGTTATTTAAACGATGGAGCCAGGCGTGGGTACAAGAGAGGGGGCAATGCCCCCCCCCCCCCCCCCTCCTGGCACACAATTTTAAATACAAAATTTTTGCATTCATCATTTTAAAAATTTAACACTAAACTAAAATACAAACTAACTAACTTACTAAACAATAAAAAGTAATAAAAAAAGTACCTATTAAATGTTCGTAAATGAGCAGAAACAACGCGAGAGCATATTATTATCGGTGCGGACGCGGGATTATGGACTGTGACGTCAAGGGCGAGTCGTAGACCGCGGCCAGTTTCGCGCGAAAATACGTAGTTTTAAAATATTGAAACTCGGTAATTTATTGATGGATTTAAGTATTTTTTTCAGAAATCTTTTAGTTTTGACCTATATTTTAATCTTATTACGTTAAATATAACAATATCAATATCATGAAACTTCCTCATTGGATCGCGGGCATCGCGGGTAAGTTTTCGACGTGGCCCGAATTCCTGATTGAAGTGAATTTTGCAGTTCTACAGACATCGGAGTTAATTGGTCTAATTCGATAATTAGGAGCGGTGAAAAAAGATCTGAGATATCAGAAAATTATTTTACCTCAAGTTATTTTAATTTTTTGTTTTTTGCATTCACAATGCAATTTTTATTAGTGAAAAATGCTGCTCGTAGCAGTCGCCCGGAAAGCGAAAGGTCGTGGGTTCGAGTCCCATCGGAGCTGGTTGTGAGACGGGTCGATTTTTTCAAAATACTACACTAACATTTTTCAGTTATTTTTACCTCCTTTTCTCTCTAGATTTACCTTTTATTTTTAAGTAAAGCTAATATCTACACGATTTATTTAAAGATCATTCCTAGTTTTTGTATAGAGTCCGCACTATATAGCTTGGCAGCAGATGACTGAGGATGCTGATAGTCGAGGTCGGTCGGAAAAATAAGCCTTATTCCCATGTGATAGTTGTAGTTCCAGATATTACACGCGCCAAGTAATGTGTCGCATAGGTACTCTATTTCAGTATTTTTCATTTCATCAATAATGGTCATATTCTTTTTGATGAAGCTAATGAGTTTCGTGCGCCCGTTTTTCTTGTAGGTTCTAAAAGTCAATTCACGATTCAAAAGTGATTTTTCAAAGTTTATTTCTAATCCTAATAAATGTGAAAGTTTAGATGTTTAGATGTTTGGATGTTTGGATGTTTGGATGTGTGTATGTTTGTTACTCAATCACGCCAAAACGGCTGAACGGATTTGGCTGAATTTTGGGACACTGATACTTTGTAGCCTGGAGAGGAACATAGGCTACTTTTTATCCCTGAAAAATGTCACATTCCCGCGGGATAACGTCGTGTAGTCCACGCGGGCGAAGCCGCGGGCGGAAAGCTAGTAAAGCTATATAATACTAAGATATCAGAATACTTTGTATTTTGTAGACTAAAATCCAAACAGCCAGAGTCGCGAAGTTAAAGTAATTTTACCAAACAACCTTAACACAAACCTTCATTATAAAAACATAGTACACTTCAGTTCGAAACCTTTATCGTGTCCAACGGACGCAGTTCCAAAAGTTTCAGCGTAATTAGCGTCACTACTTTCATTAATTAAAAACTAGTTTTTGATTTATTATCTTTCTAAGCTGACGTGTTTCAGTCAACGTGACAGCGAGTGCTTTGCGTGACATTTTTTTTAGTTTTGCGTGTTACCGTGTTATCAGCGTGAACGTGCGGAAACCGCCTTGCTGTGGCGTGTGATTACGCTGGACTGCACGTGTTTTTGCATACTCTGTTAGATAAGGTTTAGATAAGAGGCAACGCCTATCGCTATTATTGTGCTGTTCAACACACACACACACACACACACACAAACTATTGATTAAACATTAACACGTAAACCACACGTCATTCATATTAATAAAAACAAAAGATCATCGAAAGTAGATATTTTAGAACAGTGATCATACCTTTGTCAGAGATGAGAAGAAGTAAGAGCTACTACTTTAATCCAGTCAGAGATGAATATTAATGGGATGAATCCATGACCGTCATGATCATCATGCAGCGATCATCAGCAATCATCATCACTGCATAAATAAGCAAATAAAAAAAGCAGGTAAGTATTTGTAAGTTTTGCTAATCCTGATCTGCGTTTGGCAACTTAATTCACAAACGTATCATATTGTAATTATCGCAAAAGTATTGTTACACAAATTGAAAGCAGTAAATTATTCCTGTCTTTATATACTCTGTTTTTAGTTATTTTGCCCCGCCATTGATGTCGTGTGCCTTTAAATTAATAGGAGTCGGTGAAAATTGGAAATTAATTATTTGCGGTATGCGCTACGATGGAGCCGAGACTATTATGAGCTACGAGGTTATGTTAAGGTTGTATTTTGATGCTTACGAAACAGAATTTTAAAGTAAGTATATTTTTTATTAAATAGGGCATTGATGAATCAGCGCAAAACCTCTTAGGTGGTGATTGTGCTCATGAATATGAACAAGTTTTACTATGGGGCCAACTCTGGAACTTAACAAAATAGCTGTTCCATACATTCTGATCGAGTAGGTATTGTAGGTAGTTGCAGATAGGGCCCCATAGTAAAAGTTGTTCATGTTCATGAGCACAATCACCATCTAAGAGGTTTTGCGCTTATTCATCAACACCCTGTATAAATGTGAACTAATTGAGAAAAAATGTCATTATGATTTTGGTGTCATATCATAATTATTAATAAATAAAATTAAAATATTAAAACATCACATTACATAGCAATTTGATTTTAATTTTAAAATTAAGGCCTAAGCTTTTTGTTTCGGTTATTAAAATTAACGAAGGTGTTATTATTTAAAGCGTACACAAACATTCATCACATGAAAGTTAGTTTGAGAAGGGGATCAATTCTACATGGTCCATTACCAAATTAAGTTTTAAGCCAGTTATTTTGTTCGGATACCAAAAATAAAAAACATTTCTATTTCAAAACGTTATTCCAGAGCTTATTAAGTAATTATTGTCATAATAAGTAAATATTTTGAGGTAAAATAAAGAGTTCCCTCGTGGAATGGCGTCACACTCAATTGAGGGTTGTAAGTGGGTCAAAAGGAAATGTAAGTATTAATAGGACATTTCGTTATCAACTTACATAACAATGGGTCATTATTACTTCGTAATTAGGGCCTAAGTTTTTTCTCTAGCGGGTAAAGTGGTTCACACAACCGGTTACAGACCCAGAGGTTCGATTCCCAGTGGGGGCACATATTGTATTCGGTTTGGTTGGTGGTAGGACTTGTTGTTAGTCCACCTAACTAGCTACCACCATCTTATTTAAGTCTGACGCTATAATAATGATGTGTTCAGCATTATTGTGCTCCTGCAGTTAGAGATAAGATAGCCAGTTCCTCAGAAATTGAGGGTTCCGGGAGTAGAGCGCTTCCAACTTCAGTCTTTACACCACTTAACATCAGGTGTGATGAAGGCTAAGTGCTACCCCGTTGTGTATAAAAAGAAATTATAATATTATCGGACGCCTACAAGGCTGAAGGTTGATCTGGTGAAGGTCACGGGAAGCCGCTGGATAACGGCAGCGCAGAGCTGATCGTTGTGGAGATCCTTGGGGAGGCGTATGCCCAGCAGTGGGCTTCATACGGCTGCTGCTGATGATGATGAAATTTAATATTTAACTTACATCTTTAAACATTGCGATATGTAGGATTCAAAGATTTTTCTTAGATCTTAAAAAAAAAAACACTACTCATTCGAGCGGTTTTCACTGATGGAGTTATTTTCCGAAATATCTAAGTACCTATTACTTTTCTAGCAGCTACTTGATTAACATACCTACAAGTAAGTTGTGTATTTGTTAGGATTGCGTAGTGTTTTGTAGATAGTTGAAAGGACATACAAAATACCATGCAGCTCTATATTATAATCTCATATCACCCTTAATATTCGTTATACAAAAAGCGTAATTCCATGAAATTGGGCCCGGTTCCACACAGCTACTGTCGGTTTAAAAACTGCCAGTGCCGGACCAGTGACCCGGATGCGCGACAGAAAGTCTCATGTTAATTAAACCGGACGTTTGTGTGTATTATTAACGTGCCAGTAAATACGCCAACTTTTTGCTGCTAACGTTTTAGTAATGAGCATTGAGAATGGCAGTGTCCTGTTACGATGTTCGTTTGTTTCAACTAAACTGTACCCAAAGTAAGGATGGAGCGAGCTTACCCAGAAGCAGCCTATTCACTCTAGCTTTAAAAATTTTAGGGTTGTAGTCATTCGGGAATATAGACGCAGGCAGGGTATTCCATTCCTTGGCGGTGCGCATCACAAAGGATGAAGAAAAGTGCTTGGTAGTTGGTACGCATTCGCGGGATGTTGACCAAGTAAGGATGATAGCCCGCTGTGCGTCTAGATTCTCGGTGGTAGAACGGGGATGGTGGAATGAGCTCATGCAGCTCAGAAGCACACTCACCGAAGTACAGCCTGTAAAATACCGACAAGCAAGCCACTTTACGTCGATGGGTTAGACTATGGAGCTTGGCTTGAACCAGCTTATCGTCTCCGATTAGTTTCCTCGCTCTGCGTTCCACTGAGTCGAGTGCTGCTAACTGGTATTTCGCTGAACCATCCCAGAGGTGAGAGCAATACTCCATGCATGACCGGACTTGCGCTTTGTAAAGAGTTAAAAGCTGTCCCGGCGTGAAGTATCGCTTAACCTTATTCAGGATTCCCAGCTTTTTGGCAGCAGTTTAAGCTATACACTCAATGTTGTCGCCGAAGTTAAGGTCCGATGTTAACTTCATGCTAAGAAGATCTAAGTTGTCGGTAACTGATACAGTTGCACCACGGAAAGAAGAAGTTAAGGTAAAAGGACTCCTTTTTGCGGTAAAAAGACACGCCTTTGTTTTGGTGGCATTAAAATTGACCATATTATCGTCACCCCATTGAGCAACATGGCTTAAAGTCAAGTTTGTTTGCTCTACCATGGCCTCTCTCAAAGAACGAATTTACACAAAACAGACATATTTACAAGGAATAACTTTAGTGTAGGGCCAATAAATACCCTGTCTCAGCATAAATACCTCTGTGTCATTCACGGGTGGGCAGCAAGACACAGAGGCGCTGTTTTTATGACAGGGCACAAAAGCACAGAGGACGGCGGAGGTTAATCATAATACGGTATTTTACTGATTTTTTTTTATTTCTTTAAAATATTTTTCGAAATATTAGCTACACAAAACAAGTTTTCATTTTGAATTATCTTGAATATTTTCAAAGATATAGGACTTCAAACTTTATAATTAGACAAGGACAGGACGCTATCTTAGTGACGTCAGTGGGTTAGTAGCGTCATAGTCACGCCATAGAAGATTTCGTTTTAGAAAGAGACAGCTATAGTCAAAATCAAACAGACTATAATTCTTTTATTAAAAAACAGATTCAAATTATTTTTTCACATTTGGTATTCTTAATTGCAATATTTTTTAACGTCATCATTAAATATCTACATTTCAACAACAGTAAAATACCCTATTTACACATACTTTAATCAAATTAAAATATACATGAAACATATAAAATAACAAATGATAATACAAAATACAAATTCTAAGTTTATACACAGCTTAACCTACAATAAAATTGACTTAAACAATTTAATGGCACTATGTACAAAGTATTTTGCCTCATGACGTGAAATGTGGCAACCAGTTGTCACCTTGACATTTCCTGTCCGATGACCTCGTGATATAGTGCAACAAGCTTTTCTGTTCCGGTGATTATCTTTGAAACTAAAATAGTTTTCATACGACAGTCCATTTTGACAGCTAATTTCGTAAGTATTGCAAGTGGCTCCTCTGTCACGGCTGTCATCGGAACAGAAAAGCTTGTGTCACTGTATTAATTTTGTAACCTCGTGTATTGTAAAAATCGCCACGTCGTCGATGGAGGAACTGCCACGTATACAGTCACCGCACATTGTTGCAATGAGAAGTAAGTATGGGAAATCAAAGGTGCATGTGTACTTTCCTACACCGGGGCGCCGAACTACAGTGTCGCTTGCTTCGTCGCCGTCGGTGGCTGGACTCGATCAAATCAGGGACCGTACTCTGAAACGCTAATCCGAAACCTCGGTTAGCCCCGCCCTTTTCACTCGATTTTGTCCCGACTAGAGAGTGAGAGGGACGGGTATAACGAAGTTTCGGGTTTTTCGTTTCAGAGTAGGCCCTCAATTACGATTACCATAACGACCCATTTCGTGCTACTGCTAATGGTGTAAGATAGGTAGTATAATACATAGAACATACTGGCACAAAGTAACTACGCGGGCGGTCGCCCTAGATACTGGGGAGCTAAAATATACAAATGTTTAAACGTCAATTTTAATAAATCTTCATTCAAGTAATTTTAAAGAAGATTGGACTTGGGAAAATCTTTGTAGTAAATCAAAATCTTTTAAGTAAGAATGACCAGAGATGTTAGTTTCTATGAAGAATGGCTGCTATTATATGTGACAGTATGTTTGTTTATTTGTTTGTTTATCCGCCTTTCACGTCAAATAGGAGCAACGGATCGACGACGACGTGATTTTTGGTATGGGAATAGGTAGTTTGGGAGCTGGAGATGGAGAGTGACTTAATATATCTCCTCCTCCTTTTTATACGCGAAAAAAGCGGCAAAATATCACATATCCGGGCGATAACGTCGTGTAGTCTACGCGGGCGATCCGCGGGCGGAAAGCTAGTATCAAATATGTAATTCAATGTCAAGGTACTTATTTGCAACACAGACTTTAGTTTAGTGAGACAACATCTTCATTAAAGACAGAATAGTATTATCATAGTCATGACATAACATGAGCAATCGTTAGGTATTTACTTATGAATCACTTGCTCAAACTTAATAATACTTACCTAGTACATAATGCCAAAAAAAGATCACGTTTCACTCTCACAAACGTTCAAAGTATTATAGTCCAGTCAAAATAAATGTGTTTGTATGGAGTAGGTTGCAATATTAGCACTTTGGGTGATAATTTGGAATAACATAAATGAATACTTGAAAAACCGGAAATCAGAATAATCTCTGATATTAACTTCGTACTTGTCGGTTAATTAATCAATAAAGTAAGAAAAAATAATTTGGGTGTGAACAAAAAATGGAAAACTGGTGATTTTGTTCATTTTAGAGTCTTTTAGAATGCTTTAATTAAGGAATAAATAATCTCTCGTCTAGGTCGATTTATTGAGTGTATTTCGAATATACTATGTCAAATTATTTCTAACTTTATAACAATAATGGCACACCGAGTGATATTTAATCAAAGCATGTATATAAATAATACTAATAAGTATACCAATTATCACCAAGGTGACTCTGGTACTTTTTTTTAATGCAGTTTTATTTGATTTTAAAATTCGCACATTAAAATCACCTCGAATTTTTTTAGTAATCCATGTAGAAATAATTTATATAAACTCAAAACAATAAAAATCCCGTACCAATATGTTATAGTTATTTAATTATAATTATTATCAAAAACGCAAATGAAGTGAGGCGCGCGCGTCATTAAGGCGAGAATTCCCAACCGCAGATACAATTTGAAGAACATCGCATTATCAGTGGGGTGGGACCCCCGTGCGTCTCAGTAGGTATACTTAGCAAAATAAGTAATTTTGAAAATTGATGGCTGTTTTCACCAAACACTCGTAAGGTATTTCTTAGCTAAGAATATCTTAATTTAAACAGTACCTTATGATACTGTTACGTTACACCAACCAAAACTACTAAAAAGATTCCTAGATAGGAACGTCTTAGTTAAGTTTAATTTCTCTATAGAATGTCACTTCTGAAAAATGAATTCTAGCATAGATTAGGTAGGTACCATAAAGTTCCTTTGAAAGTCTTGAAAGTTCTAGGAAACCAACATTTTCCGTAATGTAGATACAAGTTCTCGTATATTTCCACAGCATGAGAGCGCTTCGTGTGTATTGGCGTTATCCGTCGTTGTCTTTATGCGTACAAATATATCCTTCATCGTCGTCAAAAATTTCAAAGAAATTCAGAAATTCAAACAAATCTTACACATTCATTTTTTATTATACAAATTCATGATTATTTTAAACTTTATTCAAGATTTACGAAGATAACTCAAGTCAAGTTTGACGTTTCATTTGACATTAAGTTGATCCTTAACAATTAGCTGTTTTCTGTGTCCTAACTTTAGGAGCTTCTTAACTACTTAGGGCATTCTTAAGTTGTGGTGAAACGTAAAAGTTCCATTTAAGAATCGCTTAACGATAAGCATTGCCTTAGGAACGTCTTAACGTTTGGTGGAAACGGCCATAAGAATGCCTTTTAAAAAGTTTAAAGTTATGACTATTTATAATTATTATTTGTTTTTTGTATTTCGTAGAAGAGAAGTGGAAATTTCATAACTATGAATAAGGTAATCCGTGGCGGTGCCCGTGATATAGTTTTCTAGGTGTTTTTACGATGTTTGGCGGAGTTCCAAGCAGGAAAGTTGCTCAGTAGTCTCGACGATGTTTACCAACGCACCGCGGATTTCACGGGTAAGTAAGTAAGTTGCACGACGCGTATTCACAAAGTATTATATTGATCCTGGATGTTAGTCCTTTAAGAATTACCCCACATAGGTACATTTTTAATACTTTTATCCTAACTTAAGAGGTTATACCAGTTATATCAAGATAAATAAGAGTTATACCAGAATCAAAATTAAATTCAATTATAACTAAAACTTTTAACTGGCTTAACGAACATAATCTTGAAATAAATTTAAACAAAACAAAATTAATTACTTTCCATCCACATCAAAAAAGAACATTAAATATTAACTACAGTTTCAACAATAACAAAATTCAATGCGTTAGTGAATTCAATTTACTCGGTTTAAACATAGATACAAATTTAAATTGGAAATCCCACATCCAGAAAATAAAATCTAAATTATCTAGCTTCGCGTATGCCCTCAGAGAGGTGAAAAAAACTACCAATCTAAATACTGCATTGGTCACATATTATGCGTACGCCCATGCTTGGCTGAACTATGGAGTGATTCTGTGGGGAAACAGCACAGAAGCTCAATCTCTATTTACTCTTCAAAAAAAACTAGTGCGCATCATAGTCAACATTGAACCAACGGTCAGTTGTAAACCATATTTTAAAAAACATAAAATCCTCTCCTTGACTTGTATTTACATTCTAGAGATATGCAAATTTGTCCGCAAATATAACGAGTTTTACTCAAAACGTGGGGATGTACATGTAAAATATCTGAGACATAAAAACAAAATAGCTATTCCACCTGACCGCCTAAATCTATGTTCGTCAAGCACATACACAATGTCTGCCAAAATTTATAATAAACTCCCAAATAGCTTTAGAGACGAAAATAATGATAAAATATTTGTAAAAAAATTGAAAGAATTCTTAATCACTAAATGTTATTATAATTTACAAGAATATTATATTGATAAGATATAAGTAATAATAAAAACTACTAAAAGCTAAATTATAAAAAGTAATAATTAATAAATTGAAAATTCATTTGATCTCATTTAAAACATAGGCACCTTATTACTTTACTACTTATAAAATAAGTGTTCCTCTTCTCCAATCCATTATTATTGTTGTGCCCGACAGGGTCCATAGTGATTCTTAAATATTACCCTTCATGTAAGATCCTTTATACACTGTGATATGCAATAAATTATTGAGTATTGAGTATTGACTATACTATAATAAACAAATACTCTTAGTTTTATAGTGCGACCAAAATATCTTGAGCATGAAATGTTAATTCGTAGAAAACATTGTAGGTATTGAAAACTATTATCCCTGATTTAATTTTAGACTGTTATTGTTTGTTTCTATCACAAAGTACAGTTTGCAGAATTGTAAAGTTTGGTAATCAAAGTGGTGTAAAATTCTCGACTCCAGCTAAACACTCCTAAAAATTTAGATGACTTCGATATAATACGTTTGTACTTGTTTGCAAACATGCGATCGGTCTTGAAACCATAAGCAAATGGTTTGGGTTTTAATGCAGACGTGTAGGCATGCCTTTCCAGTGTCAGGCTGCCTTTGTGGTTTGCTAACTGGTATAGTTATTGTATGCTGTCCCAAGGATGCAGTCTTTTCAGGCGTCATGTTTGCAATGGTTCAATAAGACACTGGGCCAGTTTGTTCTTATGAATACCAATTCGATCTTTATACGAACTAATGCCATTGGCTATGTGCTGTTTGACGGTTGGTATATTCATATACTCATGGACTTCTTCCATTTTTGTGAACCATGGGGCATTCACTAGTGTTTTGAGCACACTGTTCTGAAATCTTTGCAGAATTCCTATATTCGACGTTTTTGCAGTAAAATGTTTAGCTGGAGTCATGAATTTTCCACCACTTTGATTATCAAACTTTACAATTCTGCAAACTGTACTTTGTGATAAACCTGAAACAAACAAAAAAAGTCTAAAATTAAATCAGGGACAATAGCGAAAATATTAAACAACTATACCTACGAATTAATATTTCATACTCAAGATTTTTTGGTCGCACTTAGGGCTTGCAAATATTCGACAAATTTAGGTATTCGAATATTCGAATATTTTGTCTCAGACATTCGAATATTATTCGAAATATAATAAAGTCAAATAAAACAGGGTTTTAAGTGGTAAGAACACTCTTTTGCAATGAAATGAAAAATGCTCAGTAAGTTTTTGAGAATATTTATTGCGACAAAATGTTATAAAATCATAAAATCAAACAACTTCTAATGAACCCTGCCATCATTGAGATCATCATTCATCATTCATCATTTATCTAATTAAGTTACGTATATAAAACTTAACAATTTCTGTTAACTGGGCAGTAACTAAAATATATAAAAAATCTCTCTGAGATGCATTTGCATAAAAATAGTCCTATAATCCTTTGGGGAGGCCTATGCCTAGCAGTGGGCGTCATTCGGCTGACATGATGATGATGACGAAAAATAGTCCTTAATGGAAAAGTATACAAATGAAAATGTTACTCTAAGTAAATTGTTAGCGTAATACACATTTCTCCAATATTTTGAATCAGGGCTATAAGCAATAAAAAGAAACTATTAAAATGATTAGTTAGTTTTAACTTTCTGAATAAACCACATCAATGAGATCGTTAATTCGTCACGTCATTTGTTATCTATTAACTTGGCACTAGCTAATGTAAAAAAACATCTCTCTTTGAGATCAGTTTCATAGTTAGAGTTAAAATATTAAAAATAAAAATCAATGAAAACAATTAACTTAATGAAATTACTAGTACAGGACACGCCCCACAGGCATTCCCGGAGACGTGGGTTCGAATCCCACCTGAAAGCTACTTATAGGGCTCGTGGTTTTTACTTTCACATTTTTCCTATAGTACAGGACAGTTACGATATACAGGTAGTAAAACAAAAAACAGTACAGAGATTTTAGGGGATGATAACCATCAATACGAACTATTTTTACTATGAGGGCTGACCACGGAATCGCGAAAAAAAAATCAGCTGTTCCATACATTTCAATCGAGTCGATGTTGTACTTTTGTATGGAACAGCTGACATTTTTTTTTGTGGGCCGGTTTTGATGTAACTCGGTTTTACTACTATTTTGAAAAGAAAACAGTAACGCAATGTTAAAAATATTAAAAAACCAAGCGGCCAACTTTTTTGTGGGCCGATTTTGATGAAACTGACTGACAGACAGACAAAAACATTTCGTGAAGCTAGAAACACATTTCGCTGGCGCAGCGCAGCGCAGCGCGATCGGTTTCATACATTTAGTATGGCTAGATACACATTTCCCTAGCGCAGCGCAGCGCAGCGCAGCGTATCCGCTCGGCTCCAATTGCGCCAGGCCCCCCACCACTTTCTAGCATTGTATCGTCAGATGGCTCGGTAGCGGACTGCGCAGCGGAGCTCTGCATTTTGCTTTTTACTACTTATGTTCTCCGATTTCTCCGTCAATAATGGGCCAATTTAAAAAAGATTGTTTTTGTTTAGAAGAGTCACCAATTCATTATCATGTAGGGTTGTTAATTATACTGTTAAAACAGTATTAAAGTGTTTTTAGTATACTATACTTTTTAATTTTATAACAAAAATAATGTATAATTCTGATTTGAAAATAAATTACACTAAATATTTCTAAAATCGGTTTAGTATTTTTTGAGTTTATCTATTACAAACAAACAAAGTGTATTTATAGTATTAGTATAGATATAAATTGCATCTCGTCTTCATTCATCATCATATTATCATCGTAATCATCAACATATTTTTTTTTTTATTTAATATGTTCAAGTAAGAACAGAAATTGTTTTCAAAATTAGAAGAAAACATAATGCAGATGTTAGCTCGGCAACGACTCGATTGACACTGATCAAAAATTTCGTCAGGAAACGCTGCGCCACGCTAGTAAAGTGTGCACACCCGGGTCGACGCTGCGCTGCGCTGCGCTGCGCCAGCGAAATGTGTTTCTAGCTTTACTCTTTTCTTGTCAAAATAATACTTAAAACAGAGTTTCATCAAAATCGGCCCACAAATAAAACGCGCCATCTTGAATATTTTTTTGTATTTTTAAGATTGCGTTACTGTTTTCTTGACAAAATAATACTTACTAAAAACCGAGTTTCATTAAAATCGGCCCACAAACAAAAAAGTTGTTTTTTTGTCAAAATAGTACTAGAAATCGAGTTTCATCAGAATCGGCCAACAAACAAAAAATTTGGCCGCCATCTTGGATTTTTATCATTTTTGACATTGCGTTGCTATTTTCCTGTCAAAATAGTACCAAAACCCGAGTTTGATAAAAATCAGCCCACAAACAAAAAAGTTGGCCGCCAGCTTGGATTTTTTTATATTTTTAGCAGTGCGTTGTTGTTTTTTTGTCAAAATAGTACTAGAAATCGAGTTTCATCAGAATCGGCCAACAAACAAAAAAGTTGGCCGCCATCTTGGATTTTTTTATATTTTTAGCAGTGCGTTGTTGTTTTCTTGTCAAAATAGTGCTAGAAATAGAGTTTCATCAGAATCGGCCAACATACAAAAAATTTGGCCGCCATCTTGGATTTTTATCATTTTTGACATTGCGTTGCTATGTTCCTGTCAAAATAGTACCAAAACCCGAGTTTGATAAAAATCAGCCCACAAACAAAAAATTTGGCCGCCATCTTGGATTTTTTTATATTTTTAGCAGTGCGTTGTTGTTTTTTTCTCAAAATAGTACTAGAAATCGAGTTTCATCAGAATCGGCCAACAAACAAAAAATTTGGCCGCCATCTTGGATTTTTATCATTTTTGACATTGCGTTGCTATTTTCCTGTCAAAATAGTACCAAAACCCGAGTTTGATAAAAATCAGCCCACAAACAAAAAAGTTGGCCGCCATCTTGGATTTTTTTATATTTTTAGCAGTGCGTTGTTGTTTTTTTGTCAAAATAGTACTAGAAATCGAGTTTCATCAGAATCGGCCAACAAACAAAAAATTTGGCCGCCATCTTGGATTTTTATCGTTTTTGACATTGCGTTGCTATTTTCCTGTCAAAATAGTACCAAAACCCGAGTTTGATAAAAATCAGCCCACAAACAAAAAAGTTGGCCGCCATCTTGGATTTTTTTATATTTTTAGCAGTGCGTTGTTGTTTTCTTGTCAAAATAGTGCTAGAAATAGAGTTTTATCAGAATCGGCCAACAAACAAAAAATTTGGCCGCCATCTTGGATTTTTATCATTTTTGACATTGCGTTGCTATTTTCCTGTCAAAATAGTACCAAAACCCGAGTTTGATAAAAATCAGCCCACAAACAAAAAAGTTGGCCGCCATCTTGGATTTTTTTATATTTTTAGCAGTGAGTTGTTGTTTTCTTTTCAAAATAGTACTAGAAATCGAGTTTTATCAAAATCGGCCCACAAACAAAAAATTTGGCCGCCATCTTGGATTTTTTATTATTTTTTACATTGCGTTGCTATTTTTCTGTCAAAATAGTACCGAAAACCGAGTTTCATCAAAAACAGCCCACAAACAAAAAAGTTGGCCGCCATCTTGGATTTTTTTTATTTTTAGCAGTGCGTTGTTGTTTTCTTTTCAAAATAGTACTAGAAATCGAGTTTTATCGAAATCGGCCCACAAACAAAAAAGTTGGCCGCCATCTTGTATTTTTTAATATTTTAACATTGCGTTGCTATTTTCCTGTCAAAATAGCACCAAAACCCGAATTGCAATAAAAAAATAAAATAAAAATAGTTTGTTATAAAACTTAAATAATTATATGATCTTTCTAATTATCACAAAAATAAGTTTTTTGTAAAAAACACATTTTTGTGACAAGCTTTTTTGCTGGCCTTACTTTAATATTGTACTGTCATCCATACCAAACCTATATGCAAAATTTCAGCTCAATCGGACACTGGCAAGTGGGTCAAATTTAGCTCGTAAGATTTGACCCGAACGGACATACATACCTACATACATACACTGCAAGTTAAATAAAAGCTTGTAATAAAAAATCACATCCGCAATTAAAGTATCAATAATTTTACTCCGGCTAGTCTGCGCACAATACGCAGCAAACTTTTTTGAAATTTAGATAATAAGATACGAATTTGTGTAATAAATAAAATAACAAGCCTAATAAATGTTCCTCTCCAGGCTACAAAGTATCTAGATTCCAAATTTCAGCCAAATCCGTTCAGCTGTTTTGGCGTGATCGAGTAACAAACAACATCCAAACATCTAAACTTTCACATAATCAATTTTACAACGCGCCGCGTCTATCCATCCTTTTCACGCCCGATAACTCCGTCTCTCTCGCACACTGATTGGCCATGCGGACGCTCCGTCAAGGTCACGCGTAATTTGGATTTTGAATGAGTTATTTTATTACTTTGCGGTGATTGTGCATTTATTTATATTTTGAGGAATCTTTTTCATTTTATCAGGGGATTGTGATTTTTTTATATATAAAATAAATATGTTAATGGAAATCTTACATAAAAACTGAAGTGACTTTAATGTATAACCGACTTAACGCAAAAAAACCACTTTTAGCCAGGTTCCAAGAAAGTCACCTAGGTGAAAACTTAAAATAGGTTCGAGGTTTTTATTTATAGTGTATTAGTAGTAAAATCTCTATAAGTGCGATTTTGTAAGTCTCATTTTTTACGTCGTGACTGAAAAAACGTTGTAATGTGCAGAATATTGTGCTCACGTCAGGGATTACTTGCCTAACATAATTTAAAGGGTATCCATAGATTATATTATAATATTCACCTAAAGTGCCTTTTTTGTCTAATTATAAACGGCCAAAACACAACTTTAGGTATTTCTCTCGAACGGACACCAGTATACCTACAAAATCACGATGAGTGCTCAAAATAAAGGCAATATTATTATATAAAAATAAATTTGTTAAAGGTGCCATTAATGTGACCCCAAACTTTATTTTGACTGGACTATTAACCTCACTACATGATAACGAGTTGTCTGACATACAAAACAAAGCCAAAAGCATCGAGAACTGTTTCGTACTCCAACTTACAGGATCGATACAAAAGTTGTAACGAGTTACCGCTAGATGGCTCCGATCTGATTAACGTTCAATCAAAGTAACCAGCGTCTTTCGCAAAGTTACCATAATTATGTTACGAGTTTTCAGAAATCTTGTTATCTTCGCCTTTAGAGGTTTCGGTAAGTATTGGTAAGTACTTAGGAAACTTGTACACGGGCAAGTTTGAGTAGCGGATGCATGCAAGTAGCTGAAGCAAGTAATATCTGGCACAAGGTAGACACTTTGGCGAGCAGGATACCTACAGAAGCTTTGTTAACAATCAATTAAAAATAAGCTTAATGCTACTTATAAAAGTAGAATGCGTGTTTGATCAGTGCAGTTTAGAAGGCCATATAAGTTGAATTTAAAAACAATTTATTTAAGTAAGTAAAGCAATATAAGCAATATGTGTACGGTACTGTATTCTCTGTCGCAGCCGCTAATGCCCACCTCCCAAAACAGCTTAATATAGACACTAAAATTAAGCTTAACTAAACACTAATTGAGACTTAGCCAAACAAACTTTGAAGACATTTTAGTCATTTTTGATTTGTATGTCTTAACATACACCTTAATTATCCTGTATTCCTGTTATACGGTGTATCGCGTAAATAATGTATTTCTTTTAGTTTTGAAACCGTTTCAATGTTCCATGTTTACGCTAGATATTTACGTATCTCAATATGAAAAAGAACTGGGGTACCATAATCGCGTTTATTTGGTTTTACTTCCTACGGGTGATTATTTGGTGATGGGTTATAATCAATTTGCTTTTTATCCTGATTGCTTGACAGCAATTGGATTAAAACCACCCAACCCTTTACAGAAAGATGAATTCTTATTAAAAATTACGAGAAATTGGAATAACAACTAACGCGAGTGACTTGCGGGCGCTGCAGATCAAGCAAGTGACTCGAGTTAGTAGATGCGCTAGTTGCTGAACCTGCTCACATCTATACCAAGAAACGTAAAGTGCTCAACATGCGCAAGTTACTCGCACCGCGTAAAAGCACCCTTAACATTATCTTAGTTCGAGGTGGGAACTTTAATTACGAACAGATAAAGCTCCTATTTGATTGCCGAAGTTGGTTCGGTTAAAGTTCTGACTTCATTTGTTTAGTTGTAAAGTAATAATTACTGGCCTGGCTTTATCAATATGATCTAGCCCTTTCTATTTGGAGGGGAAAAAAAGAGAAGGGGAACTAGAGGACTGTCTAAGTAATCGTAGGATTTTATTGTTCGCGATTTCAGTTTTGGTCCCATAATAAAAGTTCTTTGTTTTGAATAGAAGAATAATCACTGAAATTATCCTTCCATCCGTTCCGTCTTTATGTTGGGTATAGGCTGCATAAAATCGCTTTTTATGCTCTAGTGCATAAAGTAATATCTTCGTCTAAGTCTCAGACTCTAAGACAAAGGTCGTCAGGTAAACAGTCACAATAAAGTTGTTATTTCATTCTGTTTCATCAATTTTGTACATAATCCATGTAATAGTAAGTACTAAATTAAAAAATAGGCAATATTAATGAGTTTTCTAAGAAATAAGTATTTCAAGAGCAATAAGAACTACGATCTATGCTAAGTCACCGTGCTGCCACTGTCACGTACCTGTAAAAAAAGTCTTCCCGCCAATATGGCGAAGACTTTTTTTAACTTTTTTGCAATATTGCTACTTAATTTTCTCACAATCGAAGTGAAACGCAGAGTGTATACCGCGTACATAAAACCCATTTTACCCTCGACTTGACTATCCACCCTCGTCTACGGCTCGGGTACATTTAGACGTCTCGGGTAAAATGGTACGTTTTATGCACTTGTTGTACAATCTACTATGATTTACCTGACCGGGAATCGAAACGATGTCCCATCAGAGATACCGACACCTTAAAAACTGGTGCGTGCACCACTCGAGCACGGAGGTTGTAATGGAAGAATAAATAGTAAACGAGACGCATCTAACGACACCTCATACGTTAAAAGAAAACATAGAAGTCTACGTCCATACATACACACATACTCTCGAAAAACATAACCCTCTTTATGTCGCACGCAGTCAGATAAAAGTAATGAAGTTTTCAGCTTTGTTGAATTCCGGCAACTCATCAGTGGTTTAGGATTTGGGGAGAAGTGACCTTCTTCAGCCTTATCTTAACAAAAAAATTAAAAAGTAACTTTTCAAACTTGATGTATTGTCGACTGTTCATAATTACCAACAAACTCAATTATATTAGTTTTATTTTCTGTAAAGACCAAAGTTGTTAAGTTACAAACTTTAAATCACGCCTATTTTTTAACGATCTCGATAAGCTATGCTTAACAACGATTTAAAACAATCTAACTACTTTAGATGGGCTGTTATTATGGAACTGAAACGATATTTTAAATACGTAGCTTTGAAAAACTGTAATTATAAAGCAAGTCATACATACGTTACGTTAAGTACCCTTTTGATATATTTTAGTTTGAAATTTACATAAGAAACTCTGGATTTTTCCACAAAACCGTGAGTTAGGATTTTCTCACCACTGAAAAAATCATACACTAGGTATTTTGTCATTCGTGAAGTTTTGGATGGTGTTGCAAACAAAAATGTACTTATATAAGAATTAACGGTTTTTCTCTACATTAGTATAGATAGTATATAACAAATTTCTCTCAAACTACGCAACGGATTTTAATGCCGTTTTCAACTATAGATACGTACGTAATAATTAGTATTACTATGTAAGTACATTATAAAAGACTAGCGGCCGCACGCGGTTTCACCCGCGTGATTCCCGTTCCCGTAAGAATATCGGGATTTAAAGTATCATAAGTTTTAATCCAGGCTGCCTACTATTTGTGTGCCAAATTTCAACCAAATCCGTTTAGTACTTTTTGGGTGAAATTGTAACAAACAATCATACATCCATACTCACAAACTTTCGCATTTATAATATTAGTATAGGATCTACTTTGCACCTGTGCGAAGTTGGGGTGGGTCTCAAGTCTTGCTTATATTTTAAACTAGCGGATCCTTGTGGTTTCGCCCGCGTAGTACCCGTTCCAGTGAGAATATCGGGATAAAATAAAAGCCTATGTCACTTCGGTAGAATGTAACCTTTCCAATGATCAAACAATGTTCTAAAGCAGTCCAATAGTTCCTGAGATTAGCGCGGTCAACCAAACAAACAGACAAACTCTTTAGCTTTATAATAATACGATAGATATAAAAATAATGATAATTGTTACATAATAACCACGACGAAATGGCTTAGGAAACAAACTATACACATAATATGAACTAGGTACTACAAAAGCCAATAAAATGAAACAAAGTTCAACAATCGAGTAAAATTATGTTATGAAGGTATCTTCCAGATACCATTATTTTGGTGGTGTGTCATAGGTGTAAAAAGATCTTATACTGAAGCGATTCTTGGCATAGTTGGTGCAACAAAAAGCTGGTGAAAATGTTTTAGTTGACCGCAGGCTAGGCCTTTTGCACTTATAAAAAAATTACTACTGAAATATGAGTTTTCTTATCCACAACGAGGCCTTCACCACACTTGATGGTAAGTGGTGTTAAGGCTGAAGGTGGAAGCGCACTAATCTCTAACTGCCGGAACACAATAATGCTGAAAACATCATTGTTGTAGCGACAGACTTAAGGGCCTGTTTCACAACGTCTAAGTAAGTTCTGATTAGCTATTACTTGACAGACAAGCCATACAAAACTGTCAAGTAAACTGGAAAGTATCTCCTAATCGGACATTGTGAAACAGGCACTAAGATAAGATGGAAGAAGCTATCCAGGCGGACTAAGAACAAGTCCTACCACCAACCAAACCGAATACAATATGTACCCCCACTGAGAATGCAATCCGGGACCTCTGGGTCTGTAACCGGTGGTGTGAACCAATGATGAATGTGGAAGCGCACCACTTTCGCAATCCTCAGTCAATGAGGAGCCGGCCGTCTTATTTATTACTGCCGGAACAACAATGCTGGAAACATCGAAGTTTTGGCGTCAGACTTAGATAGGGTCGTGGTAGTTAGCCAGCTGACTTAGAACCAGTCCTACCACCAACCAAACCGAACACAATATACATATTGTATTCGGGGGAATACAAATATTGTATATTGTAGGTCATTGTTCCCCTACTGGGAATCGAACCCGGCACCTGTGGGTCTTCAATCGGTGGTTTGAACTACTAGACCACAGAGGTGGTTGGGTTGCTAGTAAATTATGATTATAAACTCGCGCGGTTTAAATAAACAATCTGTAAATGACGGCCATGCATTAAGTGTGAGCGCGATAGCATGACCGGCCGGCCGCCATTTCCATGTTTCTTTATCCGCGCGGCTTATACGGATGTTGCAAATAATACACTTGTCGATTTAGCTAGTAAACGTTTAAACAACCTTTGATGACTAGTTGTAGTACCGTTTGTTTCCGTTCTTTGTGTTTCAACAATGTTTGATTTGCCTCTTCACTATTACAACACGTTGTAATTACACCGCAATTAGCTTTTATTTGATAAACTTTGGTGTTATTACATTTAGACCAAAATGTTAACGGAAATATGTTTTGCAGTGCTGCACGAAACATTTTATGCCACCATAACCCGGCGACCGCCCGCGTAGTTATTTTGTGCTTTAACCGTCTTATTATTGACAGATTGATCCATATTCAGAGGAGGGATGTCAGGAATGCGAATGTTTGGAAGAGATATTTAAAAAATAAATTTTACATATTCGGTAGTCGATTTGTTGGGACAACGGACATCCCATTGTTTCTTCTTTATTAAAGATTTCTCGACAGATAATTGTTTTTTTTTACCTTTTTTAATGGAGTGTCCCGATTGAGCTGGGATAGTTTTGAAACTTGAACTTCTGTTTCTGCTTCAACTAGCAATCGGTACGTTTTAAAATGAACACTTTTCAAATAAGTTCGCAACACCGAGTTTTCACGTGCAATTCGTGAGTAAAGTGTTCGTAAAATATCGCCATATTTCACTTTTTACCAGATGGCATGGCAAAATCAGTAAAAACACCTCAAAATCTAATAAAACTCGTAAATAGCTTAGGTTATAGATGCAGCAAATAATAAATAATAATGACAACTGCTTTAAACAATGTGAAGTACCTACCTAAATACCGAAAGCGGCGAGTGAAAAACGCATCTTATTAGTCGAACGCGCACGTGTCGCCCGGGATGTCCCCGCCTATCCTGTCCCTTGCCGCCCCAAGTAGCGACCTTCGCTAAACATTCGCATCGTTTTATGCGAATGCGAATGTTGATGCGAATATTTTAAATGATGCGAATCATTCGCATAAGCGAATGCGAATGCAAATATTTGTAACTTCCCTAATTCAGAGTACTGACGTAATATTACGTTAGTCTCGCTAAAACACAGAAACTGTTTGACCGATTAGAATACCTTCTTTGTTTTGTTCAGAGGTGGTGTTCATAAAAAATAATGGCAATAATTCCGAAGAAAAGTTAAAAACATTGCACTATGTATGGATTGTATGGAAACACGTCTAACTGACGCACGTGCAAAACTGAAATTGCGTTTATGGGCGCTGCCAAAGAGTATCCAGTCACAAACGTTTTATGCTGCGTACCGGCCCAACGAACGCCAACGAACGAGATTAGGAGACGCATTTTTGAATCATTAGAATTGCAAATCGTGTACGAAATCGCAAGATTCATATGCGAATCCCTAAAATCGCTATTTTTGAATATTCATACTCGTGAATTTTGCAACGAGTAGTCCGACCCACTCGCTTTCGATATTCTATCAGTACATTATCAGTAGAAATGATGTGACAAAGACACTGACAAGTGACATTATAACTAATTTACGTTCCGTTCCCCCGTAACTCTTTACCGGTTTTTAAAATCAACGAGTTATGGCTTTTCGGCTTTTAATTTTTCTGCGTGAAATGAAAAATGTTATAAGATTCGAGTTTTAGGACAACACTCATTTCTAATGTTTCAAAAATACGTCAAACTAGGAGCAATCGAAATTAATTTCGTAAACGTTTTGCTTTTGTGCTTGAATTTAAGATTCACTTCGAATGATTTAAAAAGCCCGCTGCACCGTTCGGCCTTCGAAGATCAATCTCAAGCTAAGAAAAGGATCACTGGGAGCGATTCCAGTTCACATTCGGATTTTAAGAATTGAGACAGAGGGGAAAATAGAACTCCTTGGCTGGCGTTCGTTGGCCTTCGTTGGTTCGGTGTGTACGCAGCATTTTAGAAAGCATGTTTGTGTGGCAGTCAGTGTACTCGTATAAATCTTCTTTGGTGAATTTAGTTGCGTTTCGCGATTTTTTTTTACTGTATATCTTTATTAAATGAAGGTGAAACTTAGTTTACCAATTAGGTCAATTAGTGAAGTAGGTAATAAGTTTGTCCTTTAGACTTGTTATCGACGTTTGACAAATCGCCTTTTTCGTGATACGTATTTTTGTTGGCGTCCGTAATTCTTTTTAAAATACAGTTTGGAGCATGTATTACGAATCAATATACATCGACGGTATGAGTCTTAAAATACGTAAGTAACGTTTTAGAAATCAGGTTCGATAAAAACGCGAATCGTTAATTTTTGCTGACGGATCTTCTGCAAGGTTCATACTCTGAATCAATTGAAATAAATTCGGCCATTTTGAAGAATCGCGAAAACACCGGTCAATGATGAATCCTGTCACTCATCAAACTTATCACTCATCGAAAGTCTGCCAGAGCAGTTTGAGTTATTCAACTAATCATTGACAGTATAATAAATAACTAATAGAAAATATCTGAAGTAATATAATAAATAACTATATAGTGGCTCTCTGCGGTGTTCTCGCGTGGAACCCGTTCGCGTGGAAATATCGGGATTAAAGTTAGCCTATGTTACTCTAGATGAATGTTAGCCTATGTTACTCTGGATGAATGTAGCTCTCTGTCTAATGGTGAAATAATTTTTAAAATCAGTCCAGTAGTTTTTGAGTTTAAGTATTAGTTAAAAACAAAAATACAAATGTTTTCGCGTTATAATATTGGTATGTATTGTGTGATTTACCTATTACAATTTGGCAGTCCTTGTTGATGATACACATGTATTTCAGCTTCCGACTCATCAGTGCAAACAGGCCAGATTAGCAACATAACACGCGCGCAATGAACGCTATGCACAAATTGATAATTTATCGTTTACGGCGCCGTAAACTCCGTTAATGTCCCGACGTACATCGTTTGGTTTGATTCCCAGGTGGACGCCGAACAATTTGGATTAACGGTTTTTCGATGTGTGTAGTCTATAGTTTGATAGTAAATATTTAGAAATTGGCTGAATTTAGTGCTTAAATTTATCGTCGACAAGCTCGATGATGCTGTTGACCTATGAATTCAACAGTAGCAGAATTCACTAAGTAATAGGTCAAAGGTTGGGTGACCTGACCAAATAAGGTAAATGTCCGAGTGGATGACATTGACCCAATGTATGACTTTTTCGCAGCTTATTTGGAAAAATAAAAAACGGATATTCATATACCCCAAAAACAGGGTTCATTCCACTACTAGTGTTATCTAGGAACTTCGTTACGAAGCTTACATCGATTCGTTGAATAGTTTTTAGTTAGGGAGTCAGTTTTTACGAGGACGTGCTCCGAGTCGACCGAGCGTCAGTGTGCTTACTGAATCGGTTAAGACTTATCGTTGAGAAAGTGGATATATTAGCAAGGATTTTTCGTTTTGTTGGAAAGTGATCATTAAAACTGTAAGATATTTAAACAAATCATTGATAATGCGTATTTAAAATTGATTATTTTGATCATGTTAGGATTTTGGAGGCATGTCATACACTGGAACAAAATTTTAACGTTTAGTAGTGGATGAGATCCTTGTCACTGACTCGTACAAATAAATAGTTTTGCAAACTTAATTTGGATTTTATTGAAAGAAAGTAGACCATATATTTTGAAGATTTGTAAATTACAAGTTTGTATCGGTAGTTTGAGCAGTGTCTGACATGGGTGTCAGAGACTATTTTACTATTTAGTACGAATAAATGACAGATTCATATTGATAGATCATTCATTAGTAGTGTCAGTCAAAGCCAGTTTGATTCAAACAGCGACACTGCAGCCGGAACTAGTCTTCCCTCCCCAACCTACTGAAAAACAAGATTAAAGGACTGAAAAAAGATTTTTAAACAAAATACCTATTTTGTTTCTTCCAGTGATAATAAATATTTGATTTTATTTACTTGTTTAATTTTATGACTATCTTCATAACTTACTTTAAGTATTTGAGTTAAAGGTCATGTCATACATTTGGTCACCTACTTCGAGATTTTGCTAGTCATCCACTGGTACAATTTCAGAGGTTGCGGAAAACTGGAATATTTAAATAATGGCATAATTATTATAAAATATTTGGTTTCTCTAGCATAAAAGAGGAACCGGTTTATATATCTGCATAAGAGTGTTAACAGTCTGTTAAATAGTTAAGTAGTTTTTCTTAAAAATGTGCGAATTTCCTCCTTAAAGTGTCATTCACTGGGACATTTACCTTAGTAGGAGCAGAATCACAGTTTCCTTTTTGAAGTCGGTCGGTTATAATTAGTCGTGATTTACATAGAATCTGGCAGCTCTTCTCGATAATACACATATATTTCAGCGTCCGACTCATCAGTCAGACATATACATCAGTACATATACGTCAGACATATACATCGTACATATACGTCAGACATATACATATACATCAGGCAGACTCATCAAGCGGGATTAGAACAAAACATATTGTGCGCGCAATGAACGTTATACTCAAATTGATAATTTATCGTTTACGACGCCGCCGTAAACTGCATCGCTTGGTTTGATTCTCAGGTAGACGGGTGAAAAATTCGGAAAGATAGTGTAGTCTATAGTTTAATAATAAATATTTGGAATTGGGCTTAATTTAGTGTTCAAATATTGATGAGGAGCTCGATGAAGCTGTGGTAGCGCGTGGCCTCGGTCAAGGGCTGGGTGACCAAAACATTATTAGCTTTTCAGTTCTCATGCTCGTAAAGTTCGTGTTTATGTTGGGTATAGGCTGCATAACATCGCTTTTTATGCTCTAGTGCATAAAGTAAAATCTTCGTCTAAGGTTCAGACTCTAAGACAAAGGTCGTCAGGTAAACAGTCACACACGCAATTAAACGTCGTTAAATAAATAATAGGTCTTTACATATGAAATTGCCGTTTTTTTCTTTTGTACATATAACTTAACAACTTTTATAATATTAGAAATATATAATTTCTTTAATATTGCGTTACATTAAGACCGTATCGAGCAACTTTTGATAATTTAATAACCACGATATTTGATTATTTACATAGAAAAAACTTATTCCGAAAGTTACGACTATTTTTGTTTCCAGAATTTCGTACTTTATTAGTTGTAACTTAGTGAAAAAAAAATTTTTTCTCTTAACGAATCTGTCATTTAGTAGTTAAAATGTCCATAAATACGTGTGTAAAATTTTGTAAATTTACATAATATTAGTCGTTAAATAATAACAAAAACGTTAGTATGGGAAAAAAATAATTACAGAAATCTCCATACAAAACGGCAATTTCATAGGTAAAGACCTATTATGTTATTTCATTGTTTCTTAAATTTTGTAAATAATCCATGTTAAATTACTAAATTAATAAAACAAGGCAAAATTAATGAGTTTTCTAAGAAATAATTATTTCAAGAGCATTATGGACTACTACGATCTATGCTAAAGTCACCGTGCTGCCCTGCGACTGCCACATATAAAAAAAGAAAAGAAAGTCTTCCCGCCAATATGGCGAAGTCTTTATTTTTTCTTTTTTGCAATATTGTTATTTATTTTCCTCGCACTCGAAGTGAAAAGCAGAGTGTATAACTCATTTATAAAAACCATTTTACCCTCGAATTGACTATATACGTCTCGGGTAAAATGGTACGTTTTATGCACTTGTTGTACAATCTACTATTGTCATGTTCGTGCTTTACTAATCTGCACTAGCTCCAACCTATCAAAATACTTTTGACCATACACTAGTGACTCCGCGTTAATTTTTCCCGCATTATACCCGTTCCTGTGGGAATACCGTGATAAAATATAGCCTATGTCATTCAGGAATAATTTAGCTTTCAATTAGTAACAGAATTTTTAAAATCGGTTTAGTATTTTTTATTTTATCCATTACAAGCAATCAAACAAAAAATTAAAACTTTCATCTTTATAATATTAGTCTAGAATAGAGATGGGTATTTCTTCCTATTTATTCCCAATCACTATTTTTGAAAATGGGAATTAATGGGAAAAATATGTGATTTGGGAATAAATAGGAAGAAATGCCCAATCTCTAGTCTAGAAGTATAGCTAAGGGACACATCAATATTTATCAGAATTCATCGCTGAAACACACCAACATCTGTGTATGTACAACATGCCAGAAGGATATTTCATCGAAAGACATCATTATATGGCCGGTATCGATCGCAGTATATTCTAAACGTGCCCTATTTTCTCGGCGCGAATTGTATTAGCTGACGGGCTCTGCATCCTTTCAACTGGGTTATTCGAGAACTTGTGCGGTGCAAGAAAACAGGTCTTTCTATGAAAATTGAGTCACAGTAAACGACGTTACTTGTTATGTTTAACGGATAAAGTTGTTTCATATTTGACGATCTCCGTGGTCGAGTGGTGTACGCACGTTTTTTCAAGGTGCCGCTATATCGGAGGTCCCGGGTTCGATCCCCGGGTAAATGTTGAAAACTATCTTTTCCATATTTATTCGTGCCTTGGTGTAGTTTGTGGTAATAGTAGTTGTGATTTCTAATTGCCATAACACATGGGTTAAAGCTTATAAACTTGGGATGGGTGAATGTATGTGATAGTGTCGAAATACTTATATTTCAACACAAATGTTCATGATGTGAAATTGTGAACGATTGTTCCGGGTGGAAAAAACTTACGATTCTTGACACAGAAAGGCAGTTCTTACAAAGTTAAATAAATCATGGATACCCCTGTTTCCTACCCTTTTCTTTTCAGTGTATATGCAGCAGTTTCCCATTTACCAGATATGTAACTTGCAACGAAATGGATTTTCTAATCCACAAGATCGTTTGCAAGTTACAGTAAGTACCTAAATATTGGGGACTCCCCATTTTGCAGACCGGAGTCAAATCGACTGACTCTTCCAACTGGGTTACATTGAATCCGTATAGTGCCAGTAAATTGATTCAATAACGCGGATTTGGCTGCGCCATATGAGCTGAACTGGCTTGTGTTTGATGTTATTATGTAATGACGTGTATAGATAAACAGATAAGTACCTATTCATTGAGATACGGGTTTTTTTTATGCCTATGCTATTTTGTGCAATAGTGATTTTCATTTTAAGGAAAAAGCTACAAAAAAGGTTCTTAGTATGTATGTATACCTTTAATTAAAGCGATCTTTATGGTCTTAAGATTCAACTCAATATTTTTTTATTATTATAATTTCATTAATTTATGAAATGTGGTTAAATACAATTTTTATGCAAATATATTAGAGCTCGAGAAGTTACTTTTTAAAGGTTTACAACAAATAGCTCCGTCAATCACTTTTACCGTAATAATGGACAATCCTTAAAAGTGTGACGGTGTTCTTTGTGGAAGGTTGCGTATAATAATTATGTATTTCGACGCCGACCCGGCCGAATGGGGCCACACTACAATGAAAAATCTATTGTGTTACATTTTCCCGGGCTTGAAGGATTAATGAAGTCATCCGGTCCATTATTCAAAGCAAACACCAAACTCTCTAAAATGTGACGAAAACACTTAAGTATAGGGGCATTCCAAAGTGACGGGTGGGACATTGGGACTCATGTTTGCTTCTAAAAGTAGTAATTTATCGTTTATTATTAACAAAATGACTATAAAAACTGACCACATATGTACCCAGATAGTTTATGAAAATAAAACTTCGAAAATTTAAAAAATATATTAATAACTTTATGCCTAAAATTTCCATTTTCTTAAAGTGACGGGTGGGACAGCAAAGTCACCCACCTATCTGAGTAGAGAGTTTTACCATTAAAATCAAGACAAACTAGAAACATTTTGTTAAGAGATTTTTTTGTATAAGTTGCTTCTAGAATGCCTTCAATACAATTTAGAACTTAAGTTGTATTATTATTGTAATCAGAATTTATAAAATATATTTTAAGTTGTGACGGGTGGGACAGCATTTTGTGACGGGTGGGACGAGTCACAATTGTATGTGAATAAAATACAAATTATGCATATTTATTACATACTTTTAATTAAAATATGTTTAAAACAATGAAATTAATGAATATTTCAAACAACTAAATGAAAATACAGACTATTTTTCTGTAAAATCAACAGCATTAGAAAATTCTTTCTTTCAAAAGAAAACTGTCCAAAAAAAGAACAAAAATACTTTTTTTTCTAGGTTTTCCTTTCAGGATTTTTTTTCTTTTTCCCCCCAAATAGCTTTTGCTTCTTCCTGTTGACTTTAGACATCTTTTCTTTTTTTCTGCCTCCGCAGCATTTTTTACCCATTCTTTTACTAAAAACTCTTCCCATTTTTATTATTTTGTTTTAATTTTACTCTAGACTTTCTCTTTCTTTCTGCAGGATTCATGTTCATGCACTTTTTAGTGCAAAGAAACCAAAACTAGATAAGCCTTTAAACCAAACTGACAAATGAGATGCAATAAAAAATATGAAAAGGCATTTTAATATCTACGCAAAACATAATGAATAAAAAAATGTACACTGTATAAAACAAAATAATAAAAAACACCATTTGTAAATAAACAAATACCTAAATCAACTTAAAAAAGCTCGAATCCATGCACTTGAACTTTTGTCCCACCCGTCACTGTGACGGTCGGGACATACCTTTCAGTATCCATATTTCGATGCACTTTTATTTTTAATATGTAATAATAATGCAAATTAATAAACTTAGGTATAATTGTTACTTTGACAAAGCCGGTAAACAAGCAGTTCAATATTTATAGGATAGGATAAGTAAACACATGTTTAACAGTGACGGTCGGGACATCCCTAATGCATTTCTTTATGCATTGATAACTTTTCATCACGAATACTAACTTACAATTACTTACGACTGATGTAAACGCCAGGAATTGTATTTTTTTCTTTCCTAACAATGTTTTACCAGCACACATGAAAAGCGCGCAAAAAAGTTTTGCAAACATGAAGAAGAAATATCATACCATAGACAGCCCCGATACCACTGCATTCAAGGACACGAAAAAAATAAAATCTGGTAGAAAAATAAAAAAACTGTTGCTGTTTTATGATAAATTAGTTCGTTGGCTTTATTGTACTGAACAATACAATAGCAAATTATAGATTTTATTTTTTTTGGCTCAGGTGACATCTTCGCTGGAATGCCCCTATATGAAAATAAACGGCAACTTTACCAAAGCTACTATTTACTATTGGTTATTTTAAGGGAAGCCTGTAATTAGCCTTACTATATGTTAATATTTAAGCTGCATATTTATAACAATTACGCTGTTGGTTTTCTAAATAAATAAATAAAAAAAAAAAGCACATGGAAACAAATTGAGATTAATGTATTATTATAAAACGAATGCCAAAGCAACAAGTGTGTTAAGTGAGAAGAATCGGATAAGGGGTGCCTATAAGTATCCTCTATATACCTAATAAGTAGAAACAGAACCACCCTTTACGACTATCCCCTAAAGAGCGACTAAAATGAACTTTAACTTAGGAACTGTAAGATCGATTTTTCTTTGAAAATCACGAACAAAAGAAAAGCGTTTTCTTGACATAACTGGGTTATTCCCATTTGTGTTCAGAACATTCATTATTATGTATTTTTCGTTCCTCCCGCCAGATGGTGCGCGAATCTCTGATGGACTTGTTTGCAAATTACGTATAATTTATAGTCGTTTGAATACAATGAGTTGGTTAAGATTGCTCCTCAGTAAATGAAGAGGCCTAATGACCTATGGGAGTTGTTTGAAATGGTGTAGCAGCAGTTTTTAAGGAGTAACGAGAATATCCCAACCAATTTAACCGCCTCTGTGGTCTAGTGGTTCACACCACCGATTTCAGACCCAGAGGTCCCTGGTTTGAGTCGCAGTAGGGGTACCTACATATTGTATTCGGTTTGGTTGGTTCTTAGTCCGCCTGGCTAGCTACCACCATCTTAGTCTAACGCCTTATCAATGATGTTTTCAGCATTATTGTGTTCTGGCAGTTAGTTATCGATAAGATAGCAGGTTCCTCAGTGTATGAGGATTCCGGCAGTAGTACTCTTCCACCTTCAGTCTTATCACCACTTAACATCAGGTGTGATGAAGGCCAAGTACTACCCCGTTGTGCATAACAAAAACATGTTAATGTAGACTTTTACGTAACAAAAGATCAAGAAAGTTAAAAACGTAAATTAAATGACCGAAGGTCTTAGAAATGTTCAACCTGATTCTTTAGCATGCCCTAGTCAGAGTACACGTACAACTTTCGGAAGCCGTCAGTCGTCAGTCTAACGGCCAGAGACGTTACGTCATAACTCGCTTCCAGATCTTTAGTAGGCAGATATAATATTCGTTTGTACGCTGCCTAAGCGCACAGAGACAGATTAAATTTTTTTAACATCGCGCGAGACCCCAACTGCTCTGCGAGTGGGAGAGGGGAGGTTGCTGGGTACTCTACCACATGAGTAAAGTTACTCTACTGCCCAAAGTGGCTGACTTCACGACCGTTATCAAGATTGATTCGCACTGTATCGAAATGCAGGTTTAAGTGTGATTAGAATCGCAATAACTTTATTTCAATGAATCTCGTTTCGTTTCGCTTCGCTTCTCTATCAATGTACTTTACTCTTACGCTTTTCACGAAAAGCCTTCTAGTGCGCAATTTTGTACCCAACGTATACATTTGATGGCCACCTAACTTCGGAGTTAACCCTCATCACAAGATAATGTCAGTTCCAGGAGTATTTGTTACACGTGCGATTATTTTGACAGTTATGTTGTTAATTGACTGTAGGTGAATTTAAATTAGGTACACTATAATAGAAGGTTATACTCGTATATAGAGCTATTGCTACTAGCCTGGTAAATTACGATACTAACAGATGACTGGTATTATACGACAGTCGTGGAGACGAGTCGCCGGGGCGTACTGTCACGAGCAATAAAATGTAAACAACATAGAACTTTGTCACATTGAAGCATTCCTAAACAAAACTATCTGTACCACATAAGTCATTCAGTATTTTAAAATGACAAAGCCCTATATTGTTTACTATTGCTTGTGATTGTACCTACCATACATTTGTAAAGTGACATGCCCAGGCTACCGTAAGGGCGTGTTCAGATGACAAGCGCCCGCTAAGCGCACGCCACGCGCGTCAGCACTCGCGTCTGGGTTAGACGCGAATGCGCGCCTTGAAATTCATTGTATATATTTTAAGTCTTAATATGACACAGCAATAGATCTCAAATTGCATTAATCGAAGTCGACCCGCACACGCCACGCGCCCGCCTCGCGTCCGCCCCGTGCCAACCTTGCGCTCACCCCGCACACGCCCTGCACCTACCCAGCACACGCCTTGTGTCCGCGCTACATCTATGTCTACTGAACGAAGAAGTCCAGTCACTAGTGTACACTTAGCGGGTGCGTGTCGTCTGAATGCAGCCGTAGTATAAGCGGGCGTGAGGCGTGCGCTGATTTTGCGCGTGGCGAGCACTGGTGAAAGGCGAGCATAACGCGTGTGCGGTCCTGTGCGTGATCGACGCGTGTCGTCTGAACAGGCCCTAAGTATCCAGCTTGTCACACAATAAAAATGACAGGCATACGCAACTGGCGTATACATACCTGTCATTTCAACAACTGGATACCAGTCGTTTGTTGGTTTCGTAATATAAGCACAGGGTAAAAACAAGTTATTTACTCCTGTGATAAAAGGCTTTAGTATAACTACTATGGACGTTCTAGACTACCAAAAATACAGTGAATATGAAACATTTTAATCATATTTCATATTTATTTGATTTCAATTTACAGGTACATTAACAGGTCCTATCAATAAACACACACGACCGATAATTAGGTTCTTAAATAATAAGCTGGGATGCAACCCAAAAACATAATATTGTATAATTACCAATATCTGAGCTATAATAAAAACAACGGGCATATCACTTAGTTTGTATTCAAAATCAACGGAATTTTGAATTTATTGTATCTAGAAAATTAAAAACATTGGCGACATACATGACATTTTTCCTAAGATGATATGGCGTTTGTAAATGAAAAACCCTTTGCATTGACATAAAAAACGCTTTCATCCAACACATGACACAAAAGTGTCTACGTCAACACAACGCCTATCAATATTATGTCCTAAAAATCATCTACCTTGTTAACAACAATGTAACACGAATACTTTCAACATTCTAAAAAGTTGTCCGACTGCGCATTTTCTAACTATGGCTCCCAACTCACAAGCTCAGCTCTGAGGCTCTTAGGGCCTCCGCTGCGTCAGGCATGATCACGAGATGTGTAGTCGCGTGGCGCGTGGTAAATTCAGCAAAATACAAGAGCACCGCTAGCTAGCGCGTGGCGCGTGCTCCTGTATTTCACAACGCGCGCGCGACTACGCGTCGTGATGATGCCTGACGCAGCGGATGCCCTTACACATGATCACGATACGATGCAACTTTTTGAATCCATATTTATAATATAATATATAAAAACGAGAGGCGACGTTAATCTATCAACTCACAGCTCAACCTGCTGGACGGATCGAGCTGTTTGGTACGGAGATCCGTATTATGACGTAGGCACCCGCTAAGAAAAGATTTTGTAAAACCTCTAAGGGCACTAAACGAGGGTATATGTACCCCGAATCGCACGCGAGTGAAGCCGCGGGTAAAAGCTTCTTAAATAAAATGAGAACTAATTTGATAATTCTGTCGTAGAATACAACAATCAATATACAAGAGGGTAGAACAAGAGCCACCGACTAAAGGTCACAGCAGACAGGTCACAGCAGACAGGTCACAGCAGACAGGTCACAGCAGACAGGTCACAGCAGACAGGTCACAGCAGACTTATCAACTCGTAAACGGATCGTAAACGTATCAACTCGATCGGTTCAGTATTCTTTGTATATGAAACCCCCTACTGCAACGCACACTAATCGGAATCGTAACGTAATCGCCTCGCCTCGGGACCAGCTCACGAACCGCTTTGCGGTTCAACTTGCTATCCGCGCGCTTACGGCTAGTCATCCACGCGCTCACGTCTCTCCGTACCCGAGCTTACGGCTCTACGCACAGTGGTCTGAAAATGAAAATGAAATAACCACATATAAAAAAATTTGACTGAAATTCCCAGATTAGATCCCATGACCACCTTTTTTCGATATGGAACCACTGTGCGGTGAGCCGTAAGCGCGACGTCGTCGCCTAGCCTTAGCCGAGTCGATGTACCGACGCTGATCCGGTCTGGTTACGTGCTTGCGTTAGGTTGACGCCTGGTTGACGGCGAGGCGAAAGGCGATACGGTGTCGATCCCTTTCAGAGTTGATAAGTCTGCTGTGACCTTTACAGCCTCTGTGATCTAGTGGTATACACCACACATACATACACACCGAGGGGCCCCCATTTCGATGTGGGGATACATATCGTATTCCGTTTTGTTGGTGGTAGGACTTATTGTAAATCCGCCTGGCTAGCTACCACCAAAAAATGAAAACTTATAAATTACAAACGAAAGCACGAGACGCAGCGTTCGGTCATGTTTTGTGTTCGTGTCGTGTTAATGTGTAAGAGCCTTACAGTGAATAAGCAAAACAAGCGAGAGATTCGCAAAAAACGCGAGCAGTCATCGTGACGACGAATCACCAACGAACAGTTGAACATCTGGCTCTTTCCTCCAAAATAAAACGACACTCCCCTCCACAAATTGCTTTATTTATTGCCAGAACTGGTACTCTGTGCGTGGGATGGAATACCTAAACATTAGACGAATCTCTCTTCTTGGAAGAATTGAATATACGCTGTGGTAAATTTATGGGTGGTTAGCTAACAAAATATGTGTTGGAAATGGTCTGGCGTAGAGATGTTAAGGATAAGAATGTTAATATTACTATTTTACATACTAGTGTAATATATTATTCAATGTTTTCTTTGTTAATCAAAAGCAGAACAGCTAATACCATTCTTGTTTTAATTTTTTAAATTCACGAAATGACTTATACTGAAGATGCTTCAAGTTGTAAATTTTAAAGAATTTATAATACAAACACGTTTTCTCACCTCTATAAACTCGTAATGAAATTTCTCATTCAGAACTTCTCCGTGCTTCTTAACTTCGAAGTGTTATTTGCTTAACTTTGACTTGTTTAGATTTCTTCTTGTAATTGTACTTCAGTGCTAAGACTTGAGATTGAAGCTATATTTATTTAGGATGGTGAAAAGTCTTACTGCAAAGTTCATTGTGAATTTTTATGCTGATAGGTTTTCTTCGGAAATATTTCTAACTAAGTAAGTAAGAAAATAGATAAAGTTTATTCCCAATTTATCATTACGTAACTGGGATTTACTCCGTTTAATTGTGTCTACTAATTAGATAAATAAATACGAATTAAATAGGAACTACTAACTCAAATTATTATCGCATATCTCTATACGCGAGACACTCAGAAAGTATTGAGAAAAAAGATTTTTTTTTTCTATTGGACTGGCCACTTGTAAAATTTGGTTATTTAAAAGTTAAAACTTCAAATTTCCCTCTACATTTTTTCGAGAATCAAATTAAATTATCGTGTGTAATTAAAAAATGGAATCGAGAACAATTTCGTGCGATAGTTTTCTATGATTTTAAATGTGGCCTAAACCTGATGAGTCGTTTGATCGACTTCAAATGGCCTTTATCACAGCCTTCTCTATCGGACGATAGAGATGGCTGTGCTTTTATGGATTTATAAAGGACCTTCAAAAGCAAACATCTAATTCTAACGTTCATCCCTAAAATAAATAATCAGCTGAAAGGGATACAATTTTCAATTCATTCACATGAATATCAGCGTTCGAGAAGGCCGTGGAAGAGGTGTCTGCGGCGGACTGGAAAAAATATTTCGGAAATTGGTTCAGACGCATGAAACTTTGCATAGAGGCTGGTGCAGAGTTCTTTGAAAAGATTTAATTAATAGTACATTACAGCTGAGGACAGGTAAGTAAGAAATTACATTGTCGAGGATGGTTTAAAGCACGAGCCGCAGGCGAGGGCTTTAATCATTCGAGGCAAGGTAATTTGCTTACTGTACAAGGCTTGTATAGTGCTTTTCGCAAGAAATGCGAGGAAATAAAACAACTGTTTAACTTAATAAAATTTATTAAAATTATATGACACATGTTCGGGCAATTTTTAAATGTAAATGTTATTTTTTCCCGGGCACACTTTGTATAAATCGCCCATAATAATATTATTTTAATGATGTATCATTAAAATAGGTACGCCAACAACACAGATTCCGAAAACGTATGCGCCTTTTTTTCACTTTTCCAAATCAGATCGTAGGTTTTCATATATCTTTCTTTTGATTTTGCTGGCAGTAAGTTTTCTGTTATTAATTTTGCTTCTGCTCTCAAATTTGGTGGAGTAGGTACATACAATGGCTGTATAATGTTTCATTGGCAGAACTCATTTTGATAATTTATTACACAATATAAACTGTATTGATATCTAATCAACCGCTGAAAATCATTCCCGCCGTTTTTTTAATATTGGTTTGTGAGGCCATGGCGAACGGTCATACAGCCTAGTGATACTTACTACTTGCTACTAAAATGCGCAACTTCAATACCCGCTTCTGGGCGGTAGATGGCGCTGTATATATTTCCCATACAAAATTACACGTAAGGGATATTTTGTCTATGATAAATCTCATTTTGTTTTTTTCGATTAATGTTCGTGCTAAGAATGAAGCTCGACTTAATACTGAGGTAACTCAGTATTAAGTCGAGCTTCATGGTGCTAAGGGTACTATAGCGCTTGTGGTACAATACGAAGTAATATACTCTGTGCGCACCGTATTTAGAAAAAAGTTAACCTAATTATGATATAATAATAATGTGGCTGTATGGTGCAAATGTCCCTTTGCTTTTTCTGTTTTTATACACAGGAATAACTAAAGAAAAAATAAAGAAAACAAATTGGTAGTACCATAGAAAATCACTGCAGTAATGAATTTCAGTACTTACTTACTGCACTAAAATCAGTGCAGTAAGTAAGTACTGAAATTCATTACTGCTGTGATTTTCAAATTTAGAATGTTTACCTCGGAAAAGTGCCACGTACTGCATTCTTTTCTCAAATATAATATTAACATTTCAGAGCATAAGTGTGAAAAATATTTTATCTACAGAAGCAAGTTTTTTTGTTTCTCAAAACTTTCTGAGTGTCCTGGTATTAGTCTAGTTAAGTATAATTGTAATTATTCTCAAATCTAAGACTGACCGCAAGCATTAAGCTTTCAAGAACACTTTAGTCCTTAAGTATAGCTTAAGTCTGCGCCTGCGCATGTTCAAGTCTTGAATGGGCGGTAGGAAAAAGTTGTCGATTCATAAGTACCTACTTACATATTTATTTTGACTATGTGAATAACTGAATATTTTTTATCTCTGTACCCTAAATCTTTACATAATAATATACTTAATAAAAAGGGTAAGTAATTTAGCCAATTCTGTACATTGAAAAGAAATAGAAAAAAATACACCAAGGGGTCTTCTTAAGCAAAACAGATACCAAAAATATGGTTTTTGAATTTTTTGTCTGTCTGTCTGTTGTCCGCGTTTCGCGCAAAACTACTGAGCGGATTTTGATGAAACTTTTTTGTTATATAGCTATTGGTCCTCGCCAACATAAAGGCTATAATTTCTTTTGAAGATCGAAATACCTGATGTGGAACCATAACAGTCCAGCCAAATTATGAGAGATATAGGTAAAAATACCGTCTTAAGGCAAATTGTTAAACGTGATAAGCATTTTCTATTGACGTATAAGTTTTGAAGGTCTGGTACACCCCTCAGATCATATAATACTTTTGTACCTGATGGGGAACCCTAGCCGCCAGGTTAAACTACAAGAGATTCAAACATAGCGTTTTAAGAAAAGTTCTTTAACGTGACGAACATTTTCTATTTACGTAAAAATATCGAAGGTCCTGGTATACCTGATGTAGAACCCTAGCAGCCCCCGGCTAGGGTCTGTAGCCACGGATCCCGGTATCAGATTGAATTGGCCACTGACTATGCCACTGATCACGGCGAGTTGTATCCACCGATACCGTGATCCGTTTCCAACAAAAAATATATTAATATTTTTACCCACTGATCACGGTATCCTACGGTAGCTACATGAAATATATTATATTACTTTTGGAAACTGATCACAGTGCACAGAGACAAAGATAGATTAAAGTAGGTATTATGATTTTCTAAACTAATATTATTTTTATAAGAGATACAAATATAGCGTCTAATGAGAAGTTGTACAGCGTGATAATTTTTTTCTATTGCCTTATAATAATCTAAAGTCTGGTTCATCTGAGATCCCCCAAGAGCCTAAAGCACAGATTACTAAATAGTTACTCCTAAAGCTTAAGATATACGAATATAGCGCCATATGGAAGGTTGTTCAGCGAATGAGCACATCTGTTTACGTATTATACAGCGTGATATCACAACCACAACTGTTACTTTTTACAAACTTCTTCTAATATCTTGAGCATTCAAATAAAAGATTTTCTTAAGAAATGGTGAAAAAATAAAAAATCGTAAATAACATATTATGTATTATTTTTATATATTATTATTCGTAATAACTTATTAAGCTGGGAGTACCTGAAGGCAGAAACAGTATAAGTACCTACTGGCTAAAACTCCCATTTTAATACTAACTATATTTAAATGCCTTCAGGATCGAAATAACTATTTTTTTATCTTACAAGCTTTTGTATTCTACAAATATATTTAAATCCTCGGGATGCCGTCACATAGTCCACGCCGGCGAAGCCGCGGGCGGCCGCTAGTCTATACTAATATTCTAAAAAGGAAAGGTTTGTATGTATGCACGTATGTATGTAATGGATAAACTCAAAACTACTGGACCGATTCCAAAAATTCTTTAACTTTTAGAATGCTACATTATTCCTGATTAACATCGGGACCGGGTACCACACGAGTAAAACCGCGAGGATCCGCTAGCTGGTTATAAAGACACTCGTACCTGCAAAAATAATTTTATTAGGCGTTTTCCATTATCAACCTTATCCTTTAAATAAGTAAGTAGGTAAATATCATGTTTTATTTTCACGATGAATTTTAATGGTTGTTAGTGATGATGATTGTATGTAACTAGAAACAGAAATAAACTAAGCCTGATCTTACTCGTACATAATAAAACTTACAGATTTTAACCGCCCATTCTTGTGTTCCGGCAGATACAGATAAGATAGCCAGTTCCTCAGTAGTTGAGGATTATGGGAGTAGTGCACTTTCACCTTCAGCCTTATCTTCACTAAATATCAGGTGCAATAAAAGCTAAATGTTACCCTGTTGTGGATAAAAAAATATAAATAATTCGTCTCCGAGACTGGTGAAGGATACCGTAGTCTCAAAATTTTGTAATGTGAGACCAAGCCTTGACCTTAAATTTGGATAAACTTTTTTGCAATTAGTTTTGCATCTAGCAATATAAAACAAAAACAACATTTATGTTTCCCATATTTGTCGACCTAGAATGTTCGCCAACGGCAATAATAGCTATAGCAGCTTTGTATGCTTTTTTAGGAATTGGACTCTTTCAAAGCCTCCGCATTCAAAAGCATTGCGCTATTGTGTTCTAGAATTTTCGGTTTTGCTACGCTTTTACAATGTTGTTGTTATTGTATTTTGTTCTTCGCTTTCTCTAGTATTTATGAGTTTCGGTACACTTTTGTGTTCTGTTGTTGCCACAAACCAGTTGCGAATAGATGAAAGTATTAACTGGTTTTGAAATAAAACCAGCAGGGCTGAGTGTAACCTTAACGCGGACTTTCCGCCCGGAAAGTGTAATTTAGTAAATTCGCATACTCTCGCTTTATGCGGCAAATTTTTACAGATAGATTGTAAGTACTTATAAAATCTAGAATAGAATACGTAATTCAAACATTCAAGCTCATTGACAAACTTACACTCGAGGTAACAGGAGATATAACGAAACAGCGAGCAATTTCCATAAAAGTAAAATACTCGTAAAGATAAAGCTTTTTACCAAATCCAGCCCCGTGATTCGCAAACCGTTGGAAACGGAATTGGATTCGAATTATTTGCTTTGATTTGTCTATATCGTGAGTGACAGAGAAAGTGCATACCGATATGATATACTCATGGTCACTTAATTGAGGTTTGTAGTTAAGTGGCTGTCATGATCTAACTAGCGCCCCCAATCGATTTTATTTTATTCCTTTTATCTAAGCCCAATTTCTTAAAAATAGAATCAGTCAAGGTCTTGTGAATAAGAGTCTAGTATTTATTGAACAACTTTACACCATTATAAAAAGCGTTCAATTGTTTCAAAATGGGATTGAACAAAAAGTAGGCACTTTTAACAAAAACCTTTTGAATACTTTTCAAATTGAGTAAAGTTATTCAATAAGTATAAGACGTTATAAGACCTTGATTGATTCCGTTTTTTGGAAATTGGGCTTATTTAGAAGAAGTCGACAGTCAACAAAGTCGATTGGCGGCGCTAGTTGGCTCATGTCAGCCCCTTGAAGAAAAGACATGTTCGTTCCGTGGGTTTGGTTGGCGCCAAATTTTGTAATTATGTTCCGGTGCAACCATAAAATCAGCATACTTAAGCATATATTCCGTTGAATTTTTTTAATAATTTTTCGGGAGCGTTTCCGACCGTTTGTGAATCAGAGGGCTGCTCAACCTACTGAGAGGTAACAAGCTAAAACAGGCAAATCCCTATACACTGTGCATTTTTATTCGTCTTACATAGGTACGAACCCTAATTTATATACCCATCATAAAAAACCGGCAATGTTGTTATTTTAAACTCTTAAAAAAATCGGCTGTTTCATACAAAAGTGCCATACCGAATGAGTCAAACTGTATGGAACAGCTGATTTATTAAGCGATAAAAAAATTTCATTGTCAATAGGTTTTTAATGACGGATGTAATACGAATAAAAATGCACAATGTATAAAACACAATGCGATTTTCATCAATAAATCCAATAGCAATATTTAAGTAATTATGTATCAATCAATCAATCAAATATTTATTTATTCACACAGACATAATAAGCATGTACCTACTTATGAATCGTCAATATTTTCCTACCACATATACCCTATATAAACATATACATTGCACAGTGCGAAGTCTGGGTAGGTCACTAGTTAAGTAATAAAAAAACAGCATACGATGGCAAAATTAACTAAAATTGTCCTTTATAATAATCAGTATGCTTACTGCCACAATATTTATGGGAACATCTGTTGACAGTCGTATTATCAAATAATTAGGCGTAGGCCTAAATTTATGCCAAGGATTTTAATAAGAGGCTTTTTGATATCTAAAACCAGAGGGAAAATAACAGTAATGCTATTTGTAGGAATGAAAAATGTTTCTCCATTTTCTTTGACAATTTTAACGATGTTATCCAATTTTAGGATACAAAATGTTAAAAACATTTAAAATAAATTAAGGTTTTTTTTTTTATCCACAACGTGGTACTTAGCTTTCATCACACCTGATGAAAGGTGGAAACGCACTACCTTCTCCCGGAATCCTCAATCACTGAGGAACTGGTTATCATATATCTCTAATTGACGGAACACAATAATGCCGAAAACATCTTTGTTATGGAGTCAGACTTAGATAAGATGGTGGTAGCTAGCAACGTGGACTCAGAACAAGTCTTACCACCAACCAAACCGAATACAATGTGTACGCCCACTGGGAATCGAACCCGGGACCTTTAGGTCTGATACCGGTGGTGTGTACTACCAAACCACAAAGGCTTTTAAAATTAGAATAGATTAATCAAGTGATATTAAACAATTATTTCCTAATTAATAATTTTGTTAGTGAGATTGTTTAGTTCTTGTTATTTTACTAATATTGTCAGATACCTATACGATTAGGTAGCTATAAATTTATTTTTTATCCATAACACAAGTTCTTAGAACTTATTTTAGAGTAGATAACTGTTGTGATTGTTGCTTTGTATATTTATCCCACCAAAAACATAAATGTAAAAAAGGAAAGCCAAGTTCAATACAAAAATTATTATGCTTGTGTGCTTCGCCGCAAAAAGAATAGAGATCTAAATGTGTGCCAAGTTCTATGCAAAATCCAAATATGTATTTATAGAAACAAAATAACAATATGAACAAGTATTAAACTCTATTTCTTTGCTTATTTAAAAATGTTAACTCTTAAAGTAGGTTAGATTTGACTTGGCCAGTTTTCATACCATCAGTATCAGTATAACTTTATAAAATGACTAACTATATATATATATATATATATATATATATATTTTAATTCTGATAAAAATTATAGATGAAGTATATAAAAAAGTCGACTTCGTAGCTCAGTGGTTAGAGCATTCGCCTGGACAGTGAAAGATCGTAGGTTCGAGTCTCATCGGAGCTAGTTGTAAGTCGGGTCACCTTTTTCTAATACTTTTTTTTCAAATAATTCTAATTCGTAAAAATTTACCACCGATTATAATAATTTCTTGCCTCATCTTTTTCTCAAAATATTGTACGCTCATCGTACTTTATCACTCTAAATTCTGCCTTGAAATCTCGTAAGAACGCCAATTTGTTACGAATCTCACATTCCCTTTGTCCGCCGTGATTCAGACACGCGTTGATTCAAGTCCTTGGCTGGCACTTAGCATACTAGTGTGCTGTTGAGGGATAGTGAAACAAGTGCTTCATGTGATGGAATATTCGAATCAAAGGTGAAATTAAGGCAAATTCTGGCTTGCTGCGGCTTTGCATTTAGCTACTTTTATTTAATCTATATAAATAAAAAAAAATTACATTTACTTCCAATTTGCTTTATTTCATATTCCTACGGTTGAAACACTGAAAAATTTAGTTTAGAATGAGTTTATTACACACGTAATACTGAGAGAAGTATCTACCTATCACATCAAATAACAATATAAAGGAGCTGTTCATTATTTAAAAGGTACAATATTTAAACTTCGGTCAACAAATACCAATAGACAACGCTTCACGAACTAAAACAAAACTCAAACATGGCACCGGCTAATTGTTTTTCAAACGGAAACAATTTTATTGGTGGTTGTCTGCAATGTCAATTTACGGACAATGACAATCTGCACTACCGGTAGTGCAGATTGGTAGTGTCTAATTTCTGGGGCGTAGAAGGATTAAAAGCTTTATGGAGCCTTCGTTTATGTTTTTAAGTTTTTAATTTATTTTTTTAAGAATTTGAAACTCTTTTGAAGTTAACGTTGAACATGTAGCTATACCTCTAATGATTTGATACAAAAACGCTCAATATTTATTTATCTCTAAAATTAAATACACCCATATGTTTTTTGCTAATTGAATAACTATCGCGAGGCTTCTCATGGCGCATGCGTAGCATAGAAGTAACTAATAGGCACATGAAAAATGCTTTATACCAGTTCCACTATTTGGTCATAATTATAATAGATAATCGAGTATTTTTATGCTATTAATACTGACCGTTTTTCTATTTTATTATTATTGTATTTTGAAACAGAAAACCATAACATTTTACCAGTGAAAACAGACAAAGCCATTCATTAAACTAATCTTGACACTTTCCAGTTGTTCTAAACTATTTTGCGTCCCTTAAACTATGGATTAAATCGTCCGTTCGCATTGTTGAGTAATTAATTAATCCTCCTCACATGAACCTGACCGGCCTATTTGTGTGAAAACTGTCCTTTAAATATCTTAGAGCTAAATCTTACCGCAACCGGGTTTATTTATAGATCATAGAGTCCCTTCTAAACTGAACAAACTGGCTGGAAAATCCGTGTCCCATCAAATATAATCGGATCTGAACCTGCCTTCATTTCCATTGGAATATAACCTTAAAAACTTTGAGATAAGATACATTTTCCTTTACGTGTGCGAGTAAGTACAGTTATATGTCTCGAATTACGGGGAAGATAAGTTTTAAAACGGTTTTTCGGCTTTAAAAAGGGATACAATGGGAGTAATTGCATAATAAAGTCGTTTGAGACGTCGTTGCAATTTGGCAGGCGAATAAAACTGATTCTCATTACACTGCTTCAGTATGTTACGTAACTTATTCAAACTATTTTGTCAGAACCAAAATCAAATGTTGCAAAAAAAACTGTGTCGCCTTGTTACGCTTTTGCAATAGCTGTCTCTCATTTGGTGGTCAGTGTAGTATTATAGTATTATCGGTTAGTATTAGTATAAGGTTACAATGGGGTTGGCATGTCTATTAAGACAAAAACCCCTTTCAAAACATTAGATTTAAACCTTAAGGCACGCTTACACGAGCAACTAAAATGGCGCGATTCCTATCAATCCCCGCCAAATATGACGTCACGACTCATGACCACATCAGGCAATTAACGCATAATCAGACGAGGGACTTTTGTCCCCGGCGGACAAAAAGTCCCTGTACGTCCAAAATATGTCTTCCGAGGACTTGTCGCGGACTCAACGCATACGGTGTGCGGTCATTTGTTGCCCGGAAACGTACTTCACTATCGAGCGCTCAATTCAGATTAAAGTTCGTTGTGTGCGTTGTTGCACCTAGTTACGTTCGTTCTATTTTTTTCGCGGACTACCGCGAACTTCTGTCCAGTCCAGTCTCTCGGTGTCCGCGGTAATTTCGCAGACTTTTTGTGCGCGGTACTTTTAGTTCCTCGTGTGCGTTATTCGATACAATTTATAAGAGATCTATACCGATGAACAAAAAAGTACCCGGAGGACAGTCCGTCGTCTGATTAGGCCTTTACAGGCGATGGCAAAATGACAAAATGTAGCAACCTGTTGCTGAGATACGGCCACATAATACCATGTAGATTGGCCCATGACAGTTGGCAATTATTGACAAAAAAATTGCCTGTGTGCGCACGTTTTTAAAGTTCTGTGGGTGGCATGATGCGACGCGATGCGATCATAGAGATACGCGACAACCCGTGTATTACTCATCAGAATTTGGTCAACGAAACCAATAATTAATTTAGCTTTAATGAGTTTAGAATACCTTAGTTAGACTAATTAATTAAATAATTGCTACATTCAACAACCTACTTTTACATATTGGAGATATACAAAAGTGTTTGCAATAAATTAAAATCTAATTAAGATTAACGATTAATATTAATTAAGTACATAGGTATATGTCTCGTCTGCCCATTTGGAGATAAGTTGTTTTACTTTCTTTTACCTGACTACAATTAGTTTTTATTTTAAAATCTAAAATAATGCTTAACCTTTTTATGGAGGCTTTTTAAGTACCTCGATTTTTTTAATCATAATATTTCGACCCATGTTTCTAGGAGAAAGTTGTACAATTACCGATTCTGATTAAAGTTTTGTGCAGTGCTTAAATATTGTTCGTGTATGTAGGTATAGCTGTATAGTCGTACGGCTGAAATGATGATGATGTAGGTATAGCACTACATATAGGAGAATGGGCCAATGACCCACCACGCCGGCGCCGGCCCAGTGTGGGTAAGTGGGTATTAACGATTGCAAATGCAGCAGGGGCCAGTGGCCCTCGAGGCCCACGGAGGAGCTCGAGATAAAAAGTTTTTGGTCACCCATCCCGTGACCGAGCCGGCCGAAGCAGGCCAAGCGCGCTAACCACTGCGCCATGGGCTCCTCCAAATATAGCCTATGTCACTCAGGAAATTTGTAGCTTATACTTATATATATTAGTATAATATTTATAATTTATCATATATTAGTATACTCTTTAGAAACTTCTACCCCCTTATTAATAAACGAAGAGTAAGTTTACACCTAGTTTAAATAAAAAGTTTGCTTAGGAATATGACGCTTTGAAACGTCAAACGTAAGGAGTAATGTTGCTAAGCAATATTTTTAGTTTAAGCACAGGTTTAAGCTAAGTGTAAGCTTACTCTTTGTTTATTAATAAGGCCGCGCCGTTGTTTAAGTATTCTGCTAGCGATCAAGACAATAGATTTAAGATCTCATTTCACTAATAATACCTACGTCAAATATCATAATTAATTATGGCACTTCAGTTTTTCCTGAAGTTTTAATGCTCATCACTGCCTTTGTTGCATCGCAAAGGCTCTTGTTAACAAGAGAGGAACAATTCGGTCCTTCAAAGAGGCTTGATGACGTCATTGTTTCTTTACTTAAAAGCAGGAAGCGTAACTTATATTTACATTACTTAAGAGATGCGTACTACGGAAGCTATGTGATAAAATACATGAGCTTATTTTTTAACCACAACGGGGTAGCACTTAGTCTTCATCACACCTGATGAGACGAGGCTGAAGGTGGAAGCACACTACTTCCGGAATCGTCAACTACTGAGGAACTGAGAATCATAATTATTCTAACTGCCGGAACACAAAAATGCTGAAAACATCATTGTTATGGCGACACTTAGATACGATGGTAGTAACTAACCAGGCAGGCAGATTTCGAATAAGCCCTTCCAACAACCAAACTGAATACAATATCCATCCATAGGGAATTGAACCTCGGACCTCTGAGTCCGGTACCGGTGGTGTTTACCACTAAATCAGAGAAGCAGTTAAAATGAATGAAGTTAATTAGAATAAAGATCTACCATTACTGCTTGAAAAAGTCGGATAAGATTAATGTATTATTTTAATTATACGATATACGATTACCATGACGAGAAATTTAAATTTTTTCTTGAATATAATGAAAACATAAGAATCATTACGACTTTCCATTAGTTATTCTACATAACATCAATATATAAACATTTTTTCTTTTTTAACACTAACCTTTGCCGGAATATTGGGAAGCGCAACACTCGTCAAATAGGGGAAGACTCCTTTTAGATTAAAGGGTCCATTAGAAATCCTTTTCGTGCGAAGGTCAGGAAAAGCCTTTTATAAATGCCGAGATAAATCTGATGTGGAGGCTTCTTTTTGCCAAAAAGAATACCAGATACATTGATATGATACCTGTATAAAGATATAGATGGTTTCCTTAAGATTTTAGATTTCAAGATTTCGAGTTGTTTTGTTTGGCTCGTAGCACAGAATGAAAGAGGTAATAAACACAATACACTCCTTTTTTGGGTAGTCGTGTAAAAAGGATCAAGCGCCCTCTACCCTACCCTATTCACTGAGAAAACCCTTACATATAAAATTTTTCATAAGCCATTTTATGTATAGGTATTGAGGGTCGGTACACATATCTGACGGAAAATGTGTCGCGTATTAACGGTTGCGTAACACCAACAGATAAATGTATAGTAAAACATTCAAACTTTCACACCTAACCGAAGATGCGTTCATCGCATTGATGCATTCATTCACATTCATACATTCACGCTCGACGCATTTTCCGTCAGCTATGTGTACCGACCCCTAACTTATATTTATTAATTCCACGGTTTTTTCCACGGAATACTCGAAAGTTATCAACTTTTGGAGCGTTTCAAACATTACCCTGACGCTTTAAGGTTCGCGCACATTATGTCGGGGCGCAGCGGGCCGGGCCGCAGCGCAAAAATCCGTCCAAATCGCTCGTATGTATTTTATATGAACTATCGCACACTATGCCGGGACGCAGCGGGCCGCTTAATCCGCCGCGGATTTTGTTGCGTGCGTGCGATGCGATGCGGCCCGCCCCGGTGCGCCCCGACATAATGTGCGCGCTCCTTTAAATGATAAAAGTATGAAAGGTACGCCATGATGCTTAAGATGCTCTTGAAACTGAGTAGCAATTGAGTATTCGGGCTTCAGACAGTTGGTCACACTTAGCCAGCTACGAAATGTTCTAAGCTAGTCAATTTGCTATTATAACTGTCACGTTTGCGTTAAAAATTCTTTTCAAGATCTTATTTCTTTAACATTACGATCTATCTGTAAAAATGAAACTCAAACATGAATGAAACTGAAACGAGTGTGAAATGCTATCCCAAAATACGAATGATAAAATCACTGAAGGCCAAATGAACGAAATCCCAAATCACATTTTACCAAAAACATAACTCAAACAAGGTACTATCACGTTTACTCGTTGACAAACTAAAAATACGGGTGTTGAAGTAGTAGAACTCATACAGACATAAAACAAAAAGCGTTAAAAAAACAACAATTTAATCTCTTCAAAGATGTTTTCTATTAACGCATTAACAAATATTTATCATATCCTCAATATCTTTAGAAGCCAATAAAAACATAACTTCCACGAACGCAGGCAAGAAGTACTAACATCATTAACTCAGGACAAACAACTTAAGTGAAGCTCAACGGTTTTTAAAATAGGAGCTAGCCGGTTCTTTTAATGTGTTGGCAAACCAAAGGACAAACAGTAACTCTGAGTAAACAAATAAGACAATAGTAGTTGATATTTTAAACTGTGAAAACATCTAATGAAATTTTTATACGATAGCTCTACTTACAAACAAAGTTTATTGTTTGTAAGTAGAGGTTTATCGTCCATTCGATATTTTATCGTGATAAGTCTAAATTGTTGAGATTGACATAACTTTCTTTTTAGTTATAAATGATTAAAAAAGAGCTGGCGAATATCCTACTAATATTATAAATGCTAAAGTTTGTGAGTATGGATGTGTGGATGTATGGATGTTTGTTACTCTTTCACGCAAAAACTTCTGAACGGATCTGTATGGTTTGCAACAGAGATAGATTATAGGCTGAAATAACACATAGGATATTTTTTATCCCGATATTCCCACGGGAACGAGAACCACGCGGGCGGCCGCTAGTTCATTAATTAAATGAAAAAAAAAACAATTTAGTTGGCAGTTATTTTTTGAACAATTTTAATCGCCAATAACATTATTTTTTTTCTTAATTCCACCTTTTAAAGATTTAATTGATTTTTGTTGGTATTTAATACCTACGAGACTTTCCAGTCTCATAGGTGTTAAATAGCAACACGAATAAAAAGGAGAGCTTAATTAAAGTAAAAGTGTATGTCGAGTCAGTATAATTTTATTTTTTTTTGGTTGATAGGCAAGCGCTTGTCCGCTATCACGCCTGATGTTAAGCGTTGATGCGATCTACGATTTCATAACCGAAGACAGAAGCAACAGACAGAAAAAAGAAATATTTTCGCTAGTTTTAAAGTACACTACATCGCACGTAACATCTAGAAAAAGCATTCGAAATTATAGTAACTAATAGAGAAATTACGTTTTACCAGTCATGGTTAAATAACTCGAACTATCCAATTAAAGACATAATATTAGTAAATTAATGGTTTAATGGTATGCTCAGCCGATATACAATATTATTAGGAATGAGTCTCATTATCGGCTTTTATGGTTTAATCGAATTCACTTATAGGCTAATGGCGAAGTTTGGTGGCGCAGGCACAACACATTCTGTCGAGCGAAGTAGCTTAAGCAATGGTAAGGTCAGTCACGGGATGGATGATCATACATTTTGTATCCTGAGGTCTTCCTGGCTCCTGGCTGAATTAAAAGCACACATCAATCTACATTCGGTTCATAAAACGGGTCACGGCCCAATAACTTTCAGGAAGGTCTGTACCGTATCAAAAAAGTAAAAAAACTTTAAATAATAATCAAATTTCTTTTTGACATAATGCAATTCAATTTGTAATTTTTTATTGTCACTTGTATATTTAGGGCAGAATGCAGTAGAACTTAGTTAGACACATTTTTGACCACCTCAATGTTGCACACTGTACAGTACAGAGCAAACAATAGTACATTACAGCCGAGGACAGGTAAGTAAGAAATTACATTGTCGAGGATGGTTTGAAGCACGAGCCGCAGGCGAGGGCTTTAATCATTCGAGGCAAGGTAATTTGCTTACCGTACAAGGCTTGTATAGTGCTTTTCTCAAGAAATGCGAGGAAATAAAAAAAAACTGTTTAACTAAATAATATTTATTAAAATTTATATCACACATGTTCGGGCAATTATTAAATGTAAATGTTATTGTTTTCTCGGGCACACTTATGTATAAATCGCCCATAATAATATTATTTTAATGATGTAGGTATCATTAAAATACGCCAACAACACAGATTCTGAAAACGTATGCGCCTTTTTTCATTTTTCCATATCAGATCGTAGGTTTTCATATATTATCTTTCTTTTGATTTTGCTGGCAGTAAGTTTTCTGTTATTCATTTTGCTTCTGCTCTCAAATTTGGTGGAGAAGGTACATACAATGTCTGTATACGTTTCATTGGCAGAACTCATTTTGATAATTTATTACACAATATAAATAAACTGTATCGATATCAAATCAACCGCTGAAAATCATTCCCGCCGTTTTTTTAATATTGGTTTGTGAGGCCAAGTGGAACGGTCATACAGCCTATTGATACTTAATACTTGCTACTAAAATGTGCAACTTCAATACCCGCTTCTGGGTGGTAGATGGCGCTGTACATATTTCCCATACAAAATTACTCGTAAAGGATATTTTGTCCATGATAAATCTCATTTTGTTTTTTCGATTGATGTTCGTGCTAAGGGTACATAGCGCTTGTGGTACAATACGAAGTAATATACTCTGTGCGCACCGTATTTAAAAAAAGTTAACCTAATTATGATATAATAATTACTTATATAATAATAATAATAATGTGGCTGTATGGTGCAAATGTCCCTTTGCTTTTTCTGTTTTTATACACAGGAATAACGAAAGAAAAAATAAAGAAAAAAATTTGGTAATAATATCTTTGGGTAGTACCTTTTCCGAGGTAAACATTCTAAATTTGAAAATCACTGCAGTAATGAATTTCAGTACTTACTTACTGCACTGATTTTAGTGCAGTAAGTAAGTACTGAAATTCATTACTGCAGTGATTTTCAAATTTAGAATGTTTACCTCGGAAAAGTGCCACGTACTGCATTCTTTTCTCAAATATAATATTAACATTTCAGAGCATAAGTGTGAAAAATATATTTCATTTCATTTCATAAAATATATTTTATTTCATTTCATAAAATATATTTAATTTCATTTCATAAAATATATTTAATTTCATTTCATAAAATATATTTCATATTTCATTCCATTTCTTTGCACATTTGTGGCGCAATTTCAAATGACAAAAGATGATGATGATGTTAAACTCATAGTTATAAATAACAATCTCAGAAAGATTTTGCACTAAATAGCGTCCTGCTAGCAAGTCGAATCTTTCTAGAATTTACCATTAATGTCAAAGTAAAGAAGTTTAACTGAGAAACTATATCAATGAAATGTTACTCAGCACACGAAAATGAAGCATATGGTATTGGAATTAGTATCTTTTTCGAACAGAAGAGGGCTTCTTTTGCAATAAACGGGCCATCTTAATGGGGCGTGAATGAGCGAGCTAGGATATTTCAAGAGCCATGTGCTGGGTTAACTTTTTAATCAACTTGTTAAAGAGAAATATACTCTAACAATCTGTTCAGTATTTTTCTACGACTCAACAGACCCGTCGAGCGCTTGTTGATCTAACGGTAGATCACCAACTTTTCGTATTTTCGTTTAAAATGAATTTATTCATAGACAAAATTAATTGCGAAACCGAACGAAACCCTACAACGAACGTAAATGTGTTCTACGTTTAGATCACTCAGCATCCGGGGTTGGAAAATTATTTGATCTACCGTTGTATTAAGAAGCGCTCCACGGGTGTAGTCAAAGATTTACTTATCAGAACAAAATAAGAATAAGAAGTAGAAGAAGAAGAACTGCCCAAAAGGTATTAAGAAAAAGCCCGTTTAATTAATGTCATTTAAACTCTGCCAACAAAATATTAAAAAGTACCTATACTATCTGCAGAAATCAACTAAGCTTGTTTATAAACAGGCAGCGTTGCTAATGAGGTTTCGCTTGAAACTTTTATTTCGTTAATGAGTCCAATAGTATAAAATAAGATAGCACAGGGTGCGACAAGCATTCATGACCCGTGTTAGGAAGGTGGAACATCATTTTAATTAATCTAATTGAAAAAAAAACTTGGTGAAAGTTTTAAAATGGCATTGGAATCGAATCGAGTTGACTCTATGGAGCTAAATCAACTACAAATGCCGTGCTATACAGAATCATACATTAATGTGCAGGTAAATATAAATTTTAATTTGAATCCTACTAATATTATAAATGCAAATGTATGGATGTTTGTTACTCTTTCACGCAAAAACTACTGAACGAATCTGGATGAAATTTGCAAAAGAGGTATATAATAAGCTGAAATAGCACATAGGTTACTTTTTATCCCGATATTTTGATGTTTGTTACTCTTTCACGCAAAAACTACTGAACGAATCTGGATGAAATTTGCAAAAGAGGTATATTCTAAGCTGAAATAGCACATAGGTTACTTTTTATCCCGATATTCTCGCGGGGACGGAAACCACGCGGGTGGAACCGCAGGCGGCCGCTAGTTAACGCATAAATTTAACTTTAGTCAAACTTTTTACATTTCACTTATATGATTGATTGTGGGTTTTAAAAATATATATTTTATTGCAGAAACAAGACCATCTACCAGATACTTCAACTGCGGAACACCCTGACTACGAAGCTGTGAGCAGTACAAGCCATTTTGATATGGGCTTAGAGCTTAACAGAAGTGGAAGATTTATAGAAACTGACCCTCACATGTACCCAATCATACTCGATCGAGAAGCTTACGTAAATCAAATCGGAGTAGGCATTTCTGAAGATATAAATAAACCAAAACCTTTTGCAAGGCCAACTGTTACTCGTGAATTCGTATCTACAAGTGGTGAAAAATTTGTTCTAAGTCATTTAGTGCAGCAGCCTACTAATGGCCGAATTATCGCTAATGAAGGAATTAAGAAGCGCAAAAGAACTCGTACAGCATTTACAGATAATCAAATCAAGAAACTAGAAGAGGAATACGCGTCAAACAGATATCTGGACCAACCACGTAGACAACACATAGCAAAATCATTAAGCTTATTTGAAAGAACCGTTAAAATATGGTTCCAGAACCGCAGAATGAAAGAAAAGAAGATGATACATGAAGCAAATGAACAATCTGGGGATGAACAATCACACAGAGAAAATTTTCGAGGTGAATATTATGCTGTCCCAAGTAGCGCTTACTCAAATATTCAGCCTACTTCTTCGTTTGAAGTACCACAGATATCGAACTGTACTACACCTAATAATAGCTATGGCTATGGAATGTGTCCTCCATCATACAGCGAAGCAGTTTCCTTGTACCCTTCAAATACCCCACAATATTCAATATCCCCGAATGGCTCAAATATAGTGAATGCTGGTTTCCATAGCCAGGTTGGATTCGATAAATCTGTACCTAGTGTTTACTCAACTCACAATGATAGTCTGAGAACTGCAATGTCAACACTCAATGTATATGATAATGAAGGTGTATCTAACGTGGTTATTAAGAAACATAGTCCGCAAAGTGTTCTTACTGATGAAGAAGTGATAAATGAAGTATCATGCAGTCAAACACTTGATTGTGAAAATGTATCTGATGAAGAAGATGTTAAAACTGACTTTATCAATTTGGATTCTTTCCTTCAATAATTTCATTATGTTGTAATTAATTAACATATAGTTTAGATAGCGCTAGAAAAGCCATAAAAATGTGAACTTTATTTAAAAAATGTAATTAGGAAATGCCACATTAGATACTGTACGATATTTTTTATCAAAATAAATGTATCAGACGAAAAAGTTTGTTTTTCTTATTATTTATTTAAATAATATTTCATAAATGCTTGTCACTCAGTTGCAGAAAGCTCCATTAAAGTTAATGCTTGACAGCAATAGAATAAATGAAGGGACATGGGTGCAGATATTAATATATTCCTCTTGATAATCTTTGACTTGATAATCTTAACTTGATAATCATTGACTTTTTACGCGACTGTTCAAAAAAGGAGTGTGTTATGTCTAGGGTTAATGCATGTATGTGTGTACGTAGGGGGAGGTGGGGTAGATTGATACATACAAATTGAAAATAAAATATTATGTGAATTAATGTTATATTTTTGATTAATTTTCGAGTCAACATTTAGCTAAATGTATAAATATTATACCTAATGGCAATTAAGATGTGAAAAAAAAATCATTAGTAAAAAATGGGTTTTTTTTCTTCACAATCTTCACTCATTCGTAATACATTGAAATGTTAAAGTTTTGAGCATGACAGTCACAGAAAAGGCTATACATAAAGCTGCACAAACTTGTTATTCAACATTAAATGTTAAATTTCGTAGTCTTCCTTTTATTTGAGATGCTATGTTACTTATAAGAAATGCTTAGGTATAATCGAGCTTTTCGAACGGTACAATAAAAGTAAAGAAATATTTTTTTATAAATTCAGTGAGTTCGAATCCCAGTTCAGACAGGCTATCATTTAAAAGTCTTTGAATGCAGTTCGTTTTCTTTTCAAAATAAAAATGAAGTCTCCTTTCAGTAAAATTTTATATTTTCAGTATTTATTATTTCCCTCCATGTAACATAGTTTTAATTGGGACGCCCTGTATATCCCAAAGTTAAGTTAAAAAAGACCGGGTAAACACTTTTACTTTTCACGTTTTTTTTTAGTTGTCCGCACTCGAAACACTTTACGGCCTGTAGAGCGCCAACGGCTGACTGGCAGTCGGCGCAAACGCATATTATGCGTTCAAACATTTATTTGAGCGGCTTAGAGATGTAACTGTCGCAGCCAACTGGTTGAATTTACCTCTTTTCATACTTCGGTTCACACAGCAAGCGACGTCGTCGCTCGCGTCACGTTTAATTCACCTATCTCGCGTCGCCCGGCCGGTTTATTCGTTCGTTAGCTGCCGGTGTGGCCTGCGTTTTAGTTCTTCTCCAAGGTTTAATCGATCTATAGGTACCAAATTTTATCAAAATCGGGCCATCAGTACGGATGTAGTACGCATGCAATTAATAATAATATAGTATGAATTTCACTCACTCATGATGGTATAGTCGCGAGCAATTCAAATGAATAATAGTAGCGAGTTTACAATAACATGTATCTACCTGTGAAAAATTAATACATACATTCCAAAGGAGTGGCGAATTTACTTTCAATGTATTGAAATTTTCAAATCTGACGAGTTAACTCAGGTAGCAAGTTTACAAAGACCCTGTCGCATTAAAGCGTACTGAAATCAAACTATCAGTGCTACTGAAGTCATTCAATATTGTAATATGACATAGTCATATGTTGCTTATTATATTATTACTCGTGACTGTACGTACAGGTTTGTCTTTGCTAAACATTCTTTAAAATGCAAATCTATAATTTAACAAAGAAATACTTTAACATTTCCCAGTAACAAAATCAATTAGTTAAATCTAACGTGGTATTTTCTCAAAAACAACCCTTTACTATAATGAGCCATTTATAATGGAACCGTCATTATAACAGTAATCATATTTTCTTAAATTAATGGGGACAAATTAAATAACAATAACTACAATATATTTTGTTAATTACGAGCGGAATCAAATCAATACATATATAAAAATGTTCGGCAAAGAGTTGAACTTTCATTTATAGCCCACTACCACAGTAAATATATAATGCTAGTGCCACTACTTAGTTGAAGTGTTAAGATCAGTTAGAGCATAGAGGTTAAGTACAGATTTACTCGAGGTATCATTCACTTTATTAACTTAGGCTGAGTTTTCTGACTATAGTATATAAGTTAAATATTAATAATGTTTAACTCAAATAAAAATTAGTTTACCAAATCTTTTAGTATAAAATAAATAAATCACATAAGTGCATTGTTCCAATACCAAACTTTAGTAGAATTAGCAGTAGTATTATGGAAATGAAATTATTATGAAAACGACGAGTATTACCTCATACTGGGGTGTATGTTCCCGAGGAAGTATTTACCCGACCGGGAATCGAACTTGGGACATCTAGAGATAGCAGCACCTTGAAAACCGGTGCGTATACCACTATACCTCGGAGGTCGTCTAATATTGTCGGTAAAAATTTGAAACAGCGATCTAACAATTTTATTTTTATTCTTATAGCGATATTACTCACACAGTTTTAAGAATCTCTTAAGATATTGTTGTAAAAATTAAAATAAAATTATGCTTTAAATTAAATTATTTTGTAGAAAAAGAAAGAGTTTATTTAACTATCGATAATTTGTATTTGTTTTATTTTCTGATAATGAAACCGAATATTGAAAGTTTCACTTTCAACCATATTTTCCTTTTTTACAGAGCCCGAAATTTCATAACTCTGAATAATTGCGAAGTGAAAATAAAAACCTCTTTTAGTGTTAACACTATGTATAAAGACAAATCTTTTACGGGCCACATATTTTATGTCAACGAATGCAAAAAACTGCCCACGAAAAAAGATCAAAACAAAGAAAACAAGACACGAAAAAAACGCAAAAGATTTTTGACAGTAATAACAAATGAACACTTTAGAATTTTAGAAGAAGCTTATAGACTGGACAAATATTGGACATTGGAAAAAATAGGAGAAATTGCAAAAATGTTGAATCTTACTGAATGCAGTGTTCAAAAATGGCTTTTGAAAGAAAAAGGAAAATGGCTTGATCTCTGATTAGGTTAATTATTAATATCACTGCCACGGTCATAAAAACTCAGCTACTTATACAAATAAGATAAAAAAAGCATTTTGAATTGTTTATAAAATCTGTGTGAGACTCTATTATCTTTAAATTAAAATATTATTAGTTATTGAACTTTTAATTGAAATGCCTTCTGGCACGAAAGCGTTTAATGTATTTATTCTTGTAAAAAAACTATTTAATAAATAAAAATAATGACTAAACATTTAGATATTTTATTTAAAAAATATAACCGCTAAAATAAATATTTTTTTAATTTAGTTTAATAACTATTGCACGTTATGGCTAAATACATGGGCCCATAGTGACAGACACGCCTAATCATGCCAATCCAGTGCTGGCGCCAGTCATGCAGGTCTACTCTAATTCAACGTAAAATGAAACTTCCTTATACGTATTATATTATCTGTGGTTATACCCATCCCTCTAATTTTTCGATTTCGAATCGAGTGAAAGCGGCGGGGCTAACGATGTTTCGTTTTTCGTTATATTATCGTCCCCGCACACGAGCCACAAACGCCGCCACTTGAAGCTAGAAGAAGAAACGAGTGACGACTAACGGCGGCGTCGACGTTCATATAAAATGTATGCAAACTTCAGGAAAGAGGACGGTGGCTGCGTTTCTCGGTGGCCCGTGTGCGCTAAGCTAAGGTGTAAGCAAGATATAGGCTTATCATGCGTCAATAGTCGATAAAAGCCGCTCATAGGCCGGCGTGTGGTGTAATGTAAAACAATTGACTACTTACGGATCAAGTAAGTCCTGGGTGCCTACCATCAACTCTTATTGCGATTTTGTTTAGGACCTAAACTGATCTGCTTCGCTTATTCGTACCACGACAGCTTAATATCAATAACAGCGATTCAGTCATCATTCAATGACAATTCACAGCCGCTAAGCTGTCAAGAACTCTTATTTGACTTATAACTCGGCCAAGCTAACATGACACCTGCAGGTTATACCCGTCCCTCTCACTCTCCGGGCATGACAGAATCGAGTGAAAGAGACGGGTAGAAGAAATAAGGACACAAATCGTTCGGTCATTCACATTTAGCAATTCATTTGCGATCCAGTTTTTAGAAGGTCATAGTACGAAAGAAAGCAATTCATTTTAGGAACCTATTCTGCATCGCGATATTTTTGAATCGCTGTCTTAAAGTTGATGGTAGGCACCCAGATTCTTGATTATATCCCATCACAACGTTAATTGTTTTATTTTATGTAATTGTGTAAATTGTGTTTTTTGTGAAACGTTTTTTATTGTAGTGTGCCAATAAATATCTTTCAATTCATTTATTTTATTGTATTTATGTAGACTACTGACTTTATGTACGGCCATAAAGTTTAACGTAAAAAACTTGAACGCGGTTGCGATCAGTTCATACGGTCGGTATGAGTACAGTATAATATGGTTTTATCATGTATGAAAATCAAGCTATTTTAGTAATACCACTCTCAACATCCTCTTTTTATCCCAATTATATTTGCTAGGTACTTAATAAAATAAAAAAGCAAAAGAAAAACTGGCCTTGACGAGTTTCTTGCCGGTTCTTCTTATTACAAGGCCTCCCGCCCTTGCGAACGAATGGCGTAGCTTCTTTGACGTTTACACTGTATTAGCCTTAACTGAATAAACGTTTTTGATTTACGTTTTCAACTGTGACGCTTGATGTGATGCCTAATGAACTATAGAAATAAAAAAAAACTGTAAATACAAAAATTAGAAAATTATAAATTATAGTACTTCAAATAACTTTAAATCGGTAACTACCACATTAAACGTCAAGTGTTCCATACTAAACCAACAAATATGCGAAACAAGTTGGAACATGTTGTAATTGGTACTTCATTTGCCAAAGCGCCCTCTGGCCTACGGCGTTAAACTGGCATAGTTAGGGGCACAAATTGCTATGCCACAGGTTGAGGCATTTACAGCGAATACCGACGAATGAAAATTACAAATGCTCTTCAATAAAATAGGGCATTTATGCTGAAATGGAGATTATGCTGCTATGCTATTATGGAGCTGAATATTTAAATATTTGAGCAATAGTTACGGCTCGTTCACACGATACTTACGCCATTGACGATTTGTCAAAAGACACAAAACTCAAAAGTAAAGGAAAGCGTGTGAATGCGGGCATATATAAAGTATTTCCAACATCAAAAAAAGGCGAGTCGTGAAAAAAACGTCGTTGTCTGAACGATCGTTAAATTGCCAAAACTGTCTTCGGAAAAATAAATTCTATTAGTAAACCTTTTCCACCACCACCACTGGGTCCGATAAGTTTGCGGTTCTAACTATTTAACCGTGCATGGCTTTGTGAAAAATAAGATTGGTTTAATCACAAAGAACTTCGAACCAAATTAAATTAATCAAATAGAGAAAAGAGTTTTTACACATACACAAAGAACACTATATGTGGAAAATGTTCTCTCGGCAAAATAAAAAGGGTACCGCTAACTGTTTACATGTAGCCCTGTAATCTATAGGGCGTGTAAACAAAAACGGGGATCTGCAGATAAGGGCCTTTCCACAAACAGATATATCAGGCCTTCGTTTAACGAGATTACTGCTTACTTACGGCCTTACGGCTGGCCGTTTGGGCCTGCCTTTCCTTTAATTGAATGAGTAAATTGGTGATGAATACTTTTTGGATTAAGGAAATTTGTTTTTAGGTTTCAATGTAATGTGTTGCGTATATATAACGTTAGGTACTGTAGTAGCTCTAAGCTACTTGGTAAATACGGTGGAAGTGACTGAAACACTTTAATCACTATACTAACTTTACATTTTATTTAATAACTTTGTTGTTTTTCCGTATATCGCTTAGCGTAGCTAGCTTATTATTTGGGATAGCCTACTCGCTCAGTGGCTCCTAACAAAATGCGTCAAACCTTCAAACCATCCAAAAATCTAATCAATGGCTTGAAATGATACAATACATAAATAGCGTTACAGCCTAAAGTCCATTCGCTTAGATAGTGTCGCCCTTTTATCGCGCCGCGTTAGCACGTGCCGCTTCTTGTCAAAGGATGCCGCCGCATAAACAAAAGAAGCCGCATACGGCGTACACCCTCAAATGGAATTGGATTTTGGCATTCGGCATTTATTAAATTATATTTTCTTAAATAATCTATGTTTATTATAAATACAGGTGGTAACGACGGTTGTGATTTGTGACAATTCGAGCGATGATGAGTAATCATAATAATCATATAAAAAATTAATAAAAATTATTATTATTTGTAAATCACTTTTAACTTCCTTTTATATAAAAATATCCAATTTTTTATTAAAACTGACTTTGGTACCCAACTTGAGTGTATTATTTTATATCTGCATTTTATAGCAAGAGCCACAATGCGGTGCGGGTGTACCGACACTATCTAACCGAACGGACTTTACATATTACTCATCGGCTGCTCATAGCCTATAAATACTCTATAGTACAACTACCTGATGGTTGTAAAAAGTGAATTGAGATTTTTATGGTTTTTTAGTTTTTTCCGATGTTTCGCAACTTTAGAAGAACTTTAGAACTTTGAAGGTACTAACCACTCTTTATAAGCTGCGATCTATCAATAAAACGTCTTTATTTATGAACAGTTCACGCAGAAATCTAAGATGTGCTGCTTAAACAGATTTAAATGCACATCTTAGATATCTTTTCATCAGCACCTACAACAATATTACAATAAAACGAAAATCTGAAATGCGATTTCCAATACCTAATACACTTCGACAGTTTCAACAATTGATGTAGTGGTTTCAACACCATAACGATAATTGTTCTGGGTTTACTTACTTTGCAAAATGACGAAGAACATAATCCTGGTAATTAATACGAAGCCAATAAAAGTAAAAATGTTCGTTAAAAATAGATTAATCAATTGTGTTTAGATTTGATTACGAAAAAGGTATTTGTTTGGATTTAGATTTCAACGCTTACCTATTTAACTACCATTGACGTGTAACGTTAAAACAATACGTCGTCTATTTTTAAAGTGTCCATGTATGTATAGTCAAGTAGTTGCTCGTTACTCGAAATAAAATAAGCATAATTTCAATAGCCTATATCACTCAGGTACTATAATGAAGCTTATTGGTGATGAAGTAATTTTTAAGTAATTACGGAAATTACCTCTAACACCGAAACTTACAAACTATGAGAAGGTACGCTCTTTATAAGATGTTTAGTCGGATTTAGATAGTTTAGTTAAAGACTAGCGTTGGTTTTGATGACTTTTTTTTAAGTTCCTGTGTACGATATTATTTATATCACATTGATATTTTATATTTAAATATAAGATTCTATAAATTTTTTGAATTTCTTTTCTGTCTTTGCAAGACTAAACAAAATCTTTTTAGCATAAACATCCCCACCTTTGCAATTGCCAATATCTACAGTTTTAATGTTATTCCATTAACATTTCATAACGTTTATAACTTTAGAAACTGTTTATATAAATAACCCGAAAATAGAACTTATGTAAAACAGCAAACTTCCCACAGCAATATTAAATTTAGAAACATGACCATCGGATAGATAGTTTTAAATAAATCATCGCTTCCTCTTCTTTCATCGGTACATTGTGTAAATAGAATCTTCAGTCATTCAGTTATACTTACTTAAAACTGGAATTCAAAGAAAACTTCCAAATAACTACATGATAATATATTACTAGTGGCTCGCCGTAGCTTTACCATGCTGGTAGGTAAAGCAGGTTTTCAAGGGACCTTACAAAATAATTCCTTTGCATCCCAATAATGTAGCTGAAATTATAGGCAAACACCCTAACGCTAAATCAATAAGAGTCAACTATAAACTCTTACGAAGACCACTGACCACACCTTGTTCCAGGACATTCGTCGCAGGAGCCTTCATGCTCTACGCATCCGCCAACATGATAATGACTCGTAAGTACCCGTTTTAGTGGGAATATCGGTGTAGTTTTTGAGTTTATTCATTACAAACATGCCAACAAACAAATAAGCAAAATATAATAAAATCGTTTTTATAATATTAGTAGGTACTTACTCGTATATACATATGTGGAGGTTTTAGCGTTGTATAATATATCAGTGCTTAGAAGGTGCTTTGCTTAGGTAATAACACCCAGCCGGGATAGCATGAGCGGCCTTTATCACGCGATATGATATAGCACGTCATGCTGTCTTGCTTACCCTACTAAGGTGTAAGCAAGACAGCATGACGTGATATAATGACGGTCATGCTAGGCAGGCAGTGAATTTAAATTAACCAAAATAATAATGAGGCATCGGGCCTACAACAAACATTTTGATTTCTTTTCATGATGTTACTTTAGAAGATAAATAATGTTTGAGAAAAGTAATAAACTCGTTTTCAACTGCTTTCAAGGACTGACAGAGACTTGAAGTAGGGCAGGCGTACCGGTTTTGGCCACTGCACCGGTTTTAGCCACTTTTTGCTCTAAAAGTTTTCTAAACAACTTTTAGCTATTTTTGATAAAGGCAATTAAAATTGGGTATTTTAAGGTAATAATAACAACCGTTAGAATTCCTTATGTCATACGTTTTTTTTTTTCAATAAATTCCATTTTCTGTTTGAAAAAATGTTTTGCAAAAAATATTTAAAAAATTTGTTTTGGATGAAATACTTTATAATCCTTTGTTTTTTACAATTAAACTGTTGTTTTGCAATTGACTGGTTTCTAACGCATTAGTATATATTGATTTATTCTGGGTTTGGTTTTGATTTTTCGCAATACTTACAAAAGTTTAACTATCAGTAACCAAAACTATTTTACTTTTATAAATTTGTAAAATGTACCTTTAAAGGTAGATAAATTATCTATAATTTAAGATATAATTTGTATATAAGACCATTTAGTACTTAGTGCTTAAAAGTAAAAAAATCCTTAAAGTGGCCACAAAGGGTACCTCTGCCCTACTTGAAAATGGAAACGACAAACAGTTTTGTATGAGTGGGGTATTTATAGGTTTTAGATTCATGCCCCGTCTTAAAAGCAGTTACAGATAAATATAGAAATAAAAAAATACTAAAGTCTCAGAATCATTAAATTTGTCAAACATAAAAATATCAGAACACCTGAAATCGTTTGCAAATAAATTATTTTTAAAAAGAATAAAATTCTAAAATGCTTGAAAGAAAATGTCAAACATTTTTCCTCCCGTCACTAGCCCTTTGTTTTAACTCAAGGGGTTTCAGAATCGCAAATGGATAGGGCATCTCTGAAAAACAACCCTCTTGGGAAGCAGCTTGTATTTGAAGATTGAAAGTCTTATAAATATTTAATAGAACGATATCGTAATATTGTTTGGGGATGTTTTAAGAAAAGTATAGGCTAATGGAATAGTTACACTAATATCGAAATATTATCATTGAATAAGTTTTATGTTTTAGGGTTTGTTATTACCTATAAAGTAAAAAATCGAAACAGAACCAAATTCAATTAGAATTAAGCGTTGAACTTTCACTTTCACGTTCCACTTTCCGTTTTCATAATACTCGTCACTATTGTTTCTTAGGGGATTTCGGCACAGGGTAAAATTACTCCTCTGGTATCGGTTTGAACCGGACGACAACTGCAAGCGTCGACGCTTGATTTCATACAAAATAAAGAAACATCAACTAGAAATTAGTAGGGCTCGGCGCCATGTCGCTTGCAGTTGCGGTTCGATGCCTGTTCCAACTTATTCTACCGTTTGTGGCTCGTGCGCGGTCTGACTATTATTTATTCTGTGCCGCACCGACCATAGGTAAGCTATTCAGTCTTCAGCTGATTTTTTTATCGCGATTTCGTGGCTGGTCCTATAAACAAAAGTTTTTCTTGCTAATGGACACATAAAAAATGAAAAATTGGTGTATTGTATGGGTTTTAAAATCGCAGGGTTCGACTAGGTTTTAATAAATGACTTCACCAGACTCTGTCGAAACATCGACTACCTACAATTTTGTATAGGTATTAATTTTACTTTTATAATATTGATGCGAAATGTTCGTAGGCTAAATATAGACTCGCAATTCCTACCAAAATGACGTGATTGAGCAACATAAAAAACATGATCCATTCGAAATTCACGCAAACGGAAAAAGGTAGCAAAAACGCCGTCACTTTTGCTCTCCACATCCGTCCATTTGGGGCGAGTCCTCAAACACGGCGAGTACCTATAGTAGCGAGATTATACTATTATGTTTAAGTTATAATAATTATAATAATAATTATAACTTATACTGTATGTTCCCTACGCATTATTAATTAAATTAACTTTAAAAATACTCTCACGACAGCATGATTGGAACTAATGTTACGTATTTCTTTCTTTTCATTGATTAATATTTAGACAAAACAAATATCACAAATAACCACATAGGTTAGCACGGAATGTGCAGTTCTACAATAATTCACTTAAAATAAAAATAATTAAATACATAATAGCTTTAACTAATACCTATCTTATAATACTAACTATACATGATGAAATATTCATTGTGCCTCTAACTTTTGATTTCAAGTCCTGGACCTATTCAGGTCTCTCTTATGAATGAATGAAGGTGTATATATATCACCATGTGTGCTTTACATGCGGCGGTTAATGACTGCAAAGTCAGGTGTGATCAAACAGTTAGCCTTCCGAAGCAAGAAGGAACTCCAGATAATTGATTTCATTCCATGACTGATCGTGACATTTACCAAAGTTTACTAAGCTAGAAAAAATGGATTACATTCTGTAAAGCCAGCCAGGATTCTAATTTAGTTTTTTTATCCGCGATTGTTGGAACCACAGACCAAAGCATCACTAATTTGATCAGCGCACTTTGCAGGCCCTCTCAGCCTCACGCCACATAAATCCTTTTCATACTTCTGTCGCTGACGATACATATAATATGATGTACACTTTTGTACGTGGATACCCTTTTAGAGTCGAAAGAAAATTGTAACATGTTTACTTTGAGCTTGTATGATTAAAATTATGTAAATAAAGAAATATATAAGTAATGATAGTGTTAAGTTTTTAGTAAATTATGCAAATTGTGATTAATAAAATCAAAGTTTGGGAAATCGTTATCGTAAACAAACAAAAGTAGTTAATAAATAAAGGTTGCAATTTGGTTTCTCCAAGACTAATATGTGAAATTAAATACATAGGCATTGAACATTAATAAACAGTTTTGTATATTGTAACGTAGAAAAAGACAATCTAAAAGGGTTTTTTAAGTATTTGTAAATAGTATAAAAGATTTTTAAGGACCACTCAAACAGTTTGTGAATTTAACTACCCCTAATTTGTTTTGCAGGGCCCTCTTCACATGCGTACACGTAGGTACACCTATGTTACATGTATGACCAGTTTCTATTTGTAATCTAAAAAGATAAAAGTTTCAAACAAAGGTACATACGTGATTAGAAAACGAGACTGCGTGTCCTCGCTGAGAAATGAGGGTTCAACTCGGAATAAATATTTAAATTCGAGAGGACGAGGGATGGAACGTGGAGGGGATAATCTAGCTAGTGAGATGTGAACGGGTAACCTTTAAATAACTTGTCGCAAATTTTTTATAAGTTGCTAGGGGAACCTTAGAGCTCTAGTCACGCGTGGTTTTAATGATTTGTGTAGGTTTTGACGATAAAATGACGAAAAGCGTCTCAAGAAAAGTTGTTAACGCGATGAACATTTTCCATTGACGTAAAAATAACGAAGGTCTGGTACACCTGATGTGGAACCCTAGCAACCCAGCTAACTATCCTACTATATAATATTATAAATGTGAAAGTTTAGATGTTTGTATGTTTGGATGTTTGTTACTCAATCACGCCAAAACGGCTGAATGGATTTGGCTGAAATTTGAGACACATATACTTTGTAGCCTGGAGAGGAACATAGGCTACTTTTTATCCCGGAAAAATATCACATCCCCGCGGGATAACGTCGTAAAGTCCACGCGGGCGAAGCCGTGGGCGGAAAGCAGCTAGTAAGAGATATAAAAATATCGTCTTGTGAAAAATTGTTAAACGTGATGAGCAAATTTAAAAAAATCTGGTACACCTGATGTGGAACCCTAGCGGCCTAGCTAAACTATAAGAGATACAAATATAGCGTCTTAAGAGAAGTTGCTCAGCGTGATTAGTACCAACTTTCTACTGACATATAATAATCTATAGTCTGGTACATCTGATGTCCCCCAAAAGCCCAGATGAAGCTTTAGATATACGAATATAGCGCCTTAAGGAAGGCTGTTCTTCGAATCAGCACTGTTTACATATTACACAGCGTGATATCACAACTGTTACTTTTTATAAACTTCTTATAATATCTTGAGCATTCAAATAAAAGTTTTTTTTAAGAATTTACTGAAGTGCATGAAAACATAAAATTCGTAAATAACCTAAGTAGTACCTCCACGTGGTGAAGGCGGAAACAGTATAAGTAGGTACCTACTTGCTAAAACTCAAAAGTTTATAAGTTGGCATGAAGTGTCTTTCTGTTACTTGGTGAACTTCTTTTTTATATAGCTGTGGATGTTGCCGAGGAACATATAGGCTGTAATTTATTTGGAAGATCAAAATAACTGTTTTTCGTATACACGCTATTAAAAGTGGTAAACGGTAAAAATTGTAGAAGGTACCCAGAATCCCTTTGTGTAGACACTCAAAAGCAAGCCGTTATTAGATTTCTTAAGCCATGATATGAACAAATCATTCGTGAATGGTCGCGTTTTTGGGTTCTCTTATTGACGAATCATTGAGCACGGTTGTATTGACAGCTATCACTTCGTAACAGTATCATTGTGGGTTCTCTAACCTCTTTGATGAAATGTCACACACACCTATTCTATCATTCAATTGTTCAACTAGGACTATGGTTTGATAAACTTGATTAAGGGGTGACTGGGCGACTTTCATCAATGATATTTAAACGCGATTAACGCTAAACGTGTTTAATACTTAGTTCTGCCTCTGTCATCTGTTTGAATGTGACAGGGACAGAAATACTTTTTAAACACGTTTAGCGTTAATCGCGTTTAAATATCATTGGTGAAATCGGACCTATTTAAACGCGATTAACGCTAAACGTGTTTAAACCGTATTTCTGTCTCTGTCACATTCAAACAGATGACAGAGACAGAACTATGTTTTAAGCACAATGTATCTGGAAAAGTGATTCAGCAAAAATATTCTTGGGCAACGAGTGTTTTTGAATTCAGATGAAAAACAAATATATGTTAACTTAAACCTAAAACCAATTTTCTACCAAATATACACTACAAGAGATTTTTATATTAGCGAACATAATTCAATACAGTACACAGTTACATTACACCGTCTGAAATGATAAATTACAGGCAGTCGCTACGTTTCAGGAAATTTCAGAACGTGGCCCGTTTAAGGCTCTGTGGTCGGGCGTTGCCGAAAGTGGCTACGCGAGTCAAGGCGTGTGACTCCTGGGTGCCTACCATCAACTCTTATTGCGGTTTTGTTTAGGACCTAAACTGATCTGCTTCGCTTATTCGTACCACGACAGCTTAATATAGCCTTACCTTACCTTACCTTAATATAGCGATTCAGTGATCATTCGTGAAATTTCACAGCCGCTAAGCTGTCATGAAGTCTTATTTGACTTATAACTCGGCCAAGCTAATATGACACCTGCAGGTTATACCCGTCCCTCTCACTCTCCGCATGACAGAATCGAGTGAAAGAGACTCATTTCAGAGAGTCATTCACATTTAGCAATTCATTTGCGATCCAGTTTTTAGAAGGCCATATTACGAAAGAAAGCAATTAATTTTAGGAACCTATTCTGCATCGTGCTATTTTTGAATTGCTGTCTTAAAGTTGATGGTAAGCACCCTGCTATCTGAAAGGATGACAGAGTGCATGACTCAGCATGAGTGTGTAAGTTCTAGACTTCTCTGGGTTAGACTCAAAATAGGGTTACTTTGGATACGCGTCATTGGTGTGCTGAGGACATAATATCCAAGTCAACAGCGGAAATGGAGGAGTTCTAGAAAAGTGTGGATACCTTGAAATATTGCAAAGATAATAAACGGATAGTTATGATTGGTATTGTTCTGGAAACAAGCGAAGGTGTCTCGAAGTGGGTCAAATAAGTCTAATATAAATGTGATAAGAGATGAAAAAAGTGAGCTAGTTACAGATAAAGTGGGAGTACTTAGATAATGGAAGAAATATTTTGAGATATTGTTTGAGGCGGATGGCTATAATATGCCTAAAGCCTCGGAAGAAAGGGTGGAGGATATGAAAGAGACAAAAGGGAGTTAAAGGGATATACATGGGATGAGATAATGTGTGCGGTGAAGGTCCCGAGAAAAAGGTAAAGCAGCCGGATATGCCAGGATTACTGTTGAAATGCTGAGAGGTGGGAAAGGACTGGTGGTATCGTGGTTGTGCCTGATCTGTAGAAAGTGTTGAAACAGCGGCAAAGTGCCAGAAGACTGGCGTAAAGCCGTGGTCGTGCCGTTACACACGACGTTATCCCGCGGGAATGTGATATTTTTCCGGGATAAAAAGTAGCCTATGTTCCTCTCCAGGCTACAAAGTATCTGTGTCCCAAATTTCAGCCAAATCCGTTCAGCCGTTTTGGCGTTATTGAGTAACCAACATACAAACATCCAAACATATAAACTTTCACATTTATAATATTAGTAGGATGGGACCCAATTCAAGTGCCTCCACTATAGGTACTGACGACTAGGTCATACTCGCGTCTTCTGCGGGGGATTAGCAGGAGATGTTGTCCGTTATGAATGATGATTTTGTAAGAAAAGGGATGAAAGTAAATGTATGTAAGGCGAAAGTGATGGTGATTGAGCGAGATGAAGAAATGACTGACTGTACGATGATAATCGGCGGTGAGAAAGTGGAACAAGTACGTGAGTTTATATATTTGGAAAGTTTATTCACAAGGGTTGGAAAGTGTGAGGAAGACATAGAAAGACTAGTGAGGAAAGGGAATTCAGTGAATGGCGTTACACACTCGGTTATAAGTGGCCAAATCGTATCTGAAAAGGCGCCAAAGGTTATTCATAATGGAGTGCTGGTAACGACACTGATGTAAGGAAGTGAGAATTGGGTATGACAGAAGAAGAATGAAAGCAGAATAAATGCAGTAAGAGATGCGATCGTTAAAGAGTCAAATTTACTGATAGAAGTGAGCAATGATGTGATTCGTGAAAGGTGTAGGCTAAAAGATGATATAGTGGTTTGGTCACTAAGAGAGGATGAATGAAAGGCGAATCACGAATGAGATTATATTGTGCAAATGTTAAAGGATCAGTTGCACAAAGGCGTCCCAGAAAAACCTACCTGGGTGCCTACCATCAACTCTTATTGCGGTTTTGTTTAGGACCTAAACTGAACTGCTTCGCTTATTCGTACCACGACAGCTTAATATCAATGACAGCGATTCAGTGATCATTCAATGACATTTCACAGCCGCTGAGCTGTCATCAACTCTTATTTGACTTATAACTCGGCCAAGCTAACATGACATCTGCAGGTTATACCCGTCCCTTTCACTCCCCGGGCATGACAGAATCGAGTGAAAGAGACGGGTAGAAGAAAAAGGGCACAAATCGTTTGGTCATTAACATTTAGCAATTCATTTGCGATCCAGTTTTAAGAAGGTCAGAGTACGAAAGAAAGCAATTCATTTTCGGAACCTATTCTGCATCGCGCTATTTTTGAATTGCTGTCTTAAAGTTGATGGTAAGCACCCTGGACCCAATAGGAGGTTTAATAACAAAGGCTGGTGTACGCAGTGACAAAAATCGCCGGGCATGTATGAAACGATTGATGGATGCGAGTGAATGAAGCGAAAGTAGTGTGCAATGATCGTAGCAGGTGGCGATCCATAGTCTCTGCCTACCTACGTGGGAAACAGGCGTGAGTATAAATTATGTAGTTTGTATTTCAGAACGTGAGAGTTTATCCAGTTGTAAGTCACGGTGTAGGTAATTATTTTTTACAAATTTTAATTTTAATTTTATTTATTGTGACAACAACAGCCATACTTAAACTAGAAAGACAAACTTAACTAAAACAGTTACATCTTCGGCCAAAAAGTTGCCCACAGTGAAAAATAATAATACGCCTTTATGACAGTTTAAAGTAAGTACCTATCTTTAAAAATATGTAAAATTACAAGAGAGTGTTTTTGTTAAATTGACACTAGCAGCATCTAATAAAAATATTAAATACCTAAGTTAAATATAAAATAATCTATGAAATAATATAATGTAATATAATAATATAATGCTCAACAATATATGAAAGAGTACTTTATTTTCATTTGCAGTGAAATATAACTATGGTAAACAATCACAACTATTTTGTATTGTATCATTATGGGTAAAATTTGCTCTTGAGTGCTTGAGAATTTTCGAGAAAAAAGATTTTCATAACTTCTTATATTCTTTATAGATACATTTTATTTTATGCACATTTTAACCAACTCTTGTCCCATAATTATCATGAATATGTCTTTACATTTTCAAGTAAATTTCGATAAAAACAAAAGACACTCATCAAAAAAGTATATCCGGATAAATACTTTTAACGAAATGGCGCAACCTTTTTTATCAGTGAATGTATATCTAAAAAAAGAAAACAAAGCAATCGCGATGAAATCTAGGGCAGGTTATCCAGTGCGCAGATTGCTTAGTCAATTTTGTCCTATCTACCCTTTTATCTGAATGCGTTCTATATTCACGCAAACAATACTATAGGCTGAGGCATTAACTTAGCAGATTTATTGGAAGGTTATATTCGTTGATCGATTATTGTTCTTTCTTTTGGAGAAGGTTTTTTTGGAGTATTGTATTATGTAAGTGTGTAGCAGGATCTTGAAGGTTGATAGCACGTTATTAAATTAGGTTTATTTATAGAAAACCGTATACATGTATGTTTTTGCACAAAGCCAAAGGTCAATACGAAAGTTGACGAAAGATACAGGCAGTCGTTATCCTACGCCAGTCATATTTAACGCCAGAGGAGTAATTTGAATGTGTCATCATCATCAGCCATATAATGACCCAAATGATGGGTCACTGGCCATCTTTATGGATGAATAAAAAGAATGGGCCATGATTCACCACACGGACCCAATACGGGTTGCTGGGTATTAACGACTGCAAATGCAGCCGGGACCAACGGCTTAATATGGCTTTCGAAGCACGGAGGAGCTTCAGATGAAAGTTTTAGGTCACCCTTCCCGTGATAGACTATTGCGAAAATTGCTTAATCACAACGGCTGCAGGCCGAGCGCGAGGACCACTGCGCCACGGGTTCTTCTATCTACGGTGTAATATGTAGGATACTAATTGCATAGTGTGTGAGTCATAGTAGTAATTTATATAGGAGACATGCCTCGGAGACACGTCTTTGATACTTTTTTTATCACTATAAAAAAAGTGTGTGGACGGGGTATGCGTAAAAACATTCCCATCACTATGGGAATGTTTTTACGCATACCCCGTCCGCATTAGTGTGCGGACGGTCAGGTACGCGATCTTTGCATTGCGCGAACTTGCTCGATGGCGTGCACTAGGATAGGCCTAAGTCCAGCAGTGGACATTAATAGGCTGATGATGCCGATGATGATATAGAAGAGCGTAGTACTCTGCGCATTGGTGATCGAATTACTGTCTAATTAGTTTCGGGGGGAAGGGGGGGCAGGGGCATCCTCAGGAGTTGTTAGACCATGCTAAATTCAAGACCCAAGGGACACGTGTCATCATTATCATCATCATCATCATCATCATCATCATCAGGGACACGTGTAGAGTAGTCTAATCGGTGAAGGTTGATTGTGAAGGTGCAAGGTGTGTCACTGGCTTGCTATTTGCAGCTGCAGGTATAAGGCCTCATTTGTCATTTCCACCTGCAAGTAAGTACTTTAGGGTTTGAAACTACACGAAATAAATAAATTTTTACTATTATAAATGATTTATTATTAAAACACCAGCATCCGTTTATTTCCGGAACGGTATAATTCACTGTAACTAGTGCACAAGCGCCCATAGTTTCGAGGTGTGCATGTGCTTTTTTTGTACGCGGGCGGGCGGTGCGTCTTGTATGATTTTGTGTGGAAGTAAGCTACATACATATATATCTGTGATTTTTCACAATGTTTTTGTTTACATCTACAACACAATTCGACCTTCTCTTAAATTTCTTTACATTGTATCGTATTATTTGTATGAAACCAGAGCAGCGCCTCTTTCGGTCGCATAAGGAACTAAAATTAAATAGATATTTGGTAACAGCAATTTGACAGCTTTCGTGCTTAGTGTACTGGTTTGTAAAGTTAACCAACGATATAACGCAGACGATGTCGCGAGATCCCACTAGTTTAAAATAATGATCGCACACGTAACAAAATAACGATCAAAGGCTCCTAAAGGCGGGCCTTCTTAAGAAATTACAGTATTTTTCTTAAAGGCTGCTGGGAATTTTCTTTTACGTGCTACTTCCAATTTTCCTCTTCGTTTGTCACACAGGCGTTATTTATTTTTTGCAACGCACCGTTCTTATATCTTTGGGGTATATTTACGAAATTATTTTGATAAATGGTATCAGGTGTAGATAGATAGCGATATAAGTAGTTGTTCGCTAAAACAATAATTTGTATTTCACCACAATATAAAGAGGTTTGATATAAGATTGTTTACTTACTTACAGTCAGGCGCCGCCACCCATTTGCACAAAACACAAAAGCAATGCATGCATACGTTGCCCTTCGTAAAATTTTGCATTTTCTTCACGTAGTCATGGCAAAGTGCTTATTTTCTTCTAACATGTTTTTTCTTCTAAAGTCTTATGCAGCCGTCAGTAGACCAATTTCGACATGTTAACTAAATTTTACGGATAAAACCAATTTTACTAGTCAACTTTTGACTGAAATATCAATGTAAACTCTTAATAACTAGTAGTTACACCTTGTAATCAGTTACAGAAAATTCCTACAATTTGGATCTGGAATTTCGTCGGTCCTCACCTCGGCACGCTCGTGTTGCTCGCTCGGCTCGTAAGATGATGTCAACCTAACATGCTCGTCGTCACGCTCTTTACAAGTCTATCCCATGTTACACGTGAAGTCATTAAACTTGCACTTGTACACTAACATACCCTAATGGTTGGGTGACTGTTTAGTTTTATGACTCCAAGTCCAAGTACCGCGATGAATCGGATAAACTAAAATGTGGTAGATATGTAAAGTAAAGCTATAATTTTATTTGTTAATCATCGAGTTGTCATCCACTTGGCGTTCATAAGGTATGAATGCAACATTTAGGTAAACACGCTATTCTTTAATATCCTAGCCTAAGTTTGGGAGTAGGTACCTAATTTGTTGGCGGTACATTGAACGCATTTTTATTTATCAACCTTACGCTCCGTAGACGTGGGTAGAAAATTCATCACTGAGTTTATTATGCTTCAGTACAAATAGCAAAGTAATTCCGCTAAATAAAGAGACCCTTTGTATCAAACAAACCATGTGGAAAATTAAAACAAGGCTAAGAAAAAAATATATATTAAGTATCTTTCAAATTACTGCGGTGCCCATCTCGTTGTTGTGTTGTATCAAGTTAATAAGCTAATCATTTCTTCTGGTCTTATTTGTTTTCTCTAGAGGTCTCTGGCAATTTTTCTGTTGTCTTTTTCTAGTCTTCAATGTTTACGAAACATTAAGTGGCTGGAAGAAAATTTTTGGTCAAACTGGGACATGAGCTAGTGCAGTATCTGGTATACGGGTGAATGGCCTAGTGACTGGGCAAAATCAATCGTTCTTCCTCTGCACAAAAAAGGCACAACTTTGAAATGTGAAAACTATAGAACACTTGCCCTAATATTGCATGCCAGTAAAGTTTAGTTACATATGATCAACAACAGAATTTTATTGACTGCCAAATACCGCAGGAATAGGATGATTTTGAAAAGGCAAGGGGACTCGCAAACAAATTTTAAATGTGGGCCAACTGATCAAAATGTCCTATGAATTTAACACTCCTATGATCTTTTGTTTTATTGGCTACAGCAAAGCGACTATGTTATTTGGTCAACCTTATAGAAAGCATTAAAAGAACTTGGAGTACCTAAACATCTAGTGGCACTGATTCAATCACTCTACCAGAACAATCAGGGTGTTGTAAGGTCGATAGAACAGGTAGGTTGCATGCTGTCCCCCATTCTGTTCAACGTATACTGAGAATACATCATCACGCAAACTTGTGAAAACTGGGAGGGCGGCGGGCGTCACCATAGGTGGCACCAAAATTACATATCTCCGATACGCCGATGATAGGACACTTTTGGCTTCAAATGAAGCTGAAATTATAAGCCTCCTTGACAGAGTGGAACGAATTAGTGGTGAGCTGGGGCTGATAATCAACCACTCCAAAACAAAACTGATGGTAACTAGTAGACCGCACCAACTGACGATGTAGACGAATTTATTTACAAAGCGCTACAATCAGTAACTCGGGCTCTTGTGAAAAAGAAGCCAGGAGGCGTATCGGTATGGCCAAGAGTGTAATGTCCCAACTGCAAAGAGTATGGAGAGACCGGAACATACTTATCTCGCAAGACAAAGATCAAATGGGTTAACTCTCTAGTGTTTTCCATCTTCAGCTACGGCTCGGAAACGTGGATGTTAAAGAAGGCCGACCGAGATCGCATTGACACTTTTGGGATGTGGTGCTGGAGGAGGATGTTACAAACACCGTGGACTGCATTCAAAACTAACGAGTCTATCTTTCGAGAGCTCAACATTAAAACCAGGCTATCCACTTCCTGTCTGCAAAAGATTCTGGAATACTTCGGTCTCATCGCCCGATAAGATGGACACAACCTTGAATAACTGATGGTCACTGGAGAGGTCGATGGCAAACGGCCGAGAGGTCAAAGCCACTGTAGGTGGTCTGACCAAACCCGCTCAACGCTGAACACCAAGCTACACGATGCACTGCATGACGCTAAGGACAGAAATCGATGGAGGGGCATCATCAAAGAAAAAATAATTTCCCATCGGGGAAATCACGACCCTCAGTAATGAGGAAGCGACGGCGACGCGAGGAGGAGGAGAGAACTTTTGTAAAATACTAAAAGTACGGCGTGAAGATGAAAAACAAAAAATTCAATGTAGTAAGTACCTATATCTGATAACGCTTCCAGTCAACATAAAAAAATCAAGTAGTTGAGTCACAGTAAATACCTATTTCATAATTAAAAACAATATTTCTTCTTTTTCTTCTATTATTCTTTTTGAATTTCGTTTGTGTACATTTTTTTATTTGGTTTATTAACTTCCATAAAGTGCTAAGCAATGAGTCCAACACATCAAAATATGACTATAAAATTGCATTTAATGCGCGTCCTCGTGCAAGTTATAACAGTTTTTGTTTCATCGAAATCTGTCCAGGATTTCCAAAGTTACAGAGTTGTAAAGTTTCACCAGCTTTTGTAAATTTGCATTTCTTGCGCGCTACTTATGTGTTTTCACATGGGCTCAATACAAAATTGATCATTGATCGACTATAAGAAAAATAAATAAACTTATTGCGAAATTATGAGAGCGCAACTGTAATAGCCAAAGGAGAAATACGGAAGCGCCAACTCTCAAATCGCGATGTGACGTCACACGTTAATTCCATTGGCTCACCCGAATTTTTCACGGAGGCCGTACTTTAACGTTCAATATCTCAGTCATTTTTGAAGATAGGAAAAAAATAAAAACATATTCTTTTTTCTCGAGTAACATATTTTTTAGATATGCTGATAAGAAAAATCATTGGTGTGACTCATTGCGTAAATGGCGCCAAAAATTCAAGCCGTCTCGCGCCTCATTGAAATTGACGTTGTGTAATCAGTATTGCAAATAGTGTTGTATTTCATATCCGTTATAGATATTTAATTTGGTATACAGTTTTTTTTTAATAAAGGAAAAATTTAATAAAAATAAACAACCATGCAGCCTCGCAAGTAGATTTTTGGACGGGACTTGAACCCGCGGCCGAATCTGCCGCTGCTGAATCTGGGACTGCTCTGACTAACTAAGCTACTGATACGCTTAGTTGCGTGCGAGGCTGGTGTTTTTATATACTATGTAAATTTTTCCCATTCTTTAGATTCGTCCCCGTTCTCGTCGGTTTTTTGTGCCGCGTCATAGGAACCGCAAAGTGCGAAGCCGGCGCAAACGTGTATTGACTACACATTTTCACTGATTCCCACTCCACGAAGCTTAATTTTAACCGATTAGTATGTATGTGATTTTGTTGGAATTGGATAAAATTTGAGTATATCGTTCTATGTAGGCTTCCAAGCACGTGTACTAAAAATTTCGTAAATGTATGAATGTATACAAACATATGTTTGTATGTTTACATAATTGTAATATGCGAATGCGCACAATGTTAAATACGCAACAGCAGCCACTTCAACGTCTATATCGTTAAAAGTTGCGAACTTCACTGTGAAGCCACCACGAATCATTGCGAGAGTAGAGTTACGCAGGCCGCGAAATTTCGGAAACGTGAATCACGCACTAAGTCTGGAACGATTGCATTGTGAATGCATAAAAAAACCCTCCTAGAAATTATTTAATAGTTTCTAAAAACTCTTCTATAAATTACTGTTACAAATGTGATCATTATTGTCACATTGTCTTCTCCACATTTACGTTTACTTAACTACATTCTTCTTGAGTGGCATAGGCTATCGTCACGATATTCCTACGGGAACGTACACCAAGTGGATATAATGTATTATAAACGAGTTTAAGTTGAAGTGAAGCGTACAGGTATATGGTTGAGCTATTTTAAGCTTGGATTAGTTATTCTATCTACTTCTGCCAAGGTATTTCCCCTGAGGGAAGTAGCCATCCATATCCACAACATTGTCAAAACATGCTTCCAATTTGAGTTGTGACATTGTTGTAACAGTGGTTATATATGTCGGCGCCTGGCCGATATCAATAATTAGGTTCATAAAAACGTACAAGTTATTTTTATTTATTGCCTAAAATATTCGAGTGCTACGTAATAGCTCTTGTTGGGTTTTAAGAGTCAAGTGTTAAAACATTGATTTGATGTTCTGGGGACAAACGGTGTTATAACACACTGAACGAGGTCGTGGGCCCGCAATTAATAGTGATTTATGAGACATTTATAAAAACTAAGGGATGCGAACTTGATGCATCTGAGCCAGGAATCTTGGCATTCGGTTTACAGGCGTTGCACGGTTAAAGCGTGGCCCACGAACTCGTTACTCGTTTCCTAAAACCTAGTCTTAGAAAGAATGTTAATAGGATATCTAGATCGTCACTTAAATTCAGTGTTAATCGCAGTTACATTAGATTTGATTATTATCAACCCTCTTATTAAACATTCGCTAGCGTTTCCCTTTGCCCACAATCATAAATAATGGTAACCCATCCTGATACCATTCTAGAGCCTCACGCTGCGACATATATATATACCATTTGTCGACTTTCAGCATGATATTATGTTGTAATTAAAATGCCAAATTGGGTATTTGACTGTTGTTGAAATGTAGATATTTCATTATGACATTCAGATAAATAACATTATTGAATAACAAATGTGAAAAAAGAAATTCAATCTGTATTATATCAAGCGAATTATGAGCTACTTAATTGTGACTCTAGCTGTCTCTTTCTAAAACGAAATTTTCTATGGCGTGAGTATGGCGCTATGGAAATGTGACGTCACGTTTCTATAGCGCTCTCCTTGTCTAATTAGAAAGTTTGATGCTCTATATCGCTGAAAATATGCAAGATATTTGAAAATAAATACCTATGTTGTTTTGCTACTAATCAAATGAACATTTTTAGTCAATAAAAAAAAACAGTCAAATACCCAATTTAAAATAAACAGATCATGCTAATACAAAGCAATTTTTTCTAATGGTACTAGTCTTTTAAATGCTTATGTAGCCCGTGGTGCAGTGGCTAGCGCGCTCAGCCTGCGATGGTTGAGGTTAAGCAAATTTCGCAACGATCGGTCACGTGATGGGTGACCAAAAACTTTTCACCTCTAGCTCCTCCGTGCTTCGGAAGGCATAACGTGCCTTCCTTCGGCTGCATTTACAGTTGTTAATACCCACCAATCCCATTCCCCTTATCCACCCATAAGGATGGATAAGTCCCCAGCAGTGGGGTCATTAAATGGCTAATGATGATGATGATTAGTTAGTAAACGTATTCTAAGAGCTGAGTAGTACTTTAGGTACTAATAATTTATAATAGTAGTTTATCTACACTCATGTTATAATATTCATGCCCGAACGTATAATGGTACACTTTATGCCATAGTCAAATTTAATAAATAAAACTGTTTCATAATGGTCATTATGCGACAACCGAAAACAGCTGTCACTCATTATAAAACACTTATATTTCTTAATTTTACAGTCTCCATGGCAACCGTAGGATTTACCGGCACTGACTTCCAACTCTTTCAAGCCCTTCTTTAGCCGGCAACAATCAGAAACTTTTTTTTAATTAGAATTTTGAATTTAGAAGGAATAGACCGAATAAACCAAAAAGCTTAGACTAAATACTGAGGTAACTGGAGAGTGCAGTACTAACACTTTTTTGTGGCACTGTGGTTGTCTTCCGTCTTACATACACTTTGAAGAAATACGTATGGTCATATGAGACAACTGACAGCCACTACGTACTAAATGTCAAATTTGCTGGGCACACTTTTTTATTCAGGGTGAAAACTCCAGTTACCTCAGTATAAGTCTAAGCTTTTTGGTATCCTATGAGTGGGGTTTGGCACCAATTCACATTTTATAATTAACTAGCTGACCCGGCGCGACTTCGTTCGCGTGGCCCTACCCCCTACTCCACGCTACCCCTAATATGAGTTACCCTAGAATCTGATTATCCGCAGCCATCTGCGGCTCTATGCTTTTGTAGTCCCATGACTACAAAAGCATAGAGCATAGAGCTTGAAACATACTTCCGTAGCCCTAGCGTTATAATCGTATTATTTTGTATGAAAACCAGAGTAGCGCCTCTTGCGGTCGTATAAGGAACTGAAATTCAAAACATGTTTGAGAGCAACACCTTGACAGCGTTTGAAGGCCGGTTTAGTTTACTATTTGATCACTCTAACGATAGTTTTTCATGCTACGGGTAGGTACTGTTCCCAAACTAAAAGTTTGAGAAAACGAAATTCTATTTTAATTAGACACTTCTTTGAAAAATCAGTATGATATAAAACTATCAATAGTAAAAATAACAATAAAAAACATAAAAACTACCCCATACCGAACCCTACAAAAACATTATCAACACGAGTTATTTGCTAGTATTTGTAAACATATAAAAGAACGACAATATCCGGTTATTGACCTAAAATATTGTGTGTAGTGGAAATAGGCTGTTTATTCGAGAACCTTTTCTGTTATTGTTACTCTTTGAAGGAAACATTTGAAGGTTTTGGAACAAAATAACTTCATGATATTAAGTTTAATGTATAATCCATACATATCATGCATATTATAAATAATTGAAGGTTTACGTTGGAATTGTAATTAAGAAGTAGAATTTTGTATCATAGTCTATCTCTTTTGGTAATTATTCGCGAGAAGCAATCAGTTAGATATAGACCCGTATTGATATCGTTTAACAATTTCGTACGTTGATAAATGTTAAAAGACTGAGAGACAAAGAAGTTAATTTATGTGTTCTAACTTATTTTTTGAATTAACTCAGCCAATTTTTTTGTAATATTTAATTTATATTTTTAAACTTAGAAACTTATACTTATACTTAGAAACCAGTGGTAATGCGACGACATATTATTATCGTCTGCTGCTGCCACGTACGGTCCGGTTCGAACTCACACCTTTAAAGATAACAAAAGGTACAATATTATAAAAGTAAAAGTTTGGATATTTGTTACTCAATTACGGCAAAATGGCTGAACAGATCAGGATGAAATTTGGCACAGAGATAGATTATAGTATAGAATTGCATATAAGATACTCTTCACGCTGGAAAAATATAATTCTCTATCATGTAGATTACGTGGGCTATCCGCGATTAGAAAGCTAGTCATTACATAACTGTTCATCCCATTGGGTGTCAATCAAACCCACGACTGGCTATTACCTGTCTCAATACTAGCGCGGGCCAGTCACAAAACAAATCCACAAAATTTATCTGCCGAGGCGTCAGGTTTAACAACCTGACACAATAAATCACAAAAAAAAGTATTAATAATCGTCAGATTCCCGTTCCGGCGTCTAATTGCCGGACTACACGTTTACGGCGGTCGTGCGGCCGGAACCGGGTTTACGGCGCCGTAAAAGTTGCAAAAATCTTTCGTTTTATTGCTCGGATTAAACATTATTAACTCGTAAAGTAGTATATTGCCCACAGGTTTAGTTCATTCATAATAGTTTAGCGTTAATTTTCTTGGAAAATTATTATAAAACCCCATTTATTATCAACTACGTTTGGTATGCGAATGTGACTATGTAAACTATGATATCAACATCAGCCATTTCAATGCCCACACTGCTGGGGCACTGGCCTTTCATATGGATGGATAAGAAGAATGGGCCATGACCCACCCACACGTGCTCAGTTCGGATTGGTGGGTATTAACGAAAGGCTTAAGATGCCTTTCGAAGCACAGAGGAGCTCCAGACTAAATGTTTTTGGTATGTGACGACAAAAAAATGTTTATATTTCGAATCTAAGGGAAAGTTTTGCAGTTTCATGAGTAGAATCACTTCCTAAAATATTATTGCTTATTTTTTACATCTTGTATACCTTTATCATGCGGTCAATAAAAAAGGACCCTTTAATGGATTTTCTGTCCATTGTTAAACAAAGAGTCTATACCTTTTTATGTTATGCAGGGGAAGTAAAATGAAAATAGATGTTTTATTTCAATGAACAATCATATTAATAACACTGACTCCTCAGGTCGATGACTCAGCCTTAGAAAGCTAAAGGCTATCGACATGGCAAAATCGATCATTTCCATTTCAAGGCTACAAACGTTATACACGTTACATACGTTACGGCATTTTGATTGCGTTATCGTAATAAATGTAGGTAAATGTACACCGCAAAGGACCTAGAAAATATGAACTCCATTCAATTAAACAACTATCTTTGGAACTGCCCTCTGATTCACAAACCATCGGAAACGGAATCGGATTCGAATTCTGTGTTTTGTCTTTTTCTATTCTATAGTGAATGACAGAGACAGGACAAACATTTCGCTGTCAGGAGCGTTACGTGAATCAGGGGGATGATCTAAAGTCTCTAGGCAACAGAACAACAACAAGTAAAACAAGGTTGGTGGCGGTGCTAAATCCGCCCGGCTAGCTACCACCATCTTATCTAAGTCTGGCGGCATAACAATGATGTTTTCAGTATTATTGTGTTCCGGCAGCTACAGATAAGATAGCCAGTTTCTCAGTGATTGAGGATTCCGGGAGTAGTGCGTTTCCACCTTCAGCCTTATCACCACTTAACATCAGGTATGATGAAGGCTAAGTGTTACTTACCCCGTAGAGACATAAAAAATGGTAATTGCCAACCTGAAAAAATCCAAAATAGTTCAAAGGTGAAGGTGAATAGTTCAAAAATGTGTGAAGGTTTTTGCTGTATTGAGCTAAAGATTTTCCATGCGCGTCCCATTCAATTACTATTTCTTAAGTCTTTTTTTTAGTTCTGTAATTATGTTAATATATAAAAAAGTATTAAAAGACGCTCTCGCTTATTTTTTATTTTTCTTAGATTTCACAATCCACAACTCATAAATCTTATTAACAAACGTATATTTAAAAACATACCGCAAATAACTCTATCTATCTATATATTCTATATCTATTAGGTACTAGGTAATTGTTTCCACAGATGGTGATATGATAGTGCATTGTTCCATGTGGCGAAATGCTATGTCCGAACGCAAGTTGTTTATAAATTCTTATTGACGAATCTTATTACGAAGAGGTACGATACATGCCCACTGGGTTCAGTGGTTTAATACAAAACATCACCAACAATCATAATTACGTAATTGAGTGTTTTTATTATGTGTAATGTGACTTTCTGATATTCCCAACATAAGTGACATAAGCTCTGAAATGAAAATTATATTGAATTATTTACTATTATGGTGTTTACCATAAAGCACTTATGACCGCCAAAGAAGTTGCTCTATCTGAATTTTAGATTTTACATCAAGGCTTTTTTTTAATTAAACTTCACAAACACTTTAAAAATATCAATTATTAACTTGTTAACTTTTCATTTTTATAATATTTTCTAATAACCAACTCTGAAAGGCTTTTCTACACTACAAAGAAAACTTTTTATTTCAAAAGCTGTTATAAAGATTAATAGTTCTTGAAAGAAACGAGTCAATTGTATTAATGTATTTTAAAAATCTTCTAGGAACGTTTCACAATTGTTGCGAATACATTCATTCGTTTAAATGGTTTTTGTGTTATTGTATTATAATTGTGTAGAAATTTATTTGAATAAATAATATGTTAATATATGTAGTTAGTATATTGTACAATAACAAGTTTTTAATGTAGGTAGCTTACCGTAGGCTAGATAATTAGTGCTTACTTTCATACATTTTTTTTGTTGAATATAAGCTCAATTTTTATAATTATTATAAGAAACATCTAATGTTCAAATTTATATTTTACTTAATCAAAGGATATTTTATAAATTGTAACTATCTCTGCACAAAAATTAATTATTCGTACTAGGATTTCCTCCTATATACTAGTCGGTAAACAAAGATTATCCTGCCGTAAACAAGACGAAAGTTCTGTTCCCGCAAATAGGTAATATTATACGATAGTTAGATACTATCGCTTCACATTGACCGGGCAACTTTCGTTAGGTGAGCACAAATACTCCAGGAAATTTAATCAACAAGAAAAACACTGGTATTCATAGCCTTTATGTTCCTAAGCATAAGGCTCAATATCGGAGGAGAAAACAATATTCCCAATTGGAACACTAATTTTCGATGTGTCTAATCAAATAAGTAATTTGAAATTTAGACAGCTCACTGGCGAATGTACGATAATTAGTTTAAGGAAAATGTTTTATTTTTGCCATAGGTAAGTCTTGCTCTTTGGTAGTATGATAGATGGTAAAAGTCTTCCCCTGACTTTTTCTCATATTTACTTATGGAATAAACCAATGTTGGGGGTGTATCGTATACTGTACGATTATACACGGTAATTTTTTTATCACCCCGGATAAATTCAGGGATTATTCTACCCATGAAAACAAACAACTTTTAATGTAGGTCAAAAACTGAAATCGCGAAAAAAATAATCAGCTGTTTCCTACATTTTGATGAGTGTAGATAAATTTACTTTGGGGTCTTCGGATGAGAAGGGAAATTGCTGTAGGTATTTCAATATTTATTGAAATTCATCCGGATGTGTGGGTAATAGATCATTTATTGATCTATTGTGTCGCAGAGCAAATCCCACTTGTCGATGAAATGCAGCAGTTCGACGCGCTGTCGCAGCGGCCGCCGTGGATATTTGCACTTTTGTATGGAACAGCAGATTTTTTTTTCGCTGATCAAAAAATTGGACCTGGATCATATCGAAGCACAGACCCTGTGTAGCGACAGTTAGTTCAGGGTGCCTACCATCAACTTTATGACAGCGATTCAAAAATAGCGCGATTCAGAATAGGTTCCTAAAATGAATCGCTTTCTTTCGTACTCTGACCTTCTAAAAACTGGATCGCAAATGAATTGCTAAATGTTAAAGACCGAACGATTTGTGTCCTTTTTCTTCTACCTGTCTCTTTCACTCGATTCTGTCATGCCCGGAGAGTGAGAGGGACGGGTATAACCTGCAGGTGACATGTTAAATCGACCGGGTTATAAGTCAAATAAGAGTTTCTGACAGCTTAGCGGCTGTGAAATGTCATTGATCGATCACTGAATCGCTGTCATTGATATTAAGCTGTCGTGGTACGAATAAGCGAAGCAGATCAGTTTAGGTTCCTAAACAAAACCGTAATAAGAGTTGATGGTAAGCACCCAGGACATGAAAGATTTGGTCAAAACCACAGATGTCAAAACAAAGGCCCATTCCATAGTGTTCGGGAAGGAAAAAACAAAGATAGCCATCTTGATATTACGAGAAAAAATACCTACATTTTAATCCTTGACTTATGTTTTCTCCGCAATAAGATGAAAGAGTAAAATGGGCGGAAAATAGCTATACGCTTTTACAAACGATACACTGATTCTAATTTTATGATGCCAACCAGAAATATACGTACTTCCAAGCACTTGGAAGCACTTACTAACAAAAATAAAGATCTGAAATAGCCGCAAGTAGCAGTTAATAAATTGGGTGAAGTCGGAGAGAAACAAATAAACATGACTGTATAAGTTTCCAGGAAGACCTTGTTATAAAGCTCTAATCAAAAGAAAACTTTCGTAAAACTATGCGAAACTGAAAAGCTTGGATGGAAAGAAGTCAATTGTTAGAAAATATTAAAAACGAAGTACTAGAAAAAATCGCCCCATCTCACAACTAGCTTCGATGGGACTCGAACCCACGACCTTTCACTGTCCGGGCGAAATGCTCTAACCACTGAGCTACGGAGTTGTCAACGACTCCGTAGCTCAGTGTGAGCTGGTTGTAAGACGAGTCGATTTATTCAAATACTTTGTTCACAATATTATCAACAATGATAATAATTGCATTGCTAAGACAAAAAAGTAAGAAACTATAATGAATTGTTTGAAATTGATATTCGTTTAGAATCGCGCTTCAGTCCCTTCACAACAACGGAATGTATGCTCTGTCATTGTTACTCACTTCAGAATAAACAAAGACAAAGCCCAGAATTCGAATCCGATTCCTTTTCCGACGGTTTGGGAGTCAGGGGGCTGAATTGGAATTATAAACTGTCGATGAACTTGAAATGTAATAAAAAAATACAATGATATAATTACTAAATACTATAGATGATTAAAGTGTGGCGCCTTACACGGTAAAACCTAATGGTGCTCTTACAGGGGCAACCAAAATTGTTTAATTCCTGTCAACACTCGTCAGCTATGACGTCTCGACCACATTAAGCATTTTTAAGGCGATGTCAACATGTGGCTGGCATGTCGTGTCTGAGAAACGACCACACAATACCATGAAATATGGAGCAACTTTTTTTAAATTTGGTAACATGTAAACTCTGTCACCGCCGCTGCTGGCATGTTCCTCTCGCGAAAACGGAGGTAGTTATAAGTATAAACGAGATAGGAAGAAAATTCAGAAACCTAAATGCGAGATATTGATAAATGTGGAATTTAAGGAGATATTAGAAGCAATATTCCCGAAAAAATTGCCGCAAATTGTTTTCATTACTACAGATTGATCCACTACAGTTGCCATGAAATTATTGCCGAAATAATTGTGCGTGTAAGCGGCACCTTAATGGCCGATTTACATTGGGTCTGTGCTTATTGAAGTAGACAAAGTAGAGCGCTCGTCAGATAAGTCTGCGCGCGGTAAAAATCGAATACTTATCTTTTCTATAATATTAGAACAAAAAAAATGCACTGTAACTAGCGCCAAAAACGCGCCAGGCACGCGCAGAGTTATTTGACATACACTCTTTACACAGTTACGCATAGATAACTTTGAGAGCTTTGTTTGCTAAGATAATTTTGAACAACTTGTCAGCTTACAACAATAATTATTGATGATTCCAAATGCGTATATGAAATTGCTTTTATGTTTTTAGATCAATTTGACGTTTTTTGGCTCTGCCTTATAAATTCCTCTACGACAAGCCGTGAACTTTAATATTTCTTTTAAATGACAGAATTATAGAATTAAAGTTATGGAATATAAAAAGAAAAACGTTATATACGTATATTTTGTGTCATTACGAAAAAACCCCTAACATCGAAATAAGAGAAGCATTCGATTGAACAAACATTAATCAGTGCGAAATCTTGATGGACGGAGCAAACATTTCAGCAACAACTCATTCTTCGGAGTAAAGAATCACTCACTTTAGCGAACACGAACTACCTACGAGTATATATAATATGCTCGTACAAACGGTGCGACAGAAACAATACAAAAACCAAATAAGTAGTTATTTTATTATTTTAACAGAATTTTGTACCGGCAGGAGTAGCACTCAACTTTTAACACAGAATTATAAGTGAAAATAATGATGAAGGTGGAAGCGCACAACCACAGAACACGGAAATATTTTTTTCTCTGTGCGCACAACAGTCGCAGTCCTCCAGTCATTAAGGAACTGGCCATCTTGTCTATAACTACCGGGGCACAACAATGCTGGAAACATCTATGTTTTGGCGTCAGACTTAGATAGGGTCGTGGTAGTTAGCCAGCCGGCCTAGCATGAGCGGCTTTTATCACGCGATATGATATAGCACGTCATGCTGTCTTGCTTACCCCTACTACTAAACATCTAGGAGTTTTTTTCTAATAAGATATCATAACAGAGGGTTGGTAATGTTTATTTTAATATATTTTCATGTTATACAAAATAGGTTATTTTAATTACCTACGGCGGTTTTCACACTGCACCGATCAGAGTCACATAGCGCGCGATAGCGCGGGATTTCAAAGTATGCGCATGCAAGTATGTAGGTACATCAATTAGTATTGAAAACACGCCTGTACATGCGACTTTCCGAAAGAATTCTGAAGAATTGCATTCCGCGACGGGGCGCGCCGCCAGTGTGAGAACCGCCTAAGCAACATGTCTTCCATTCGGCTGAAGAACATTCATCATGTTCCCTATTGTTTGCGTGAATGTTCCACTACACCAGTTTGTGAGGATTTATAGGTTTCTTGGTTTCTAGTTATGTTTCAAGAAATACAGATTAGTATTAGAATCTGGTTAGTTTCAATAAACAAGACTTCTGATTTCACTTTTAGTTTTATTTCACAAAAATAAACTTACATACATGTAAAGCACACAACGCCGCCATTCAGAGAGAGAGCAATACCACAGACAACTTATTGTATCATTAGAAAACGCAAAGGATTTATTTTATACAGCCATATAGTGTAATATAAAATTACTTTCAACACTCCCACTAATTTTATATAACACGAACATAAAATTACTTACTCAACTTCAGTAAGATTTATTTATTAACGCTCCCACTTACATTTTATAATAATTACTCTCTATAGCTTTAATTCAACTATCTACTTTAAATACTTTAACAAGAAAACTTAACAAAAATAACTTTGTAACTTTTAATTATTATTTTAAATATATCATAATATATATCCTTAGTTTATATTAAATACTAGATCCCTATTACGAGTAAATTTACCAGAAGGCAAAGCCTTTGTTAGAAAATCGGCAAGTTGGTTTAAGCTTTCTACATACTTTATATTAATAATATTTTGTTCAACTTTTTCTCGTATGAAATTATACCTTATATCTATGTGTTTCGACCTTCTATGATAGATAGGATTTTGAATGAGTTTAATAGCACTCTGATTATCGATACATAGATTCACTATCAATTGAGGTTCCTCAATATCAATTAACAATTGTCTGAGCCATAAAATTTCTTTGGCAGCTTCACTTGCAGCCATATATTCAGATTCTGTCGTTGATAATGCCACAGTACTTTGCTTTCTACTAGCCCAAGTAACAGGTCCACCATTCATCATGAAGACATATCCAGTATTGGATTTTCTGGAATCAATGTCTGAGGCAAAATCAGCATCAGAATTTTTTTTTTTTTTTTTTTTTTATTGGTTCATAGGCAAGCGCTTGTCCGCTATCACGCCTGATGTTAAGCGTTGATGCGATCTAGAATAGAATATTAATTCACTATTACAATTATAAGTAATACATAGGTCTTTTGTCTTTAACAAATATCGAATAATTCTTTTAAGAGCATTTACATGATCCCCACTGGGATTATTTAAATGTCTACTAACTACATTTAATGCATAAGAAATGTCAGGCCTAGATACGGTTGACAAAAACATCAGGGCTCCCACTGCTTCCCTATATGGAAAATCAATAGTACTTTCACCAACATTTTTCTTTAAGACAACATTATTATCAGCAGGGGTACTACAAGGATTGGCTTCTGACATGTTAAATCTATTTATTAATTGCTCTATATACTGTCTTTGACTTAAAACAATTGCTCCATTCATTTTAGTAATCTCAATGCCAACAAACATATTTAAATTCATTTCTTTTATTTTAAAATTTTGTTTTAAATGATTAATGATTTGCAACAATGTATCATTACTTTTAGATATTAATAAGGCATCGTCCACATACAAAATTAAAATAACTTTATAATTATTAAAATGACCGACAAAAATACAATTGTCTGAGGGACAGATTTCAAAGCCATATGTAGTTAAGAATAAAGAAAATTTTCTATTCCAGCAGCGTGACGACTGCTTCAAACCATATACAGATTTTAATAACTTACATATCTTTCCTGGCTCGGCTTGAACCCCCTCAGGTACCTCCATGTAGACATCCTCTAACAACTCACCATATAAAAATGCTGTTTTGACATCAAATTGTTTGATTTCATAATTGTCTTGAGCTGAAAGAGAAAGTATGACTCGTATAGAGTCATATCTTGTTGTCGGTGAGAAGGTTTCCTTATAATCAACACCCTTTTCTTGTGTGAAGCCACGTGCACAGAGACGGGCTTTGTATCTTTCTATATTTCCTTCAGAGTTCCTCTTTATACAAAATACCCATTTTGAGGTCACTGTCTTCTCATTTTTCTTATCTATTAACTTCCATGTTTTATTTTCTTCTAGTGACTGTAATTCTTCTCTTATAGCTTCCTTCCATTGGTTACTATTCTCACAGTTCATAGCTTGTTCATATGTAGTAGGTATATCCAATTCCATTAGGTTTGCCTCGTAAAAATTGCTTCTTTGAGGTCTTGGTCTTAAAGTAATGTTTGACTGATCTATGTTGCCGAGATCAATTTCACGTGAAGGTTCATAAGAGTCATCATTTTCATCAATAGCAGTATGTGCGCTATCATCACTTTCACAATTCTGGTCACTCATATATGTCTGAGTGCTATGTAAGATGTCACCATCACTGTTTTGTAATCTTTCACAGTTCTGATCTATGTTATCCACAGACTCTTGTGCATTCTCTTCAATATCATCACATATAAAAATTTGAGCTTCATTCCGTTTAAGTTCTGGACTTTTCTGTTCATTAAAAATAACATTTCTTGATATTGTAATTCTTCTTGTTGTTGAATCATACATTTTATAGTTAGTATTATCGTAACCAACTAACATCATCTTATGACTTTTAGAATCAAGCTTCTTTCTCAATTGGTCAGGCACATGAACATAGCCTTCACATCCAAACACTCTGACATGATCCAAACTAGGTTTAACACCATTCCACAACTCAATAGGTGTAACATTTGGTGTCTGACTTGAAGATGTGCGATTTAATAAATAAACAGCACAATTGACTGCTTCTGCCCATAGATTAAGTGGTACACTACGAGCATAAAGCATGGATCTAGCACTTTCAACTATTGTTCTAATTTCTCTTTCTGCCCGGCCATTTTGTTCAGGCGTGTAGGGGGCAGTGAGCTCATGAGAAATCCCCTCACTGTCAAGGTATTCTTTAAAGTCTTTGCTGGTATATTCTCCACCATTATCAGTGTGTAAAATTCTTACACTATGTGCAAACTTATTTTTAACCACCAGATTAAACTTTTTGAAACAGCTCAAGACATCACATTTGTTTTTTAAAAAATATACATATCTGAAACTTGTTGCAGCGTCTTTGAAAATAACAAAATATCTCATACCTTGTACGGAAGGCACACTGAATGGTCCACAGACATCGCTGTACACAACATCACCTGGTTGTTGTGGTTCTCTGCTTGATTTCTTGAATGGTTTACGAGCATGCTTGCCATAAGCACAACCCTCGCAAACAAACTTGTCGCAATCTGATAAGTCCACACCAGTTATTGCATTGTTCTTGCACATATTTTGTATTTCTTTCACATTCAAGTGGCCCAAGCGTTCATGCCATGTTTTAAGGTCTAATTTCTGGACTACATTACATACTGGATTTTGTATTGTTCTCATGTTCAATTCATATAAATTGTTACTTTGCAAGGAAGCACACAATACTACTTTGTTGTCTTTGTAAATCAAAGCTTCAGTATGTTTCTTAACAATATTATAACCTTGTCTTGTCACTACTCCTTCAGAAAATAGGTTTCTTCTAAGTTTTGGAACATACAGCACATTTTTCAAAATACTTGTCTCCCACTGTCCATTGACACACTTGTCTATCATAATGTTTCCTTGACCAATCACTTCAACAGCTTCTTGGTTTCCTAGTTTTAGTGGAGCTCCAGTATACTCATACAATTCAACAAAGTTTTCCCGTTTAAAAGACATGTGAGCCGAGGCCCCGCTGTCTAATATCCAACGTAAGCCTTCATCATTGCTTTTCCAATCTGTTTTTGATATATTGAAAGCTAACATATTTCTTTCACTTTGTTGTTTATGTTTTTGTTTAGGAGCACGACAATCCCTTGCGAAGTGACCACGTTTACCACAATTATAACAAGTAAAGCGATGAGACTTTTCATTAAATTCTTTGTTTGTCTTTACTAAAGGAATAGTTTTCTTCTTTGTACTTTGTTTTGCCACTAATAAAGCAGTTTCATTCTCTTCTTCTACACTCAAGCTTGCTTCTTCATCCAACAAGCGAGCTGTTAAGTTTACTATGGTTTGGTTCTTGGGATCAAGCGACATCCAAGCCTGGCGTAGGGATCTGTACTTGGGAGGTAAAGTACTCAATATTTTAGTAATAATTGACATATCACTAACGATCTCTCCACTCTCTTTAAGTTGTTTTGCCAAGCTTTCTACTTTAGCCACGTGCTGAGCAATGCTATCGGACGTCGACATTTTGTATTGATAGAACCTCTCATGGATAAGCATTTTTGTCATCTCAGACTTTTGTTCGTATATGGATTCGAGTTTGCTCATTACTTCAAGCGCCGTTTCACAATTTTCTATGAGTGATATTTGCTTTAAATCCATGGCCGACGTCAAGATGCACATGGCCATGCCATCATCTTTGATCCATTGTGCCGCATTATTCTCCGGCTTTGGCACACTTAAATCCAATCCTCTAGCACGGAGGGCACATTTTATTTGGAATTTCCATTGTTTGAAATTCGATCCATCGAATTTTTCCAGGAGAGTTTTTCCATACTCCATTTTGTTTGTTTCAAGGCACGTTTCGTGCACCCAACACACTTTGTACTTTAATGCTTTCACTGTTGCTCTTTGTTTATCATACGTGGAACTGGACCCATAACCTATTAGAATCTGGTTAGTTTCAATAAACAAGACTTCTGATTTCACTTTTAGTTTTATTTCACAAAAATAAACTTACATACATGTAAAGCACACAACGCCGCCATTCAGAGAGAGAGCAATACCACAGACAACTTATTGTATCATTAGAAAACGCAAAGGATTTATTTTATACAGCCATATAGTGTAATATAAAATTACTTTCAACAATTAGTACCCATCATGTGAACTTATATATATAGTTTACGAGTGTGGATTTATGAGGAGCAAAATTTTGTTCAATTCAACAATGAACTACTATTTATAGTCTTCTTGTTTTTCTTTTACATAAAAATCAATGTTTCTATGATTCTTATCTATGCATTCTGAAACCATTGATCAGATTGCGGTGAAACTTTGGAAGGGTGTTCTGGGAACGCCCGCGAGAGTTCTTGGGTCAAAAATCTATTTCTAAAAGTTTTTTTTTACTTTAGGAGGCATTGCACAATATTATATCAGAGTAATTTAATTAATTAAATAAATATTCTTATAATACTTTACTAAATATAAAGAAAAAGCAACGAAATATTAGTTTTCCTACTGCCCCTTAAGTAATTTAATATCGCGTGCCAGTTTGTCACTCCAGTAGCCGATCCCGCTGATAAAGATATTTGTTTCACATCATAAAACTACTTTTATGCCACATATCACGATATTAACCTTCAAACTGGGTGATAAAACTTGATACAAAGTTATAAAAAAGGGAAATTCGTACGTAAGCTTTTTGTACGCTAAACACTGTAGTTGACATAATAAATAAACGAACTGTTTATACAAATCCCAAATACCAATGTAATTCGGTCTGTTCTTATATATTTTGTCGCAATTTTTTTTATCCCCAATGGGGTTGCTCTTAACCGTCATCACACCTGATAAGTGGTGATAAGGCTGAAGGTGAAAGCGCACTACTCCCGGAATCCTCAATCACTGAGAAACTGGCTATCTTATCTCTTACTGCCGGAACACAATAATGCTGAAAACATCATCAGACTTAGATAAGATATTGGTAGCTAGCCAGGCGGACAAGAACTAAGTCCTACCATCAACCGAAAAATTTAACCAATTTAGGCATATTGATCACTGTTCATGGAAAAAACTAAGGTTGTTTTTATTGAAAGAAAATTAAGAGGTATTCGTTATAACTGAATAAATAATATGCAATGTGAAAGTGTGTATGTTTGTTTATTTGTTTGTCCGTCTTTCACGTCAAAACGGAGCAACGGATCGTCGTGATTTTTGGCATGGGGATAGCTTGGGAGCTGGAGAGTGATGTAGGCTAACTTTTATCCCGGAAAAATATCACATTCCCGCGGGATAACGTCGTCGTGTAGTCCAAGTGGGTGAAGCCGCGGGCGGAAGGCTAGTATTTTATAAGCAAGCGTAATTTCGAAGTAAACACGACGGGATCATTAATTTTCAAGCCATCATGACATGGGGCATATGAATACTATTGTCATCAATCATGTGTACTATCGTCCAGAAATGTGAAGTGGCACTTAGTTTTTAAAATGGACCTTATGTTAGATAACTAGGGTCCATGTTTGGGATGAGTTGTCTGTATTTACTAAGTAAATATTATTGAATAGTAATAAATATGTAAGTAGGGATGGAAAGATGATTGAATATCCCGGGTCATAAATAAATAAATATGTTTCCAGAAACATGTTTAATAAAAGGCTTCCTTCAGCTTCATACTTGGTAGTGCAAGAAACTTTAAAATCTTTGGCATTTACTTTCATTTTCAGAATTTTTATCTATTGATGTACCTAACAGTACAATATTGTTAGACTTATTCATATTCTTAAGTAATTGGATTTATTACCATTCCATTTCTATCATTACGATTACAATTACTGAAACTACTAATGACACTAATGAAAATTCTTTCACCAGTCTTTCTTATTTTTTTGATCCACTACGGTGTAGCACTTAGCCTTCATCACACCTGATGTTAAGTGGTGATAAGGCTGAAGGTGGAAGCGCACTGCTCCCGGAATCCTCAATCACTGAGGAACTGGCTATCTTATCTCTAACTGCCGGAACACAATAATGCTGAAAACATAATTGTTATGGCGTCAGACTTAGATAAGACGGTGGTAGCTAGCCAGTTCTACCGCCAACCAAACCGAATACAATTATGTACCCTCACTGGGAATCGAACCCGGGACCTCTGGGTCTGAAATCGGTGGTATGAACCACTAGACCACAGAGGCGGTTATTTACGAATTAATTGTTATTGGTACTGTTACACACTCTAAAGTAATTGGCCTGTATTACCTACCATTCCATTTCTATAATTTCGATTACGATCTCTGAAATTACCAATGACTCTTTGGGAAATTCTTTCACCTGTTTTTCTTATATCTTTCACAACTACATTAGCCCTGACCTGAGTGAATAAGCTATTGTAGTATGTTACCGAGACATTTCTACTGGAAGGGGAGCTACGCGAATAAAAATCGCACCGTGCATTACATCGGTAGGTTCCCATTTATTCTATGGAACATGACGTCATTGGACAGAATCAGAATATTTTTTCTCGCTTAATATAGAACATGTAATACTTATATTTCTCAAATTGTTTTAAGAAACAAAGATACCTATTTTATCGTTATTCATTAAAGGTTGTCATTATCAATGTCATATAATATGCCATGGAAGATTTTGGGGAAAATATATGATTCCCATTTTTAACCGACTTCTTAATCAAAAAGGAGGAGGTTCTCTATTCGTCTGTATGTATGTTTTTTTTTTTTTTTGTATGTCCACCGATTACTCGAAGACGGCTGAACCGATTGAAATGGTTCAAACGTTATTACATCAGGTTTGTTTCCAAGTTGGTCCCATTTTTTGAAATTTTGAAATCGGTTCAGTAGTTTTCAGGAAATCTTGAAAATACTGTCGTTTTCGTTACCACTTTATGTGAATTTAATACGTATCTTTAGGCATAACTCCTTCGTTTATAAACCGATTTAGATGATTCTTGTTTTGTTAAAAAGGGGATACCTCAAGGTATTTTAACCGACTTCGAAAAAGGAGGTTTTGAGTTTGATCACATACCTATTTACCAGAAAACACGCAAATTGCCTGCAAGATGCACTAAAAAGATTGAAATAAAAATTATTTTTATAAAAAAATAAAACCGCCTTCTAAAAAACCACATCAAAAAAGTAAGAAATAATTCTTCACCAAATAAATAACGTAAGTACTTTGAAGTCGGGCGGGTTTTAACAAAAACAACAAAAAAAATTACATGTTTCACGCCCGACTTCAAAGTACTTACGTTATTTATTTGGTGAAGAATTATTTCTTACTTTTTTGATGTGGTTTTTTAGAAGGCGGTTTTATTTTTTCATAAAAATAATTTTGTTCTTTAGTGGTAGACTTGGGTGAAAAACTAGTAGGTATGTAGTTTTATGGAACAAAAAGGGAAAAACATATGTTGTTTTGTCCAATGACGTCATAATCTATAGAACGAATGGATTACCGCTGTTCAGTACACCCCTGCTAAATCCGCGGAATCGGCTTAGCGCAGTGGAAGCTGGTATTACTAATATAGACTCCGGACAAAAACTAGTTTTCAGCCGGGATGTAACTGAACAATTGGACTGCGATACACAGCGGAGAGAATGTTAAATAAGGTGAGGTTACATACGGGTCTGTGTGTCGAACGTCTCCAAGGCAGAAGTGGTGTAAGGGAGCGCGCGCGCCCCTGGGGTCCTTTCTTCTGCAGACCTTACCAATTAGTCACATCACACACACACACACGGGGGAGCCTCTTTTATTACGATTTACAGTCCCGACAAAAGCGCGTGGTGGACAATTATCTTTCTTTCAAAAACTCCGCGACCAGCCCGATGGATGGCGTCAAAACCTTGGTCGTACAAAACGGGATCACATAGATAATTTAAGATTTTATTCAAACTCGATATGCCAGGCACATTCAACGCGAGCGATTTTTAACAAATTCAGCAAAATTATTCCGACATCTTGCACAAGAATTTCAATCAAGTGTCACTGTCAACTTCAAGTGACAGCTAATGTCAATTTGACGTGACATTAGAGTTGCGTTCAGAAACGTCGATCTTTTCCGAACAACCGCATTACATTACGTATGTGATCAATATGTGATACATAATATAATACAAATACTTAAATAAACAAAATATTGGCTACCATCGCATTCATTGTTCCAATACCAAACTATATAATGTAGCTCGAGCACTAGTATTATGAAAATTAAAAACAACGACGGGTAACACATACACCCAGACCCGAGGAAATATTGAAAAGTTCGTTTTCAATATTTACTCGACCTGGAACGAATCCAGGACCTCTAGACATAGCGGCACCTTACACCTTACACCACTCGGCCGCAGAGGTTGTCAACAGCAACTTAATGTCCAACCACAAACCTCAACAACCTCATAGCAGGTAAAAAACCAATAAATCTGTTTCACGAGCTCCTCGTTATATCCGAATTAAGATAATTATGTTGATTTTTTACAGTAACAATATTGTGATTAACTGGTTGGGTATTATCTTCGATCAACAGTAACAGGGTATTATACTGATATTTTTTTTATTCATTTAAAATGTTTTTCCGAAATATACAAAACAAGTTTATATTTTGAATTTTCTTAAATATTTTCAATGTTAAAGGACATCAAACTTTCTAATTAGACAAGGAGAGAGCACTATTATATTTGTGACGTCACCAAGTCAGTAGCATCATAGTCTCGCTGTAGAAGATTTCCTTTTAGAAGGAAACGTTTGTTGTAAAATAGACTGATTCAAATATTTTTTCACTATTGGTATTCTTAAATGTTATATTTTCTTTATAAGTAAAATACCGTAGTGGATATATTTTTTCTGACAGTTCCAGATTTTTGTAATCTGTAATCATAGGTCAGATTAAACCGTCTTATTTAAGGACAAACGTTATAAAACAGGAGCTATTTCGGTTTGTAAACATCATTTGTGAGTCTAGTAGTTGTTGTTACTTCAATTGGGTTGGTACGAGTTCATTTTGTCGGTATTTGAGTTAGGTCTTCAAATATTGTAATGTTTGCTTTAATAAATTTTATACTACATAGAAACAAATTCTGGTCTCCGGGCACTAGTCAATTAGTCCCTTTTAAGTTAGTTGGCGATTACTTGTTTGTATAGCCAAAATTTTCTTTTTCTTTTTGATTGAAACATATTATATTCAGTGGTTAGTGTTAAGACTTGTTCTTAGACCGCCTGGATTACTACCATTACATTATTTACGTCTGACGCCATAACAACGATGTTTCAGCTTTGTTATGTTTCGGAAGTTAGAGATAAGATTGCCAGTTTCTCAGTGGTTGAGGAGTTCAAGAGTCGCGCGCTTCCACCTTCAGCCTTATTTTAACTTAGCCTCAGGTTTGATGAAGGCTAAGTGCTACCCCGTTGTGTATAAAAAAAGAATGACTGATATTTGGACCACATGTGCTTACGATCCTTATCTCGGAATCATATTATCGAAGAATGTAACATTGGTTGATGTTTATTCACCTGTTTTTAGCCGTTTCTTAATACTAACAATACTACCAGAACTTAGCAAAACAACTCAGAAAGTCACCTCTATTCAACGTTTTTGGTTTTGACTACTTAAATTTGATGCGTGTTTAATTATTCTCATTTTAGATGTTTAACATTACCACATATATCTGTTTTTGAAACAGACTATTAACTTCGAAATATTTATAATCATAAAAAAATTTGAGATCAATGAACATGTCAGAAAAAATCGGCAATTTCATAGGTAAAGACCTATTATTTGTAAATACTTTATTTTGGATATGATTTTCGCAAGGCAGGTTAAGCCCTGTCATGGAACCTGATACAAGATTTGGTAAAAGCTTTTATCAGATTATTTAAAAAATACTTATACTGTTGCTATTTTTATCCCACAATAAAATTATTTTTTAAAAATTATTTTTATAAAAAAATAAAACCGCCTTCTAAAAAACCACATCAAAAAAGTAAGAAATAATTCCTCACCAAATAAATAACGTAAGTACTTTGAAGTCGGGCGTGAAACATGTACAATTTTTTGTTGTTTTTGTTAAAACCCGCCCGACTTCAAAGTACTTACGTTATTTATTTGGTGAGGAATTATTTCTTACTTTTTTGATGTGTTTTTTTAGAAGGCGGTTTTATTTTTTTATAAAAATAATTTTTATTTCACTCTTTTTAGTGCATCGTGCAGGCAATTTACGTGTTTTCTGGTAAATAGGTATGTGATCAAACTCAAAACCTCCTTTTTCGAAGTTGGTTAAAATACCTTGAGGTATCCCCTTTTTAACAAAACAAGAATCATCTAAATCGGTTTATAAACAAAGGAGTTATGCCTAAAGATACGTATTAAATTCACATAAAGTGGTAACGAAAACGACAGTATTTTGAAGATTTCCTGAAAACTACTTAACCGATTTCAAAATTTTAAAAAATGGGACCAACTTGGAAACCAACCTGATGTAATAACGTTTGAACCATTTCAATCGGTTCAGCCGTCTTCGAGTAATCGGTGGACAAACACAAAAAAAAAAAAAAAAAAAACATACATACAGACGAATAGAGAACCTCCTCCTTTTTGATTTAGAAGTCGGTTAAAAACTAGAAAAAGCAAACTGCTTCCCTACTTTGCTGCCGGAGCTAGATGCTAGTCGCTTTTTCTAGTATAAAAAAATGCAGATTATATAACCATGTTCCAATAAAATTAAATCATGCGAAACATAGAAAGCCACCCTAACCGCAAAGAAAAAAACAACCCTTCTAGAGTTTCTTGCTGGTTCCTCTCCAAGGTCTAGGGTTTGCAAACCGATGGCGTAGCTTCGATGACTTTCACAAGTATTGTAAAAATCTAAATTGCATAAACAAATTTGAATTTGACTTTATCCCCACCATTGTTTAACATACGTCAAGATTCTGTTCCGCCAATACTGATCGCTCTGTTAATCACCTCGCACCATTACGATTTAACATACACATATTGGTATTAAGTGCCTTAGTTCTAATATCAGTTTACACCAGTTTTTTAGCTACCCACTTTGTTTTTATCAAAATATGTGACTAAGTTCTGACAAAAGAAAAGTAGAGCCACCCTGCAAAACACCTCTGTTTTAAACACGTCATTTTTGTTCCGCAAATGTTCGCTCTATTGATCCCTCGCGCCAAAACGATTTGACAAACACATAATGGTAATAAGTACCTTAGTTAGTTCTAGTATCTGCTACATGAGTTCTTGAGCTACTTGGGTTTGTCATAAAAATGTGACTATTTTCTGACAAAAGTGAAGTTTATCAACCCTTCAAGTCACCTTTAGTTAACATGCGTCAGATTTTGTTCCACTTTGTTTGCTCTGTTCATCTCTCGCACCCAATCTATTTGACTTACACATTTTGGTAATAGGTGCTCACAGATCACCTGTATGTAGCAAGCTTAAGTGCCTTTAGATAGTTCTAGTTTCAGTTACACAAGTTCTTGCGCTACTTGGTTTTTATCAAAATTTGTGTGTTACTAGCTTTACGCCTGCGGCTTCGCCCGCGTGGACTACACGACGTTATCCCGCGGGAATTTCATATTTTCCGGGATAAAAAGTATCCTCTGTTCCTCTCCAGACTACAAAGAATCTGTGTCCAAATTTCAGCCAAATACGTTCAGACGTTTTAGTATGATTGAGCAACAAACATCCTAACATTTAAACTTTAACATTTAGTAGGATTACTTGTTTCTGACAAAAGTGAAGTAGAGCAACCCTGCAAACCACCTCTGTTTAACATACGTCAGATTCTGTTCCGCTAATACTGCTCGTTGTTTATCTCTCACCCAAACGATTTGACGTTGCGTGCAATGAATGCGAGACCGCAAATAGAATACGCACAGTAATTTTGGGAGTTAAAGTTAACTGGACTTGTTAGTTTACGTTTTGCTGTCGGGAAGTTTGTTTAATCTTTGGTGTGGCTGACAGCGTTTGTTGGCAGTTTTGACGGTATCGGTCTGTATCATGAAGTTCGACTTAATACTGAGGTAACTGGAGCGTGCAGTACGAACAATTTTTTGAATACCACAAATAACACAGTGGCTGTCTTCCGTCTCACCTACACTTTAAAAAAATACGTATGGTCATATGAGACAGCTGACAGCCACTACGTCATACATAAATGTCAAATTTGGTGGCGACACTTTTTTATTCCGGGTGAGAGCTCCAGTTACCTCAGAGTATTAAGTCAAACTTCATGGTCTGTATTAACTGTATAGTCCCACACTCCTGTCTGTTCCGGTGACAGCCGTAACAGAGGAGCCACTTGCAATATTTACGAAATTAGCTGTCAAAATGGACTGTCGTATGAAAACTGTTTTAGTTCCAAAGATTATCACCGGAACAGAAAAGCTTGTCGCACTATAATAATTTTGACAGGAATAGGTATAGAAAAATGGAAAATAAAGTATTTAGAAAATACGACTCCGTAGCTCAGTGGTTAGAGCAGTCGCCCGGATAGCGAAAGGTCGTGGGTTCGAGTCCCATCGGAGCTGGTTGTGAGACGGGTCGATATTTTCTAAATACTTTATTTTCCATTTTTCTATGATAAAAATTGCATTGTGAATGCAAAAAAGTAAAAATTTAAATAACTAGGAATAGGTATAACAACTACAGATAATTGCAAATAAAGAAAAAAATTGTTGTCTTTAGTTTAGTTTGATTGTTTGGTTTATGGCCCAAAATACTAGTTAAGTACTTCCGGGTAGGCCCCAGTGGTTCTTTCCGAATAGATTTGTTCCATGCCTTTTAAGTGTCCCAATACTATTGATCTGAAAACTTTTTGCTGACTATAAATAAAACAAATAACGACCTATTTGGCGCAGGCATAGGATACCTGGCTTCTGCGCCAGATGTCTCGGGTTCGATTACCGAACAAGAAAAAATGTTGTGTCCATGAACATCTCTATTTGTATTGGTCTGGGTGTTATCTATCTATATTTATAAGTATTTACAAAAAATAGTATGTAAGTAGGTACTATATATTTATCCATTATCTAGTTTCCATAACACGGTTTTTTTATGAAAATTACTTATGAGCTAGATAATTGGTGTGTAAAAAAAAATGTTTCAAGCTTCTGAAGAGTGTGTATTCAAAATAGCCAGATACTACCTATGTAACCGGCATGCAAAACCATAGCGAGATTCAAAACTGTATAACGCTAATCCATAGAATCAAATAAGAAGTAACGTTTACATACAAATCGAATAAAGACTTTAAACAATAAGTACCCATCACATATTAAATCCAAATCCGATTTCTTCTCACGGATGGCATCCGTTATCCAGGTGGTATACTTTTCAAGGTGCCATTCTACCACTAAGGTCCTGGGTACGATTTCTGGTAGGGAAAAAGTAGAAATTCTCTTTTAGTTTTTTTTTTTTCTAATAAGTTCCGTTGTTTTTCCGATTTTCCTATCACAGGTCGTTTAACTACTTAATATATTATGTAAATTTCTATAAAGTTTATTTATCGTTGAATAAAAGTAACTGAAACCTTTTCTTCTAGAATGAGGAATTGAAATATGAGCTCAATCGTTAAGCATCGTCAAAGAAAACAAAAGTTTAAACCCTTTCAGCGCCTCAATATTTTAATATTTTTTGCTCTATGCCGTCATATAATCAGCTACGAAATAAATCTTACCTGGCATAGTAAAACAAAAATCCCCTAGACTATGCCGACTACAAGTATAAAATTATGTCCAAAAACTCTGGCGTTATGTGTAGTTGATTGTTTTAAAGCTTATCACATCTAAATTTTGTATTCCTACTGCAGAAATGACGGAATTATATCTTTCTTTTGTTTGTTTCTACTACTACTACTAAGTACGTACCTTATGTTTCTCATTTCATATCTTTTTTCCATTGAAAGTCTGATCTTTGATTTTATCATGTGTTTTCTTTGCTAATGTCTATCGTTCAAAATCCAACCTTACCTGTAGTGCTGATAAATACATTTTTGTATAGGACGCTCAACAAAATCTACGAATATATTCGTAGTCGGCACCATGCTAAAGACCCGCACTACGAGTTATCTCGTAGCTGGCACGCAAAGGGTTAATTCCTTATTTACACATAATTGGATAAAATGTTAAGTATGAAGTATTATATAGTGAGTATCGACGTCCAGAAATAAAAGTTCACTAATTAGTTAATACAAAATTCATACGAACGCTGTAGAACTTCCTGAACTTGTTACAGTTATTTAAGTGACAAATCAATGGAAACGTACCTACTAAAAGGAATGTAAAAGTTACTGGTGTACATTAGCGTTATTTACGTCTTAACCTTTGATGATATTTGTATTGTTTTGCAAAGTTTATTGAGAAAGTAAACAATTTCGTTGTAAAAATAAGCAAATAGGAGATGCATTAGGACAATAAAGGAAAGGTGCCGAAACGTTGAAAAATCTTTTTAAAATCTAAAAACTCTATCCATAATCTAATAAGTCTTTAATAAAACACGCGCGCTAAAAATCCGTAATTGGTGGCCCTTTCTTTCAAAGATCTGATTTAAATATGTTATTTTCCGTTTCGCTGACCCGGCCAAATGGGGCTACACAACAATGGAAAATCTATTACGTGTCTCATTTTCCCGGGCTTGAAGGATTAATACTTACCTACATATTTTTTTTTAGTTACAATTTGATAAAGGAAATGTTGAAGTTGAATGATTTGATTTAATCCAGCTGTACAATTCAATTCAATGTAAGTATATCATCGTACCTAACTGTTACTGTTGGCCTTTTGACCTTTTGGCTAAATTTTCGAGTTAAATACTCAGTTGCTTTGTATTTATATTAATGAAAACTTTTAACACCCCTCTTTTTGCAGTAGGGGGTTAAAAGTTATGTCTAACCCAACTCTATTCTTTGATTGAATATAAAAATGCCTTGTAGCATTAAGTCTGCTATTTGTACTGTTGCGCAAAGAATTTTGAATAAGATAAGTAATGTTAATTCGTGAGGAAAACATAAAAGTGTCATAAAGATCTCTATGAAAATAATATTGCGATATAACTGGCTTGCCCTCTCAGCAATTAGTTTCTTCAACTGTCAGATATGATTCTAGCTATCTTTTGTCCTGGCCGTATGGACAAAAACCATGTCCGAAAGATACAAAACAGAATAATACCCATTCGTGTTACAACAACGTGTAATCAAAGTGAGTGCTTTTGCCGCAAATAAAAGGTAAAAATAGCTTTTTTGTTATATGGAAATTCTACCTAGTACCTACTTTAAGTACGTGGAGGTAATTTGCATTTCAATATAATTTTTTAGGTGTCTGTTTGTTAAGTTTAATCAATAAATTATTTGGGTGTAACCATTGATATTTTGGTTGTTGGTCATGGATGAAACAGTTAAATAAAGTTTGCTACCTACTGTGATTATATGATTAGTACCTACTGTGGCTTACAAGATATTAAATAGCTTACAAAAATACTCCTTCTCCTAGATTTAAAAAGGGGTACCGGTCTATATTTATGGAATCGTTTTTATTACCTAATTGCTAATTTATATAACTTTATGTTTAGTAAATGTATACAATACAAGAAGTCAAATAAGGCTGTTTTCATCACAAATAATAATACTATGAACTTCGTAGCATTGATTTAAAACAATTTATCAAACAAATACTTATTTAAATTTTTTCTAAATACTTCATTTTCCATTTTTCAAACAAATACTTATTATTATAAAGAATATTTTTCAATAAAAAATGCCATTCAACTTAATAGTTCCAAAGCATTAAACGAAAATATAATCCAAATATTCACTACTAATTAAAACTTCCAATTATTTAGTGTTCGCACGAAAACTTTGTAACGTTACAATACGGCGATCGTAAACAACCCTACTTATTACTTAAAAACGAAATAGTTTTCGGGGTCGGCACGCAATCGAGTAATTTAATTCTACCAACCTCGACTCGTAGGCTTCTTACATGAGCCGCGATCCGTCGCACTGCGAAACCGGCATAAAATATTCAAAACCTCACAGCAAAACAAACTTGACACCAAAAAGAATCACTATCATACAAAAAAGAAACTATCGAACAAACTGTAACGAACTTGTCACTTTTGAAATCCGAATTGCATTTTCAAATTTGGAACGTGGCGCGGTCGAACGTGGTTCTGCGGTCGCGCTTTCTGAATGACTGAAGCTCCCAAACTTCTACGCATGCGTTGACAAGTGTGTCCGATACCTAGGCACATTTTCATTCTGTAATAAACCGGAAAAACCTGCGGGTTTCACTGTGAACCTTAATTTTTGTAGGATAAAGTTTAAATTTGTTCGTTATCAAAGGGTGAGTTTTGACTTCGATAACGGCTGTCTCACTCTCGTGTATGCATTTTAATTAAGCACAAGCGTATGGACGTAAACTGTTTTGTTGGAAAATGTGTCAATGTCTCGATAAACATCTGGAGGCATTTTGAAATTAAATTGTTTATTTTCGCTGTGTAGGATGTTTCCATATCCTAGTCTGATTCTTAAACACTGAAACACAAGTACAATACTTGCATACAGTATAGTATAGGTAAATTAAATGGTATAAGCATTAGTAATGTAGAGTATAAATAGTGCCACAAAATAATCTCACCCGTATAAAACTATAAAACTTTCGTTTTGGTAGTTGCAATTAAACTATTACCAACCTCCAAAAGCTGTTGTCAAAGTCCTGTTTTCAAAATAATATCTCGACTGCACGCCAGATAAGTCCACGCGCGGTCTAAATCAAAATAGTAGATTGTACAACAAGTGCATAAAACATACCATTTTACCCGAGACGTATATATCCACCCGAGCCGTAGGTGAGGATGGATAGTCAATTCGAGGGTAAAATGGGTTTTATGTACGAGTTATACACTCTGCTTTTCACTTCGAGTGTGAGGAAAATAAATAACAATATTGCAAAAAATAAAAAATAAAGACTTCGCCATATTGGCGGGAAAACTTTCTTTTTCTTTTTTTTATACGTGGAAGTGGCAGCAGTGACTTATCATAGTTCGTAGTCCATAATGCTCTTGAAGTACTTATTTCTTACAAAACTCATTAATTTATTAATTTAACATGGATTGTGTACAAAATTAAAGAAACCGAATGAAATAACAAGTTTATTTAACGAAATTTAATTGCGTGTGTGACTGTTTACCTGACGACCTTTGTCTTAGAGTCTGAGACTTAGACGAAGATTTTACTTTATGCACTAGAGCATAAAAAGCGATTTTATGCAGCCTATACCCAACATAAAGACGAACTTTACGAGCATGAGAAGTGAAAACTATTTTTTTTATACAGTTGCTCAAAAAGTGGCTTATTTCAGGGACGTATAGCATTCGGGATGTGGGCTATTACACACTCGAGCTTTTTCTTTACCTTTCCCGAACTCGTGCGTTTTCTTTCCCAACTGTCAAAATAATGTCTATTACAAAGAAAAAACCAACCACGAAGTTTTTACAAAAAAATCATAGAAGTTTTTATGATTCATGCAAATATTTCTAAAAATAATCTACTACTTACTTAATTTGTTTCAATATTAGATTTAAAAGTCATTTTAATTAAAATTTAAACATTAAATTAATATAAGTATCGGCCAAATTAAATTTATAAATGTAAAAAAGTTGGCTGTATGACGTGCACTGCCATAGTACTTTAGCCTTTTTTAAAGGAGTTTGCGCGGGTAAGGCTTCCATCACACTGCGTCCGGTTTCCGCACTACCGGATGGAGATGCGGCGTGATTTGTCATACACTGCGAGTTTTGTATGCACATCAAGATTCTACAGCCATAGTTATGAAGCGCACTACCACTAACCGGAGCGGTGTGCGGTGCAGAGTGGGAACCGCCTAAGTGAAAAGAAAATGACGGACCTTATTTCTTAATTTTCTAAATTAGTTTTTCCTGGTTTTTATTGTGGTACTTAGTTTGGTGGAATTAGTGCAATAATGTGATGTAGTAAAAGTGAGATATAAGGAAAGGCGCTCCTGTAGGATTCGGATTGCTTTTGTTAGGTTAGGTTTCATTTAATTTCATTTTCATTTCATATCAATAAAAAAAATCTACTGAAGACTTGGCTGTATGGGCATAGTTCCGTTTGCTTACCCAGAATGGGTGAAGAAAACAAAAAAATCTCTGCTTATATTCTTTTACGGTTGGCGCCATTTTCCAAATGATTAGTTAGTTGAGTTTATTGTGTTTTTATTATTTTTTAATACAGTTGCTCAAAAAGTGGCGTATTGCAGGGACGTATAGCGTTCGGGATGCGGGCTATTACACACTCGAACTTTTTCTTTACCTTTCCCGAACTCGTGCGTTTTCTTTCCCAACTGTCAAAATATTGTCTATTAAATTAATATTAGTATAGGCCAAATTAAATTTATGAATATAAAAAATACATAAAATTGGCTGTATGACCACAGATTACTAAATATGGTATGACGTGCACTATTTACCATAGTATCTGCTTATAGGAGTTTGCGCAAGTAAATGAAAAGAAAATGAGGGACCTTATTTCTTAATTATCTAAATTAGTTTTTTCTGGTTTTTATTGTGGTAGGTACTTAGTATGGTGGAATTAGTGCTTTAATGGAAAACGATGTGGCAAAAGAGAGAAATAAGGAAAGGCGCTCCTGTAGGATTCGGATTGCTTTAGACATATGTCGGAACTCTTTGCAATGACAGACTTTCCGCACTTGTAATGAAATCTACTATTATTAAATTGCTTCATTTTTTCGCAACTGTATTAAAAATAGTTGTTCAGTACACGTGCGGAACCGTCATTGCAACTTGTTCCGACTGTCAACCCTTACCTTCGGCTGCGCCTCGGCTCAGGTAGACATTTGTCGGAACTCTTTGCAATGACAGGCTTTTCGCACTCGTAATGAAATATACTATTTACCGTATCCTTTGAAGAAATAAATCGCTCATCTGGCGGAGTACACGCCAGACAAGTCCGCGCGCGGTCTAAATCGAAAACTAATTTTTACCGTATCCTATGAACAAATAAATGTACTGTAACTAGTGCCTAAAAAGCTCCAATCACGCGTAGTTTCATCTGACACGCACTCTACGTATAATAATATACTTACGCGTGATTTCCGTAAAAAAGTTTCAAAAGTTGTGCATATAAAATAATATCTATTGAATTTTTGTTCCCTAAAGGGCCGAAAGAGATGCTAGTCTGGTTTTCATCCTACTAATATTATAAATGCGAAAGTTTGTGAGTATGGATGTACGGATGTATACCTAGATGTTTATTACTCTTTCACGCAAAAACTACTGATCGGATCTGGATGAAATTTGAAACAGAGATAGATTATAGACTGGAATAATACATAGGATACTTTTATCCGGATATTTCCACGGGAACGGGAACCACGCGAGTGAAACTGCGGACGGCCTCTAGTACAAAATGATACGATAACGTTAGTTTTTCGCACTGACGGTACTGGAGATAAAGGTAGTGTTGAAGGAAGTTGATCGGAATTGATATTTTTGTTTATTTTTAAAGCAACATATCTGTCAATGATTCTATGGGTGATTTTGAAAGAAAACTTTATTAACAAAAGACTACCTTTCATTTATTTCTATACTCAAAATCAAATTACCTAAAAGCCGTTAAGTATATCTTTTCAATCATCATTGTTGAAACGATAGGCAAATCTTTGTATTTGAGTTTGCTATTCAAGAAAATAATAAATGAATTTTAGTAAAAGAACAATGCTAATATTTGCTTTAATTAAAATTTAATCCAGTCAGACTTGAAATATCCTATAATGTTTTATTTGAACGGAGAAATAATGAACTAACCACTTTGTATAATAATCGACCATTAAAATCTATTAAATGGACAATTAAAAATAAACAAATGAGTTATATAATGTAAGACGTGTCATAATAAATAAAAAATAAATAAAAATAAAAAGTTTAATGACATAAAATTACAAAAACAGTTTCAATATCCAGAAACATAAAAATAAGCAAAAGCAGTATAAAATATAACAGCAGTACCGCTAGCATCAAAAACTATCGTACCTAGTGGTAATCGAATAGTAAACTATACCGTTCTCCAAATGCTGACAATTGCTTCTGTCATCTAGGTACTTATTAAATTTCAGTTTCGATAACGACCGAAAAAGTCGCTTACATTATAATAAGTTTTTACAAATTATATTCATTCTTATGACAAGCTTTTTGCTGACTGCACTTTAATATTGTATTGTCATCTGAACCAAACCGGTATACAATATTTCAGCTCCATCGGACACTGAGAAGTGGGTCAAATTGAGCTTGCAAGAATTGGTTCCACTAACTAACATACTAACTAGCTAACTAACTAACATGGCAAGTTAATAAAACGCTTGTAAAATGTATGAGAGCTACAAAAAAAGGTTTTTTGTAGTTTTCATACATTTTATAATGAACGCTAACGCACCGCCGGTAGTCGTCACTTGGTTCTTCTTCTTGGGTACTTTACTAATTTTTTTTATTGACTTAAAATGTATATTGAATTAGTAGCAACACAACATAGGTATTTATTTACAAAAATCTTGCACACTTTCAGCGATATAGAGCATCAATCTTTCTAATTAGACAAGGAGAGCACTATCAAAATGTGACGTCACATTTCTATAGCGCCATACTCTCGCCGTAGAAAATTTCGTTTTAGAAAGAGATAGCTAGGGTCACAATTAAGTAGTTCATAATTCGCTTGTTATATACAGATTGAATTTCTTTTTTTACATTTGCTATTCAATTATGTTATATTTCTAAATGTGATAATTAAATATCTAAGTACATTTCAACAACAGTCAAATTGGCGGCGTTTCTGGCTCGTATGCGGGGACGGCCTCTCAAACTACGCAACGAATTTTATGCGGTTTTCATCAAAAGACAAAGTGATTCAAGTATGTGTATAATACAACTACATTGCAAATGTGCTGAGTCGGGGTTGCTGGTTCTCAACCTCTAATATATAAAGTTCTCGTGTCACAGTGTTTGTAACCAAACTCCTCCGAATCGGATTGACCGATTTTTATGAAAAAAAAATATGTGTTTATTCGGTAGGTCTGAGAACAGTAGCCCGATTCTCGTAATAAAAACCGTGACGATATCGTAGCGATTTAGTCGTTGAAACCATTTTCGTATTCACAACTGTCGATAGAACTTGAGCGGCAGCGATTCTATCGAAGTGTCGTCGAAGTGTATTCTGGTACAATAATCGTCCTTCAATCGTTTCAAAACGATAACTCGAAGGTATTCTACTATTTAGATGACCTTTGTTTCGATCGGATTTCAACGACTAAACGTCAAAATAAGCGATCCAAGTGTCGTTGGACAAAAGTTCAATTAGCTGGACCTTTTGTATGTGAAAAATAAGCTTGGGGCTAGCATATTTGTTATTATTTATTTTTTATTTTATTTAATAAACTTTTGTACATAATACATAGGTAATGTAATATACAAGGCGGACTTAATACTAAAAGTATTCTCTGCCAGTCAACCGTTGGGAAACAGAAAACAATTAAAGCGGTACAAATTATTTATTATTTATTATTTACTATTTATTATTTATTATTTACTATTTATTACTTATTATTTACCTATTATTTATTATTTACTATTTACTATTTACTATTTACTATTTACTATTTATTATTAATTCTTAATTCTTAATTATTAATTATTAATTATTAATTATTAATTATTAATTATTAATTATTAATTATTAATTATTAATTATTAATTATTAATTATTAATTATTAATTATTAATTATTAATTATTTATTGTTTATTATTAATTATTAATTATTTATTGTTTATTATTAATTATTAATTATTAATTATTTATTATTTATTATTTATTATTTATTATTTATTATTTATTATTTATTATTTATTATTTATTATTTATTATTTATTATTTATTATTTATTATTTATTATTTATTATTTATTATTTATTATTTATTATTTATTATTTATTATTTATTATTTATTATTTATTATTTATTATTTATTATTTATTATTTATTATTTATTATTTATTATTTATTATTTATTATTTATTATTTATTATTTATTATTTAATATTTATTATTTATTATTTATTATTTATTAATTAATATTTTATTATTATTTTATTTATTATTTATTATTTATTATTTATTATTTATTATTTATTATTTATTATTTATTATTTATTATTTATTATTTATTATTTATTATTTATTATTTATTATTTATTATTTATTATTTATTACTTACTTATTATATCATATGAAAGAGCGCTGCTTGCACATTCTGAAACATGTTTTTTTTTTCCTAAACCACGTAGTTTTCGACTTTTGATGAAAAATGTACAAAAAATACCTCTCGATTGAAAAGTCGCTGAGTTTCGATCCTATTGAGTTGAAGTCCTATCGAAACTCGTTCAAGCAACACGAGAATACCGATTTTGGATAGGACTTCGATCGAACGACTTCTGAACTACAACGATATTTAGATTGTTTGTATTTACGAGAATCGGGCTACAGGTTGTTGTAATGCTTAGTTTGTGTGACTGTCACATAATAGTAGTTTATGTGACTGTCGCATAATGAGGGGTATTAAAACACGAGTGGGAGTTTATTCCACGAGTGTTTTAATACCGAGTTATGTGCAGTCTCATACACTTCTTTATCTACACTCATTACATTTATCATATATTTCAAAAATAAAGCAAATCAATATTAATTATAAAATGTGAATTGGTGCCAAACCCCACTCATAGTAGTCTATACGGTCTATTCCTTCTAAATTCAAAATTCTAATTTTAAAAAAGTTTCTGATGTTGCCGGCTTGAAAGAGTTGGAAGTCAGGGCCGGTAAATCCTACGGTTGCCATGGAGACTGTAAAATTAAGAAATATAAGTGCTTTATAATGAGTGACAGCTGTATCCGGTTGTTGCATAATGACCATTATAGAAACAGTTTTATTTTTTAAAGTTGACTAAGGCATAAAGTGTATCAGTATTCAGGCATGAGTTCATAATTCGAATATTATAACATGAGTGTAGATAAACAATTATTTTAAACCCCTAAGTGAATAGGGTGGCGCACACCAAAAATTTATTTTTTATGTTATGGACAATTTTTTTCATGATTTGTCACTACAATAATACATTTAACCCTTAATTTTCACCCTTCTCACCAATCCCCATTTTAGTAGCAATATTAATATCTCTAGAAGGTATTTATATGGCAAAACATTGTTTGGTTGGACGTTATAAAAATACCTCATTGCCCTAAACTAATATTCCTATCCCGAATTTTTTTTATCAAAATCTTTTTAATTTAGGTACTTAAAAATCTTACCAACCTAATAGGTTGCTCCTGATACTCCCCACCGACCAACATTTACGTAGTAATTTACAAAATAGACTTTCCCTTTTTTGAAGTAGTGCTCCACACGAGAGCACTCGATCGATCCCCTATCGAGCACCCTTCCGAGCCTATTGGCCAATATGTTATTTTAGGAGATTGAAAAATGTATTCTTGTAAAAGGAAAATTGTTACGATTGATACTTATGATGGTTGGGAAATAAAAATAGCGAGTTTTGTGTTTCAGTTTAGGTTATTTTGGTTGTAAAGTTAATAAGGAAGTATTTTTACCATCTTATCTAAGTCCGACGCCATAACAACGATGTTTTCAACATTGCTGTGTTCCGGAGTTATATATATATTATATAGCCAGTTCCTCATTGTTTGAGGATTCCGGGAGTAGTGCGCTTCCACCGCCTTATCACTACTTGAAATCAGGTATAATGAAGGCTAATTACTACTCCGTTGTGGATAAAAAAAAACTTACAGACACAGATAGCAGCAAGTACTTACATAAAGTCTATCAACTTTATTACTAACTTTATTACTGTATAATCAACACGTGACATTTTTCTATAGATTCAAAACACAAAATTAAAGTAATAACATTTTTAAAATTAAATTAAAATGTTATGATTAATATCAATTGGAATTATCTTACAGTTAATAGTAGATTGTATTACAAGGGAGCAAAATAATATATTTACGGCGAGGGCGCTATTTTGAATCCAGAGCGCAGTGCAGTATTCCAGAGTAGAATCTCGAGCGCAGCGAGGGATTCTAAAGTAGAATCCTGAACGCAGCGAGGGATTCAATATACGCCGCCCGAGGTGAAAATAATTTTGCGGCCGAGTAATACACTCTGCTTTTCATCCCCCTCTATAAGAAAAGCAGTAAAGACAACTCAAACTACCTACCTTTCTTTGTCGTTCGGATACATCATAGCACTAGTCGGGCAAGAAAAAATATTTGAGTTTTGAAATAAAAAAAAATTAAATAAAAAAATATATGTCCATCAGATTCCTTACATCTCCGGGGATGCCGTAGGGGGGTTGAAAATTTTGTTAGATTTTAGCTACGACTCACCGTTTACAAGATATTCTCAGTTTTATAAAATTCCGTTGTTGAAAATTTCTCGGTCCCGAAAAAGTCCCGGCCCCATACGAAATCAGTTGAATTTTTTTTTAAGTACTGCACACCCTTTGCTACACTCCAACCAATGCTTCTTTAATTATGTTCTAAATTCAAATCTCATCGCTTTGGACCCTGTTATGAAGCTGTTCAAAATTCAAATCTCATTTTCATCCCATCGATTCGAAAAGCGATGCTTGTTTATCTAATAACAGGGTCCAAAACGATTCATTGTTTACCTGTTATGACAAGAGGGTATAAATGAGATTTGAATTTTGAACAGCTTCATAACAGGGTCCAAAACGATGAGATTTGAATTTAGAACATAATTAAAGAAGCATTGGTTCGAGTGTAGCAAAGGGTGTGCGGTACTTTAAAAAAATTTCAACTGATTTTGTATGGGGCCGGAACTTTTACGGGACCGAGAAATTTTCAAAAACGGAATTTTATAAAAGTGAGAATATCTCGTAAACGGTGAGCCGTAGCTAAAATCTAACAAAATTTTCAACCCCCCTACGGCAACCCCGGAGATATTTATAAGGAATCTAATGGACATATATTTTTTTATTTAATTTTTTTTTATTTCAAAACTCAATTTTTTTTTCTTGCCCGACTAGCGCTATGATGTATCCGAACGACAAAGAAAGGTAGGTAGTTTGAGTTATCTTTACTGCTTTTCTTATAGAGGGGATGAAAAGCAGAGTGTATTACTCGGCCGCAAAATTATTTTCACCTCGGGCGGCGTATATTGAATCCCTCGCTGCGTTCAGGATTCTACTTTAGAATCCCTCGCTGCGCTCGAGATTCTACTCTGGAATCCTTCACTGCGCTCTGGATTCAAAATAGCGCCCTCGCCGTAAATATATTATTTTGCTCCCTTGTAGTACAATCTACTATTATACCCTCTTGTAATAACAGGTAAACAATGAATCGTTTTGGACCATGTTATTAGATAAACAATCATTGCTTTTCGAATCGATGGGATGAAAAGTTAATTGTACTTTTGTAAGCCCTCTGATTTACAACCGTTCGGAAAGGGTCGGATTCGAATTCTATGCTTTTTCTTTTTTTTATTTTAAAGTAAGTGACAGTAACAGAGCATGCATTTCGCTGTCGGAAACGTGTCCGACGGTTTGTAAATAAGTGGGCTGATGTAATCTAGTCTGTCTGACAAGACAATGTTTTAATTTGTAGAGGCCATTTTTTTGTTTTAGTTATCTGACTTCATCATCATCATCATCATCATGTCAGCCGAACGACGCCCACTGCTGGGCATAGGCCTCCCCCAAGGATCTCCACAACGATCGGTCCTGCGCTGCCCGCATCCGTAATGACGTTATCTGACTTATTTATAATCATTGTCATCATTATCAGCCATTTTACTGTCTTCACTACTGGATCACAGGCCCTCCAAATAAATGTATGAGGTGAATTTTTTAAACCCTCGACTTTTTAATACAAACATTTTAAAAGATATAAACAGGTTGGTCAAAGTAAAATTTGATATGTCTGAGTCTTAAACGTTGACTTAAAAGACCATAATAATAATCTTTAAAAGTGTTGACTTTGAAATTAAATTACTAACAGATAAAGTTAATTCAAAATGAATTTCTGAATATTGTGTTATTAAAGGCTGACCCGTTATTTGAACCGGAACTGTATTTATGTGCTTTATTGGAATCTTTGTTTAAGGAATATAGCGATTTTACCGTTCTTTACCTTGGTTCATCCTGCGTCTTAATTTTCTCAGTTTAATTATGAAATACAGCCTTCCGCCCTCGGCTTCGCCCGCGTGGACTTCACGACGTTATCCCGCGGAAAAATGATTATATTATGATATTATATATGTATATATAATTTTAGGCTGATACAGCACTTGTGAACGTCAATGAAGCTACGCTATCGGTTCGCCAATCCCACGGCGGGAGGCCTTGTAACGAGAAGAACCGGCAAGAAAGTCGCCAAGGGCTATTTTTTTCTCCCTGTCATATTTCATACAGAGTCGTCAAATTGAAAAGTGACTTTAACATAATATAATATGTAAAGTCACTTTCCATCACAAATTAATCTTAAGTTTAAAAACAAAATAAAAAACCCGGTTATCATAGCAGTAAATAATTTTCAATAACTAAGAAATAGACATCCAAAAGGTTTAAAATACACACCAACCAAAAACGTAGCAAATAAAATAATAAATATAAATACCAAACAACGGTAATAAAACTTTGAATAGTTTAAGAACATAAGAGTCAATAATAAACAGTGCCATACAAGCCACGATAAAATAAAACTAATAACAATAAAACATTAAAAATCTGCATATTTTGAGACAAGAAGCCAAGAGCAGACCCATCCCACTGGTGGCACCCGTTCACGAGCATGACGCATGAACCAGCCATCGCTTCGCTCAACCATATTTTAGGGAACGTAACGACCCGCCTCACACGACACCACCGCAGAAATGTTTACAGAGAGCATGACATACTCAATTACTCAACTATAGGAATAGGAAGTATTGAAAAGTAAGCATTTCGCAAGTTACGTGTAAACAAACTACTATCCCTATCTTTTGGAAGAATTTATTAAGTAAAGATTGAATGTTCACAAATTAAATAGGTTGTGAATCTTTGAATAATAAGATTTTTTTTATGTAAGTAGGTATAATGCAATTTTTATGACAAACTTTTTTGCTGACTGGATTTTATGTATTTGCAGACCAAATGTTTAAATACAAAATTTCAGTTGGAATTGGGTCAAATTTAGGTTGCAAGGTTTGACTGGACATACATACTGTATTCATACATACCTATACTTCTAGTTAAATAAAAGCTTGTTAAAAGAGAACTTCAAACATTTCGAAGACGGGCAACTCATACTTGCTTATTTTTCCTTTCGAGCGACGAAACCCTAAAAGTGTAAAAGAAGTTTTATAATGTAAAGATTACAGCCTAGTAATTTATTTCTTAAGTTTTTTCAGCGCAGAGATCTTTAAGATGTACGACTAAAAAAGCTTTTAAAACTTTTGTACTGTTTTGTTGTTAAGACTGATAGTCAAGTTACTTTTTTTTTCAAATATTTTAAAGCTTTTTTTATATTCAAGCATTTCACAAGCGAGTTAGTCCGCGTGAAATTCAGTCTATCTTAATAAATATTAGATCTTGGTGAATGACAACCAGATATTTAACCAATTTTGGTAAATTTGTCTTAACTATCGGTTCAGTAATTTTTACAGTCTAAAATAAGACAGTCATTGTTGATTATAAATATACCATGTTGATATTAATTGAATTCTATTTATTTACTGAATCCATGTTTATTTAATTAATATTAGCCTGTCATAGCATAACAGTCAAACAGAAAAACATACAATTAATTTTATAATTACAATAAAAATATCTGGTGAACCACTAATCGGCAAGTGCGCATTCCTACTTTCACAGTTCACAGCCATAAAGTCTGTGCGTTTTGACAGGAACCGATATTCCCTTCAGGAAAATATATAAGTCGTGGCTTCGGGTGAGCTATAAATATGCCCTAATGATGCCTCTGAGAGATCGCCAGACTCGAGTCGAGGTCTCTGACAAAACTGCATTAGAAACATTATGGGCTTCTAAAGTTTGGAGGAAAATAAATAAATATGTAGTTTAAAAAACTATAAAAACACACTTTTATTGGAACAGACTAAAAGTACAAAATAACCGTCTATTCAGTAACTGAAATTAATAAGCGTGGTGCGCGTTGTTAATACTACTTGAATGCATGCTTTGCAAAGGGCGCACCACGCTTTTAAATTTCAGTTACTGAATAGACGGTTATTTTGTACTTTTAGTCTGTTCCAATAAAAGTGAGTTTTTATAGTTTTTTAAACTACATATTCATTTTTTACTTTTTAGTTTAACAAATGGCAAGCTATGGATGGGGATGGTAATCGATTTCACAGTCCATTCATGTGTCTGCCCACCCCGTAAACATTATAACTCAAAGGCGTGATTGTATGTTTTTAGTTTTACAAATTCAAGTGGAGTCTATTAGTTACCAGATGCGCGAGCCGAACCCTTACTTCCTCCCAGCTCCATCATCAGACCCTCACCACCAAGTGTAGCGAATAGGTCTCGTCAGAACGAAACAACGGAGTCTAAGCTCGAGGGGTTTCCTAGTGGTCATTAAGGAGTGCCACTGACCTCCTCCATGCTCCATCATCAGACCCACACCACCAAGTGTAACGAATAGGTCACATCAGAACGAAACAAATGAGCCAGAACTCGAAGGCTTTCCTGCTGGCCATTAAGGAGTGCCACTGGCTTCCTCCCAGCTTCATCATCAGACCCTCACCACCAAGTGTAGCGAATAGGTCTCATCAGAACGAAACAAATGAGTCAGAACTCGAGGTGTTTCCTATTGGTCATTAAGTACCTAGTGCCACTGGCTTCCTCCCTGCTTCATCATCAGACCCTCACCACCAAGTGCAGCTCATATGTCTCGTCAGAACGAAACAACGGAGCCTAAACTCGAGGGGTTTCCTAGTGGTCATTAAGAAGTGCCACTGGCTTCCTCCCTGCTCCATCATCAGACCCTCACCATTAAATGTAGCGAATTGGTCTCATCAGAACAAATCAAATGAGCCTAAACTCGAGGGGTTTCCTAGCAGCCATTGAAGAGTTCTATTGTTCACCTCTTGACTTCATCATCAGATCAGCTCGATGGTAGCAAATTATTGTATTGTCATCGGATTCATATAGACTTGCAAAGTTTCAAATCAATACGATAATTAGAAGTAGGTTAAAATGGAATTCCAAGATTTTCTTACATTGTGACTTAGTTACAAGTGAAGCTAATAAAAGTGTGGTAAAAAAGGGTCTTTGATTTTTCATTGGCAGCAATTTAATGGCATACGATTATTATTATATCATTATGGTAATTGAAAGATCATGTAATGGATAAGGACAAATCATGACCCATACTCATGACATAGGTCGAATCAGGATTGCTGAGTGTAAAGAATTGGAAATATAGCTGGCACCAATTGCTGAAATTGGTCTTCCGAAGTGAAAGAGTTCGAGGCCGATAATTTTTGGTCATCCATACCACAGAGGACAAAAAAATACTACGTAATCCATACCGTGCGCATCATTATTGTCATCCGTCAACATCTTGTACACCAGTGCCGCTATTATGTCCAATAATAGGGTGTCACCAGTTTGGAGGGGCTGCGATAACTGTAGTCTCGTAGAGCTCACTCCAATAAAGTAGAGTAGGTATGGTGAAGTAAAGATAATTATTTCGACACTCAAAATAGATGTTTATTTTGCACCATACACATTTAACAGAAGGAGCAATAAGCTGGACACTGGTATTAACAAAACGATTAATTGTACAAACGAATATTTACAGAAAATAAAAGAACTTTTTATATAACCGTGATTTTTCACTCAGACAGGCAGTGTGTTAGACAAACGGCTGGATCGACATGCTCTCCTTTAGAAGCATCATAGACTTTTCCAGCCAGTACACGCGAACCTGGTAAACAACGTGCACGGTATAATAAATCTGAGTCACCTACACACAAATTGCTGGCCAACCAATGGCTTATCGTGGCTTCCAAAGCACAGAGGTGTCCGACATGCGAAATTATTGGCCTTTTTTAAGTGGAGGTAGGCTTTGCGAGGCATGCACCGCGCACGCTTTTTAGTTTATACGTTCGTTGGCTCTCCCTCGCACGTTCGTACATGCCTCGCCGATACCTCTTCAATAAGTATTCATTATGCGCCGTTTGCAGCACATGCTTCGCAAAGTCTGTCGCAACGATTAAGTTCGAAAATCTCAAAGCGTCAATTAAAAACTGTTCAAGTTCCTTCATTTATTTATATACTTACTCACTAAAAGGCATAAAACATAAAACAAGTTTTGTGTCTTTTAATGAGTATATAAATTTACTATATTTTAAAACTATTTTAAAAATATTTTGATACTTTTATTATGATAAAAACAAAACAAAGCACTTAAGTAATAAAAACTGTTAAAGAAACCGGACTTTATGAAATGTTAATAAGGTTATTTATATTACCCTTGGGCTTTGCGAAGTGAACCTTGTGCTCTTTATAAACCTTTATTATTATACAGAACTGAAACTTAATGGAAATATACTTGTAATATTTGCATAAACATACTCTCTCCCGCTAGGCTTTCCATGTTATTAATGCCAATAAAAGCTGGAGAGTTTTATTTGTATTTCATTTAATTTTATATATATGTATATCTAGACTTTTTATTATGCTTAACGGGGAAGCACACAGCCTTCATCACACCTGATATTAAGTGAATATAAGACTGAAGCACAACTCCCGAAATCCTTAACCGCTGAGGAACTTCTCAGTAATGCTGGAACCATCGTTGCCAGACTTAGATGAGATGGTGGTAGCTAGCCGGGTGGACTTAGTTCAAGTCCTACCACTAATCAATCCGCATACAATAATTATGTATTGCCACTGGGAACCGAACCCGGGACAACTGGGTATGTACCACTAGACCACGGAGGCGATTAAATTAAAACTTCACCTACCTACCTCATAATATTATTAAGAAGTAACGATTGTATGTAGGTGGTCAGGACAGTCCGTCCTCCTCCTCCAGTCCACTCTGTTACATGTCATTTCCTCTTTCACTCCTTTCTCATTCATATCATTACGCACCCAATCACAGAACATGGAAAAATATCTTTCTGTGTTCTGTGCATACAATCTATCCATCTTTTAAGCGGTCTTCCTCTTCCTCTCTTCTCTCTCCATTCATCCACATTCATGTCCATCACCTTTCTAGTAACATACCTATCATCCCTTCTGATAACATGTCCATCATCATCATCATCATCGTCAGCCTATTAACGTCCACTGCTGGACATAGGCCTCTCCAAGAGTACGCCATCGTGCACGATTAGTGGCTGTCTCATCCAACTCTTACCAGCCACCCTGCAAAGATCATCGCTCCACCTAGTCTGAGGGCGTCTTACACTACGTTTGCCGATACGCGGTCTCCCCCTTTACCCCAGCAGTTATCGGTTCTGCGGCTTATATGGCCGGTCTTCAGTTTACTAATCCGGTGGGCTATGTCGCTTACTTTGGTTCTTTGGTTAATATGTTAACATGTCCAATTGTCCATACCAAGCCAAATGGTTTCTTTTCAACTTTTCTGCCACTGGTGCCAATTTCAAACTTCCTCTCACATCTACTCCTTTCTAATTTTGTCCCATAAGTTATACCACACATCCATGTCAGCATTCTCATCTACTACGGGAAGAAGAACAACGCGAGTAAAATAACGCGATACAGTTTGTAAAATATTTCCAATCTTCGAGTTACATGCCTAATTTTTCCTAATTGATTTCCACAAAAGTAATTCGGACAATCTTATCGGTAAAAGCAAATCTGGATACGCGGCAGCGTATCAGCCAATTTCAAAAGCAAACAGAACTGGCGAGCAGCACCGTGTGTATCTTAACACGAACCATTTGGAGCCACTTTTGACCCCCTCATAACTCAAAAACTATTACACAGAAACATGTCAAATTTGGCTTATGTATTGAGACTAGCGAGATAAATATGTGCTCTAAATTTTATATACACACCTCAAACGGTTATTCAGATATTTACGTCCAAAAATCGTTATTTTTATCACTGACTCACCTATAATCAAAACTCTAACCCACTTCCAAATGACCTAGAAAGCTGAAATTTGGCATGCAGACAGGTAATCTGGTGAATACAAAGGAAAAAATCCAAAACTAGTATTTTTTTTTAAATAAAACGTTGACAAACTTATATTTGCGTTCCCTATGCACATTTCCTGTATAAGATCTTGTATAAGATGAAGTACAAATATAAGTTTGTGATAGTTTTTATTCTGTTATAAACCAATAATTCGTCATACTTCTCGAAGTTCGGCTAGCGCCGACAGCGTAGTGGCACAGCCATCTCTATCGTCTTCTACAAGCCATGCGCATAAAGTTGGCAACGTAGTTTTAAGTGAACCGATTTGACACCGTTTGCACCGTTTGACAGGTAAACAGCGAGTAAACCTCGAGTACTGAATCCTATGGAGATGGCATATCTTCTATACATCTATACAAATAAATAAAATTGGAGTGTCTGTTTGTAACATTAAATAACCGCTTTTTACGACGTGCATATGATTAAATATACGGTACATATACCAAAATGTCATTGTTTACAATTTTTGTCTGTCGGTCTGTTTGTTCCGGCTAATCTCTGAAACGGCTGGACCAATTTTGACGGACCGATTAATACGACAATTAGAAGTAGTTTAAAATTGAATTCCAAGATTTTCTTACATTGTGACTACTTACACCTCACTTTTTCGTAGGTATGCCACCTCCATAGCATTTAGTACTCAGAGGAGTAAACCGGTTCACAGCAATGTTGCCGTTCCGTATCATAGCATGGCTTGTAGAAGACGATAGAGACGGCTGTGGTAGTGGCCATTCAATATTGAGGACTCTAGAGAACCAAGTTCGAACCCCAGATTACCCAATCACTTTTTTGTCCTCGCGTTAAATTAATTACTTACTTGCGCCATCTAGCACGATATCCATATTATTATTTATTAATTATTAATATTAATATAAATTATAAAGTTATTGAAATTTTTACTTTTTTGTATTCACAATCCAATTTTTATTATTGTAAAATGGAAAATGAAGTATTTAGACAAAATCGACCCTCATCTCACAACCAGCTCCGATGGGACTCGAACGCACGACCTTTCGCTTAAATTAATTATGAATATTAATATAAATTATAAAGTTATTTAAATTTTTACTTTTTTTGGATTCACAAACCAATTTTTATTATTGAAAAATGGAAAATGAAGTATTTAGAAAAAAACCGCTTTCAAAAAAACCACATCAAAAAAGTAAGAAATAATTCCTCACCAAATAAATAACGTAAGTACTTTGAAGTCGGGCGTGAAACATGTACAATTTTTTTGTTGTTTTTGTTAAAACCCGCCCGACTTCAAAGTACTTACGTTATTCATTTGGTGAGGAATTATTTCTTACTTTTTTGATGTGGTTTTTTAGAAGGCGGTTTTATTTTTTTATAAAAATAATTTTTATTTCACTCTTTTTAGTGCATCGTGCAGGCAATTTGCGTGTTTTCTGGTAAATAGGTATGTAATCAAACTCAAAACCTCCTTTTTCGAAGTCGGTTAAAATACCTTGAGGTATCCCCTTGTTAACAAAACAAGAATCATCTAAATCGGTTTATAAACAAAGGAATTATGCCTAAAGATACGTATTAAATTCACATAAAGTGGTAACGAAAACGACAGTATTTTCAAGATTTCCTTAAAACTACTGAACCGATTTCAAAATTTCAAAAAATGGGACCAACTTGGAAACCAACCTGATGTAATAACGTTTGAACCATTTCAATCGGTTCAGCCGTCTTCGAGTAATCGGTGGACATACACAAAAAAAAAAAAAAAAAAAACATACATACAGGCGAATAGAGAACCTCCTCCTTTTTGATTTAGAAGTCGGTTAAAAATCGACCATCATCTCACAACCATCTCCGATGGGACTCGAACCCACGACCTTTCGCTTTCCGGGCGACTGCTCTAACCACTGAGCTACGGAGTCGTAATGATAAATGTGAAAGTGTGTGTTTGTGTGTTTGTTTGTCCTTCTTTCACGTCAAAACGGAGCATAGTACTTATAACCCGACCACCAGGGGGCGCAACCTTCATACATTCAAATGGGAACTAACGAGAAGCCAAAAAATGCGAAAGTTCCTATGTTCTCCCTGTAGGTGGACACTTTGCACATAAATAGTTCACTAAAGTCAACGATAGATGGCTCCAAGTTAATACACCCACCTACAGTATAGAAAAGAAGAGAAAAATCCTTTTTTTCTATACTATATTGTTGAAAGTTTATGGAAGAATATAAACTTTAACCCTAGACACCTAACCTTCGTCGAATCGACGAATACCCGTCGGAAATATAGCTATATCTTTTTATCGAGAGCGCCGATCGTCGTGCCGTCGCTATTTAAATCAGTGCTCGCCGAGCTCTTTCCGGTGGAGGCCGTGTCGCCCAGGTAAGTGCGTTGTTTTTAGAATAATTGCTTAAAAACTCATAAATTAAAGATGTGCTCATTGCATAAATTAAAGAATGTGCTTCAAAAAATTAGTTTTTATTTTTTCTTATAAATAAGAAGACTATTATAATTATGTTTCGCCAAAGAAGAATAGGCTATTTTTGTTGATTTATTTTTAATTTTTTTTTAAGTAAGTGATCTCATGTGGCCTAGTTTCATAAGTGCCTTACCAAAAATTGACCTTAAATAAATATATTGATCTGAAACACTACTTATTGTTTTATTTACTAAAATAATACCTTATTAAACTATGTATGTATTAAACGTAACAGAATAATGTATATATATATATAATTTTGAACCACCAAAAATAGTCGTCGATTCGACGAATGGTTAGGTATAAAGGGGTACGTTCGAACGTTAGGTGTCTAGGGTTAAAGAGAGTAAAGTGTACTTATGGAAAATAATGTCGAATAATCTAAATTGTACTTTTGTTTGTTAAATTTGTTATTAAATATTGTCGACTGCGGTAATGATTGTGTCGAAATTAGTTCTCGGGATACTCGTAGCGGCAGCGCTTTAAATTGCCACACAAAATCAGCTGTAATTTGTATAGAGACAGCCTGTCCAGTGTATAAATAATAGAGATCAGTGGCTACGTAGTAATAATTATATAGTATTCTTTGCTACTGCCAAGGATCCTATATTAGTGCATTGTGCGGCAAAAGATACGAGTTTGTCCGGAAAGCTTTATCGCTTAATGAAACCAGAATCAAAACGCAAATGGAAATGCAATATCTGCTCAGGAACATAAAATACCTACAGCAACTTCGTCAAGCAAAACACCATACACTATTACGACTAGGAAAAAGAAACTGTTGGAAATAGGAAAATGTGTTAAAAATGATATTTCTACGTCCACACCAAACACGAGCATAAAATTAGTTTCATTGTCAGTAGCTGATACACAAGGGCAAAGTAATATAACTGACCAAATAAAATATACTGAAACATTTGGTATTAATTTTATAATGAATAAGTACGTACTAATAATTTCTCTACAAAAAGTAATGATATCTCATCAAAAACATAAAATATGTGAAGTTAGAGCCAACTTCAATATTAGGAAATATGCCTTGGTTGTTGACTTCAACGACAAAAGATGTGAGATCTAAATGGTTGCCAAGTTTAACGGTCAGTCCTGAAAATTTAGTACATAAAATGTTTTATAACAACTTAAAATATAATTTCTTCTTATAACTTAGGATAATATATTGAAGCCTAAGGTCTGACTTGGCTAGTTTTCATATACGAATTATATATATATATTATAGCCTTCGCAAGCTCTAAAGCCGAAGTTCTTATTGTATTCTTCCGAAAATTTGGCTTGCTGGTAGACTAGAAACTAGAGATGAACATAGAGCTCTTCCATGACTGTTTCAGTAAGTACCTAATAATAATTCGTATACAAGAACTAGCCAAGTCAGACCTTAGGCTTCAATATATTATCCTAAGTTATAAGAAGAAATTATATTTTAAGTTGTTATAAAACATTTTATGTACTAAATTTTCAGGACTGACCGTTAAACTTGGCACCCATTTAGATATCACATCTTTTGTCGTTGAAGTCAACAACCAAGGCATATTTCCTAATATTGAAGTTGGCTCTAACTTCACATATTTTATGTTTTTGATGAGATATCGATTACAAGAACAAATTACAGAAATTTCCATATTTAAATGAAGCTATCTTTCTTAATGGAGTCTATGTCTATATAAATCAGCCATTGCTGAAAGCGCTTACATAATTAGTGGTGGCGAAAATCTGTTTGACGGCGCTGATGGCGCAGTGGTACAGACCAGACCTACTGAGTCAGGGGTGGTGGGTTCAATCTCCATCTGGAACACTTATTTTAAATTTGTTTCGTGTGTAAAATTTGTAATATCCTGTGTCCTGATCCTGATATCTGAAAAACAAATGCTTAACTACGTACTTATCTCATGATCAGATCGATGTCGATGTATGTGGCATTCGGTAATTAGCGTTTTTACGGATTATTGCAAATTTTCACGACAAGACTACTTATATGAACAGTCTGCCAGCTATGGGCTTAATTGTCTGTTAAATGTAATCAAACCAGCAAACAGTACATGAACAATTTAATCAAGGGGGTTAACAGTTTCCCTACGTTTTCCCTAGATCCCTACGACCTATAGTCCCTTTAGTTCCTACATCAAAAGTTAATGTCATTTGTTCACCATCATCATGTCAGCCGAACGACGCCCACTGCTTGGCATAGCAATAAGTTCACCATATCTATAAGCTAATTTCATTAAAAAAAAATCAGTGGTTAATGCATGAAACGTAACCGACAGAATGACGAGGAAGATTTTCTTTCGCTTTTATTATATTGTCCGGATTTTTTTTATCTCAGTGAAGACCCATTGAGGTGACAATTTATTCAAAAATATTTCGGAGTTGTAATAGGCCTATTATTATGATTAATTTCACTGATGACAATGTCAGAAGAGAAATGTGTTTTTAGTTGAGCGATGTTAATGTTCTTTTTATATCTGCTTTTACTTTTTGCTTTTTATACTGGAAAATTGGTCTCTTAAAACTGCCTTGGAGGTAAATTAATTACCTTTGTGCTTGTGACACAAACTGTAGAATTAAAAGCCTTTTATTAACTATAAAATATTAAACCACATTTTTCCGGGATAAAAAATATTTATCCCGGAAAAATGTGGCCGCCTCTCCAGGCTACAAAGAATCAGTGCCAAAAATTTCAGACAAATCCGTTGAGCCGTTTAGGCGTGATTGAGTCACAAACATACAAACATCCAAACATCTTAACTTCCAAACATCTAAACTTTCACATTTATAATATTAGTAGGATTAATTATATTGATACTGATCAAATTAAACATATACATCTTAACTCTTGCGTCAATGAAAATATTGAAAATGAAGTATTGGATAAAATCGACCTGTCTCACAATAATTCAGTAACAAAAAATGCATATCCAGAAAATTAAAAACTTCAATATACTTCTTTCATTCTTTCATTTTAGAAAGTTAAAAGGTTAAGTTAGATCTTCGAACAAATCCCTTCATCATCATCATTAGCCTACTAACATCCACTGCTGAACCTCTCCAAGAGTACTACTGCTGGGGCACTGGCCTTGCTTATGAATGGAAAAGGACATTGGTCCATGACATGACCCACCACGCGGGCCCAGTGCGGTTTGGTGGGTACTAACGACTGCGAATGCACCTGGGACCAACGGCTTTACGTGAATTTCAAAACACGGAGGAGCTTGAGATGAAAGTTTTTGGTCACCCATCTGGTGACTGACCATTGCAAAATTTGCTTAACCTCAACGAGCGCAGGCCGAGCGTGGTAACCACTGCGCCCCGCCACTAACTTTAGTTAACTTAAAATGTATTTCCTACGTTGTCGTTAGGCTTTTATGGTTCAAAATTAGGCCGATTTGGTCCTCGAAAAACTATTCACACGAGGAAGAAGTCACGTACAGACATTTCTTTTATCCACAACGGATGGTAGCATTTAGCCTCACACCTGATGCTAAGTGGCGAAAGGGCTGAAGATGGAAGCTCACTACTCCCGGAATCTGCAATCACTTAGCAACTGGCTATCTTATCTCTAACTGTCGGAATACAATAATACTGAACACATCAATGTTATGGCGTCAGACTAAAATACGATGGTGGTAGCTAGCCAGGCGAACTAAGAACAAGTCACTCAATCAGTCCCACTGGGAATAGAACCCGGGAATTCATGAAATCTGTGGTATGAACATACAATTTTCATATAAGTACTCACATCTAAAAGTTATTTTAACGCTGAACAACTTGAACAAGTAACTCGGAAACATTCTATAACTTGACGTGACCTGGTTAATTCAACACGAAACTCATTTAAAACTGAAACTGCGAAGTAAATGGAAAGTTCACGTGTCGATTTAGCCACTTATAAAATAAATGTAAAACAAAATGCTTTAGCTTTCAGTGAAATTATGTATATTTTATTGGAAATACGTATCGTTTTTACAGCATTCCGACGTTCAATTAACATCATTTATTTAAAAAGAGTTGTGGATAGTTCCCAAGCCTTTAATATGAAAAACTCATTCATCATTATCATCATGTCAGCCGGACTAGGTTTAAAAACTCATTAATGATAAGAATTTACAATGGATAAGGTATTATCTCGCTCTAATTTCAGAAAGGTATCCAAAAAATATACTTGATAAACAATAAATGATAAGGATAAAATATAAAGGACGTAGAAGTTGAGGTAAAAATAAAAAAGTTTAACTTGCTTTTAGGTACTTCCAAACGGAAAAAATAATCTGTATTGGAACACTACATTGTATTTGTTTCTCTCTGAAATTTATCATCATTACAATCAACCGTACGACACCCACAAGGCATAGGCCACGCTGGGAAAAGGCATCCCACAAGGATCTCTAAAAATGTTTAAAAATCATTGATATTTTTGATGAACTGAATTGGATAATAAAAACTTCCAAAAGAAATCAATAGCTTTATAGTGCTGCTTTTGAAAAGAATATTGTAAAATTGCTTCTTTATTGTTATTTTTACTTTTCTCGACTCACCACTGTTCTGTCGGAGTTCCATATTCCTTTTACATTTATTGTTTGGAAAGTGTATCCGCCTTTTAATTTCAAAGATTAATGACCTCCAGTTTCAGTATCGTTTAGTATTAACTAGCGTCTATCCGCGACTATGTTTGTGTGGTGGTACCTATATTTTGAATTTTCCCATTAGTATGAGATTTTAACGCAATAATTTTGTACTTTGAATATTTTTGCTAACCTTAATTATAAGGTCTAAGGTCATTTTCGGCGAGCCCGTTATGGAGGAGCCTAGCCCGTGGCGTATTGGTTAGCGCGTTCGGCCTGCGATTGTTGAAGTTAAGCAACTTTCCTAATGGTCGGTCACGGCATGGGTGATCAAAATTTATTATCTCGAGCTCCTCTGTGGTTTAGAAAGCACGTTAAGCCGTAGGTCCCGTGTGCATTTACAGACGTTAATACGCACTAATCCTCCATCCACTAATCGCAAGGCCACTGCCCCAGCAGTGGGGAATATTAAATGGGTGATGATGATGAAGGTCATTTAACAATTTGACGACGCTGTAAAAATAATACAGGGAGAAAAATTTTAGTCCTTGACGAGTTTCCTGTCCGTTCTTTTAATTAAAAAGTGGTCCGCCGATTAGAGTTACCATACCTATCTCAGGATTTGGCCTGAGATCTCAGGATTTTTGGACTCATCTCAGGATTGCGGCCGGATTTTGCAAAACTCATGAAATCTCAGGATTTTTAGAATTTCCAATAAAATACAGATTAGATCACGGTTAGATTAAAAGACCTTTATAAATCTTTTAGAACAAACTAAACATATTCTTCCTTTGGTAATAATTGCACAATTAAAATAATACTTATTAAGGTTTTTTCTTTAATTAATTGATTATAAATTGCTCTACATGTTATACTCTTCAAATTATAGGGTGCCGCTACCCAGAGCTCTCTCAAACTCAGGATTTTTCAATGGAAATCAGGCCCATTCTCCGGACTTTTGTTTTTTCATCTGGTAACCCTACCGCCGATGGGCTTTACGACCTGATGACATAGCTTCTTTGACATTCACAAGTGCTTGCCACTGGCAACCTGGCACGGTGTATGGGAGTTATATAAAATGGAATAGCTAAAATACTAAGATTATTATCCGTTCACTTGTTTTGCGAAAAGTGAAGAGACAAACACATGACAGAAAACAGCTGATATTAGCAAAATTTTCACAAAAATATAATTATGGTGTCTACGTCCAAAAACAACAACAAAAATAAACTAAACAAAATACCTACTTGCATAAATTTTTATAACATAAAAATATTGCACTTGTAACCTTATCATCATCATGACGTTACCTAGGGGTTATAGTATAATGTAGTTAAACATAAGTAAGATAAAATAAAGGAATCTTTATTACTTTGAAAGCCAAAATACCGAATAGAAACTGTTTACCTAGAATTTCCGGTACAAAATGTATGTTAATATTGTGTACAATATAAGCTTTTAGTGTTCCGGAGATGGGCAATGCATATTAAACCGAATGCAAGATTGGGTCTTGTTCACATGAATGGAGAAAACATTAACTTAACGGCAAAGCGTTAACTCTTTATGCACGAGAGGTTATTTATATACGAAGTAAAAGAGGAAATTCGTCGGTTATATTTCCATACCACAAGATTATTCTTTGTCGTACTTTTATCGACTTATTAAGCTCTACAATTTGGCTTTAACTGTGGTTCCCTACGCGTATGTAATAAAAGAGCAACCATTTATTTTGAAATGTGGTTGATTGCACTTTTGAAGTAGGTACTTAAGTAAGTAATAAGATTTTAGTAAAAATGTCAATTTTATGACAAGCTTTTTTGCTGACTGTACTTAAATATTGTATTGTCATCTAAACCAAACCTGTCTACAAAATTTCAGCTCCATCGGACACTGGGAAGTGGGTCAAATTAAGCTTGCAAGATTTGTCCCCCACTAACTAACATACTAACTAACTTACTAACATGGCAAGTTAATAATAAGTTTTTAGTAAAAATTTCATTTTTATCACAAGCTTATTTTGCTGACTGTACTTTAATATTGTATTGTCATCTGAATCAAAGCTGTATACAAAATTTCAGCTCCATCGGACACTGGCAAGTGGGTCAAATTAAGCTTGCAAGATTTGTCCCCCACTAACTAACATACTAACTAACAAAATAACTAACATGGCAAGTTAATAAAAAGCTTGTAAAATACAATCATTTTGGAAAAAATATGTTTGTATGACAAGATTTTTTGGTAATTATGTACCTACTTTAATATTGGTGACTGTACTTTGTAGTGTCATCAAAACCAAACTCTAATGCAAAATTTCAGCTCAATCGGATACTAGGAACTGGATCAAATTTGTTTTTTTTTATCCTCAACGGGCTAGCACTTAGACTTCATCACACCTGATGTTAAGTGATGACAAGGCTGAAGGTGGAAGCGCACTACTCTCGGAATCCTCAATTACTGATGAACTGGCAATCTTATCTCTAACTGCCGGAACACAACAATGCTGAAAATACCGTTGTTATGGCATCAGACTTAGATAAGATGGTGGTAGCTAGCCAGGCGGACTTTAAACAAGCCCTACCACCAACCACACCGAATACAATATGAACACTGGGAATCCAACCCGGGACCTCTGGGTCTGATACCGGTGATGCGTAGCACGAGACTACAGAGGCAGTTAATACTACTAGACCACAGTGATGGTTAAAGTTATGTTTGAAAATTGAGTTGATATGCCGCATTTCTGCGTTATAATTTCGGCGATCTCGTATCGATACCCGGTCAGTCCAATGTCAAAAAGCTTTTTTTTGTAAAGAAACATTTTATGAAAAGCTATTGCTGTCTGTAGATGTCATAAAAACCAAATCTTATGCCAATTTTCAACTCAATCAGACACTGGGAAGTGGGTCAAAGGAGTTGTTCATTTTAATAGACAAATGTGGCTAGGATTTGTGCTATTCGGTAAATTTACCAAATTCATCAATGGTTTACATAACAACAGACGAAATGTTCCAAAGGTTATTAGTTAAGATGCACATAAATGTTTAAAATTTAAATATAGCCACACTGAATCGCCATTTTACTCGCCAATGTGGCAGCTGTCAGAAGTTGTCAGCTGTTTGTCATCATAACCACCAATGGCAAAACACCATTGTGATACAAAAACCAAGGAATTTATAAGTACTACGGTACGTAGTCATGAAGCTCGACTTAATACTGAGTTACCTCAGTATTAAGTCGAGCTTCATGTACGTAGTACTTATAAATTCCTTGACAAAAACACTGCATGGCTGGTTGTCAATATTGACAGCGTTGCCAGAGTTAAAAAAGAAATATTGCCGTTTGTGAAACATCCAAAGTGTGGTCAAGTGATGAAAATTAAAAAACATGTGTTTTTTGTTTGGGGAAGTTGAATTTTTTGAGTATTTTTAATGAAGTACGTGTATTTTTTGGCGTGTACTGAGAGATTGCCTAGCCGTGAAAGTTTACATTTCATTTAGCTTGCAAGATTTGTCCTGATCGGACATACATACATACACTGCAAGATGCAAAAAACTTGTAAAAAGCTTTTTACATTATCACTGATCCAAAATGTGGTACCCCAACTAATTCTCACGTTACAGGAGGTATGTGTCTAGCCTTTCAGCTACAAGCTCGAACAATTGCTCGTTTTAATGAGCAATTCGGAGAAGCCGATTATGCTGGTTACAGTACGATAACATTGCCATTTTAAATACTAACGTGTTTGCTTTCGTATAATATCAGAATAGGTGCTGTGAAAGGTACCTATGCTTGTTTAGCTGTTGAAGGACATCTTACCAAATATACTAAACATCAGTTAACAAACTGTCTAATTAGTACTCTGAGAAGCCTAGCACGCCAATTACTGGGGCAGTAATTAGCGCGCTAGGCAAGCGATCGTTGAAATTATGCAACTTTCGCAATGGTCGGTCACAGGATGGGTGACCAAAAAACTGATTATCTCGAGCTCCTTCGTGCTTTGGAAGGCAATTTAAGCCGTTGGTACCGGCTACGTTTGCAGTCGTTGGTTCTCACCCATACGCATTGGGCGATATTACTCGATAGTAAACCTCAGCAAAACTCACCTCAGCAACACTGTTCAGAGACTGGTTATTAAAATCGCAATGAAAAAAATAATAGATTTTTTCTTTCTTGTTCAACTAATTATACAACACCTTTTGATATTCATAAACAGTTATTTTCACAAAAAATACCAAATTGTTTAGGTCGGTTTGGAGTAATAAACATGTTTCATATCATTTGCATAAAGTATTAAATTAGAATGCCGAATTACGGAATAAATGTAGATAATTTAATACATAGATTAAATTATAAAGATCCGAGGTGTGAGCCCTGAAGGACTCCAGACGTAACTGGGATAAAAAAATGAGGATGATTGAAAAACAAAAACTTTAACAACAACCGGCTGGACTGCGATCGCATAGATGGGATTCAAGCCATCGTTTTTAATTATTCCTAGAATGGTAGAAAAGGAATTTATAAAATTTCAAAGCTGGTAACCACTAAGTTTACCTTGAAGTTACGAAATAATTAACCTCGATCGATTTCTTTATAAGACGACGAGTATTTTAGGTAACGTTAGGGTACTGTGTCGGGCACATTTGAGTTAAACCAAATCTTAATCATTAGGTTAACCTTTAATCTTTCTATTTATATGTATTATGTATACACAACTATAATTGAAAATTTAGCCTTGCCTATCTGGCTACTATTTTTTAACCCCTAACCCGAGGCATTTTCGATATAAAATTAGGTTATTACTTTGAAAAGAAAGCAGGTGACCTTTAAGTCGTTAAAAGCCATCAGCAAAAAGCATCATGTGAGTAGAATGAGGTAGAACGTTATAATATAAAATCCTGAAGCTTAAGCTGTATATCATAGGAATGCCATATCGAATTAGCATTTTACAACTTTTTAGCCCTACCTCACATCACAACGCAACAGTTGGTGGTTTAGTCAAGTATGGCGCCCCAATGATGTCGAGCTTAAATCACCATCAAAAACAGCTGAATATTAATTTTAACACCATAACCTCAGTACTACTACTCCTTTATTCAGACAGTTGCACTGGCAATATTGTAGTTGCGTATTTATTCAATCTAGGCAATTAGAGCCATGCACATGGCGTTTTCATTTTTGTATAGCGCCGTCGACGCGTGGTTTTTTGCGGCGTCGCCACAAAATCAGCAATCTTAGGTCAGATTCCTTAACAATGACACAATAAATGATTAAAAGTTTATTTATATCACTCGATAATAAATACGTTAAACGGTAATCAAAATCTGTTGCCGCCAGTACCCTATTCCCGGTCACGTGATCTGTTCCGCCCACTATAATCGAAATGCCATCGGAAATTAGAATTTAATTAATTTCTGTTCGATTGTTGCGCCGCTGAATCGAGTTACGTTCATCAAGCCCTTTGAGGACCACAGCCTTTGTGTATAAATATCCTTGGCGTAGTGTAGAGTGAACAGAAATGCAAAATACAGACGAGGTATGAGTATTATTTTAATTTATTATTTACTGCTATTTCTGCCAATACATTTTTATAACGTTTTTTGCATTGATTAACGGAAAGTTCAAATATTTTTAGCCCAGTGCGTGGCAACCTTGATCACTCCATCCGTTTCCTTCATTAGGTAACTTGAAGTGTTGCTAGAGGGGCAGAGAGGTCATTCTAGAGGTTTGATATTACCTGCGAAGGCTCTCAAAATTCGCACTATTGCGTAAATTTTTCTTATTATTATTATACATGATTTAGGACAACCTTCGAGTTTTCATACCTTTTCTTACTTTACTATGTTGCAAGTCGGTTCCTGTTGTCAATATTTGGTGACGGGTTCTGATTAGAGACTAAAGGCTTTGGGCTTTGGCTAGAAATTTAATTATGGAAAGCCTCCCGTACGCCGCCGATGCCTGACAAGTTTACCCTGGAAATAGTTGAACCCAAATTATCGAGTTGATTTAGAAATTTAATCAACGTTGTTTTTGTTTGTAGTTTTGTTAACAATTTAAGGCTGGTTTTAGACAAGGACAAAAAAAATACTTTTAGAAATCGAAGTAGCCACTGCACCTCCGACGTGAGGGCGCTGGCTGCTTTCCTGGCAGAGCTGGGCTGGCTGGAGTAGTCCAGCTGCACTCTCTCCTCAAGCAAAATAGGCGCAATAAGACGTCGAGTTGCGGAAAACGCCCGTAACGTATGAAGAAGAAGAAACACTGCACTTTGTCATCAATACCATACTGACAATATCTATTGCACTATTTATGAACAGAAGAGTAGACATTTGTAGTAATAAATCGGTCGCCGAGATATTGAAAATGAAATTGAAAATGCTAACCACTCTGACTCGCTCTTAACCAGCGACTCGGTGCGAGTAATGGTAGGAGCATTCGGCCGTATCGTGAAAGTTCGTGGGTTCGAGTCCCATCGGAGCTAGTTGTGGCTTGTGGGATGGGTCATACTTCCTTTTCAATATTTTCGAAGAACAACATTTTTCCCAAGTATCTAAACGCTCGCCTATAATAAATAGGGATGTTGATTGAGGAATAAAAAAGCAAATACTAATTAGAAATAAACGTTTTGACTCACTTGTGCCCGAATACTCGTACGCTACTTATCTTTGGGAGCGTCTCACACATCGCCCTGTCACTTTAAATGTCAAACGTATGAAAGAGATGCCATGATGTTTGAGACGCTCCCAAAGATGATTTGCGTTCGAGAATTCGGGCGTTAGCCTCCTATTAGTTTTATGACTCTTTAAAGTTGAGTGGGCGAGTCCATTTAAAAAATGTAAAGTTTATTTAAATACATTATACTTTTGAATTGTTCATGAAACCATTTTGATAAACACAACATTTAATATAGTTGCCTAACAAACGCGTTGCATACAAACTATGGGGCGTGACGTCACAGCTTGGTTGCCGCAAACCGCTAGTATGGAGCGTTTTGGGCAACTCGATGTGTGCGTTTCAAACTGTGATATCTCGGAAAGTTTTCATGCTAGCGAAATAACTATTTTGCCAATGTTTTTATCTTGAGAGGGAATTATAAATTATATTTATTAAAAAACAGTCAAATTACCTATTTGTAGGTTTTGCGTGCGTTTCATGTAAATTTTTTTCTTTGAACTTACGTTTAAATTAATTTAAAAAGGTTGAGGACTATAAAATAAAGCAAAATACTCTGTCGATTGTTTATTTAAACAACAAAACGGGATACATTTAAAAATAACACTAAAATTACAAATTCCTTCCTCGAACAACCATCGATTTCAACAACGAATCATTATTTCCCTTTTATCTGGACCATTTTAATTTACGATGACAACTTTAACGATATAAAAAATATACAATACTAGATATTGTAAAATTCTATAGTTTTATGTTATATTAACAATGTGAACTGAGTCTTATAATACGCATAAATATTTGGTTGAATGTCTGAAAGTGATGCCAATATAATCAGATTATGTTCCCCATGAAACCCAGTTGACGTAACACGCATGACATTATAACGTTAGAGTTATTACAAGAATGTGGTCGATTTGAAAAGTTGGTATAATCCGAAAGCTGCCATCAACTGATTGACTTTTCACATAACTTCTTCAAAAGTTAAGATATTTTTTTTTATTCATGCATACACAATTTAATTCTGTCTGTAAAGAAAAAAAAAACTATAGTAAAATCCCGCCCGAAAATCTACTTGGTGGTTTTTCCGACACAATTTTACCTATTTTACGAAGAGTAAGTTTACACCTAGGTTAAGCCAAAAAGTTTGCTTAAACTTACTCATTGTTTATAAATAAGGCTGTAAAAGTTTATCATTTGGCACAAACAGGTATAACATATAGGTAAGTAACTAATATTATTATTTCGCAGAATATGACTGTCATTTGTTATTAAAATTTATAGCAAAGGCATATCATAGTGTTGGATAAAGTTAGCAATAGAAATTCCACAGTTAACCACTGTACCTTGATAAAATAAAATAGATTAAGCGTTATGAACCTTTTTTGTTTAGCTTTTCTCTTCGTGGAACCTGGCCCGAAATAGTCGATTAGTTGATGGTATCATGGTAGGTAGGTACAATCAAATGAGAAAAAATATATTACACGATTACTAAGAAAACTTAAATCAATTAATACTGCAAGGAACTTAAAGGCAAATTGCAAAATTTTTTCGTATGGCAAAATTATAAGATAAACCCGCATCCATAACCTTATGTTTTAAAACGTCCCTACCCATACTTTTAGTATATTTTTCAACAGCCATTTCGATACTAATCTAATTTAAAATTACAACTACCTATCTACAATACTTCGGAGAATTTTGGCACGTTAGTATTTTTTTATTAGTAGAATTAAATATTAATACTTCTTTAGCAAGCAGCTTCAACGATTCGATTTTTGAAGAAAAAAATTTGTATTGAGAACGATACATCCTTTTTTTACAATAATTTTAAGGATGTAGTTTAAGGAAAATAAGGATATTTTAAAATTCATGGCAGTTTATTGTTTGGAGTGAGACATTTTCATTTCAATAATAAAAAATCTTAAGTGAATTAAATTTATATAAATTACTGTACACGCCATTTTTTGTTAATGAACAGTTAGATCTCGGTGGCTGACTGCGAACTATCAAAAAATTTTATAGTAACATTGTAAGCAAGATGGCGGTATACGCAGTGTATAGCTCCGTCATGCAATCAACATTACGGTAACATTGTTTGACAGCTCGCAGAAAGGCCCCTGAACCGACTTACAAAAAATATCAACCTCTTGTTTTGGTATTTTGATTATTCCTTTAAATCGGTTTTTATTGGTTTATACATTTGTATTAATATTCTTTCTTAAAAAATAAGAAAACAAGGGTAAGAAAAGAAATCAATAAACTTTAGTAAATATGTTTGGAGTAAGCTGTAATATTATCAGGAAAAATGTTTAGATAGCTTATCAGAAGCTGCTTGCCCAGAAGTTATATATCGTCGTTATACACTCGATTTTTTTGAGAAAATGACTTAAATATAGGGAAACGTGTAAATTTTTGCGCTCTTCCGTCTGCGAAAACCCGTTAAACGACGTGACGCATAGTTCCTGAGATAGCCAATAAGAAAACCAATTAATTCATACAATTTCAAGTAAATCTTTCACATAAAAAACATTATAGCAAGTTAAGTATTACTTCCACAGATTGTCTACAGTGAAATCGTATTGAAATGATAAAGTTGCTTTTCTTAATAAGAGTGATTACTTTACTTGAAACATATTTCTCAGAAAAAAGCATTTAGCCGTACTTAAAGTAAAAAAACACTCACCAAACTTCAGATACAAGCAATTACCATGGCTTAAATGGTTTTACTTGAAAGTAGAAAACATAAATTTTATACATATACATCTGGGATTTAAATGCATTGTTTTCTTTTATGAATTAACCAAAATTCGCCCTTGATTCCCTACAACGAAAACCAAGTAACTCATGTTAATCCTGCGTTTCGCAAGGTGGGCGCTGTCTTTGGGCTCAGTCTGCGCGCGCGTATAGTGACTGCTGTTCGGAATTGAAATAAGTTATGTTTTTGAGTGAATGTTCAATTAATTAACGATAACACATCATCAAAATATGTTAGAACGATACGGGTCATCATGTCAGCCAAACGACGCCCACTGCTGGGCATAGAACTTCCCCAAAGATCTCCACAACGATCGGGCTTGCACTGCCCGCTTCCAGCGGCTTCCCGCGGCTTCCCGCGACCTTGACCAGATCGTCGGTTCACCTTGGTGGGGGGTCTGCCCACGGAACGTCGTCCGGTACGCGATCGCCATTCAAGAACCTTCCTGCCCCAACGGCCGTCGATTCTCCGTGCTATGTGTCCTGCTCGCTGCTACTTCAACTGAGCAATCCTTCGTGCGATGTCGGTTGTTTTAGTTCTGCGGATCTCATCATTTCACGCAGGGAAATACTAAGCATCGCTATCTCCATTGCTTGCTGTGTGACCTTGAGCGTTCTTATGAGACCCATAGTCAGCAACCACGTCTCGCTCCCATATTTAATGGTCCCTTCTTATGAGATTTCGGACGCGAACATATGCCAAAGCTTCCCGAACGCTGCCCATCCGAGTTGGATTCGACGAGAGATCACTTTCTCGAAGTTGGACTTAACTAACTGAACCGTCTGTCCGAGGTAAACATAGTGGTCAACAACTTCGAGTGTAACGTTCCCAACATTAACTGGTGTGAGTGCAACATGGGCATTGGACATGATTTTCGTCTAATCCATGTTAATTTTAAGACCCACTCTTTGGGAAGCATTACTGAGATCTTCAAGCATTGTGTTCAGGTCTTCCAAGAACTTCAACCATGAGAACTACATCATCGGCAAACTGCAGGTGTGTAGGGTACTCGCCATTGATGTTAATGTCGCATCCTTTCTAGTCCAGAACCTTGAAAATATCCTCCAACGCAGCTGTGAACAGTTTCGGAGAAATGACGTCTCCCTGTCTCACACCTCGCTGTAGTTGGATAGGATTAGAGCTCTGGTTCTGTAATCGGACCGACATGGTGGCGTTTTGGTATTAGTACCTCAGCACCTCGATGTACCTATAGTCTATTTGGCACCTCTGGAGAGACTGCAGCACTGCCCAGGTCTCGATCGAATCAAAGGCTTTCTCATAGTCCACGAACGCCTAGCAAAGTGGCAACTTGCACTCTTCGGTCTTCTGTATAACTTGCCACAGCGTATAAATGTGGTCTACGGTACTATAATCTTATCGGAACCCGGCTTGTTCGGGAGATTGGAAGTTGTCGAATCTGCGAGCGAGATGATTCGTAATAACTCTCGAGAACAACTTATAGATATGGCTCAAAAGCGAGATGGGTCTGTACTGTAGTACTTCAAGAGAGTTTTATCACCCTTCTTGAAAAACAGCATCACACCGCTTCTGCCCCATGCCTTTGGCTTTTTGCCCTCGAGGATGACAGAGTTGAGACGCTTTTGACGGACCTTAAGTATCGGCTTACAGCCCGCTCTGAGAAGCTCCGTTTTGATTCCGTCATCACCCGCTGCCATGTTGTTTTTAAGCTGTTTGAGAGCCCTTCTAATCTCGTACAGGCTGACTTCCGGGATATCTTCTGTATAGTTTCGGGTAAGCTTGGCTCTAGGGTCTTTAGCCTTGCTTTGAACAGGTGTTTGCGTGGAGTATAGCTGTCCATAGAAACTTTCAATCTCCCTCAGGATTTCAGGTGTTGACGAAACGATTGATTTTGCCCGATAGACAGATCTCTCGCGAACACTTTGGAGTCCTGGTTTTGGTCCATGGCCTCTTAAATACGCTCGGCATTAAATTGGCGAAGGTCGCTTGTCAAAAACTTAGATATCTGTCTATTGAGCTGCCGATAAAGAGGGGCATCCACTGAGTCCTGTAGCATCATTTCGTGTCTCTGGTCCATGAGTAGGAGAGTCTGGCTGCAATTTGGGACGGCTGGATTTAAAGTACTTGGACACTACCGTGCGAACAGTATCCACCACTATGTTGTTTAAATCGTCCACATCTATGCTGTTTTCAAGGGCTTCGAAGTGGTTTTGGAGCTCGAGCTGAATACACTCGGGGTTTTGAATTTAACCGGCATTGGTCGGAGCCTCGGAGCGTGGATTTTATCAGTCGATACGGGTCAAGATAGTTTTTATTCAAAAAATCAGGAACAACAGAAAGGTAAACAGAAAAGCTTAGTTTCTTGGTAAAAATAAAATATTACAGAGTTAACGTTTTGTTCTAGGTGAAAATAAAAAGTATTACAGAGTCTACAGAGTTAAAGTTTTCAGGGAAAACCAATTAAATAGGTTACCCCTTTGACTTGAAGCGAGATTTTTGTGGAAGTCCGTTGTATGAACTGCAAATATTAAAATAGTTCTGAAAAATGATTAAATATAAAATAATCTGCTACAAACTTACGCGGATACTTATAGTATTAGCTAAAAATGGTTGACGTTGAAACTTTAATTGCGTTTATCTCGAAACCAACTTTGGTTGAGTTAATTGGTTTTCGCAGTATAACGGCGATATGCAAACAAATGTAATATGTGATAAATTGGTAACTACTGCTAACCGTCCAACAATGTTGTAGTAATGTTGATTGCAGGACCGAGCTATACACTGTGTATAGCGCCATCTCGCACAATATTACTATAACTTTGTTTGACTGTTTGCTGTAAGGTCCCTGGAAAAGATTATTCAATAATAAAAGTTGTGGACAATTACATCTTAGTTTAAAGGTGTCACAGCGTCAACATTATATTATAATTGTTTTATACATTTATTTTAGTTACCTAACTCTATTTTACAAAAACATTATAATGATGACAGAAAGAGAAGGCAAAATTGAAATGAAAGAAAAAATCTTACATAAGTATTACTTATTATAAGCCAAAAATGCTGGAACTACTATTTATGCATATCTCGTATTATTTAAACACTGTCAATAAAATAAAATATGTTAAAGATATATATTTGAAAGTGGTGTGATTTTTGATGGCTCTAGTATTCTATTGCTTAAGAATATCATATTAGATTTAAAATCGCAATTCAATCGTTGAATTAAATATTGAAAAAAGAGTAGATTCACATCATGCACACTTGCACATACTATAATTGTACATGAATTAAAGTATTTCCAATTCATATAATTTATAGCTTTCGTTTAATTATCATCATAGCCAACACTTTAAATTACAAAATATACAAAAATTTTAAATACATAAACTACCTTCTACAATACTTTTGGTCAAAACGTAGAATGACTAGACATAACATTTCTATTTTATCACTTTGTGTGTCTGTGACAGATTTCTTATATTTAAAAGTTGATTTGACACATAAATTACATATAGACCCAAATAGGTAAATTTTATTTTTACACTTATATTACATTTCTTACCAAAAATAAATTCTAATGGGAGACATTCGTTATACTAAATTGGGGTTTCACAACTAGATTCTTTCAACACTTAATATACAACGATGGTTTTAATAAGTTAGTAAGAATTATTATTAGGACTATTATCATTTGAGCTACTAACTATACTAGTTTCAACAGGTTTTGAATCAATTACATTAGAATTAATTTCATCATTGTAAGAATCATTCTCTGCTGTGCTATATGCATCGTTAACTACTCTGCTATTCTCGCTTTCATCTGTACTATTTACATTGGCTTGATCTGAAATCCTATCTAAATTTTCACAACTCTTACCAGTAATTTCTACATTACTATCACGTGCTGAGCTATCAGATATTGATTCTCGTTTTTCGATTATGACATCTACGCTAGGCTTATAACTATCGCCATCTTTTGTATCGGGTAGATCTGGTGGTCTTACTGTTGAGAGGGTGTTGGATAGAAATGATGACTGGAGGTTGTACCCGGGTAGTAACTTTGGTTGTAATGGTAGCATCAAGTCTAGGGATCCGGTGGTTGCAGGTCTCGGTTGCAAGGGTGGGGCAGTCATCAATGGCGGTTGCAATGACGCTAAGGATATTGCTCCGGACTGCGTGTTGATAATTGGACTCTCAACTGCAAATATAATATTTGTATAAGACTTATGAATAAGATTAACTTCAATTATCGATTAAACGTTGATGTAATATCGACTGTCATTAAAATTTCAATTAGCTTTGAAGTCTCGCTTCATTTCAAATATTACTTTGTTATTAAAAGACATTAATTAAAGGATAATGAATTCCTTTGTATAAAATGCTTTTCAGATTGTTAAGATCTTTTTTTATTTAGTGCATTATTATGTTTATAAAAACTAATTAGCAAGAAAAATCACATACCTATATAGATACCAAATCTATTTCAATAATGTTTTTATTTTATATCTCGATTTAAAACATTGTGCAATTTAATGGATTCAAGGACTCAACTTAAGGTTCTAAACCATGGGTTGCGTCATTCCTGATAGGTACTAAAGCATGCACGTGCAATAATAAATAGATAAATATTGGACACTATCATACTCTTACAATGTTCCAATACCAAAAATTAGTAGCTTGAGCAGAAGTGTCATGGAAATTGGAACAACGACGGGTATTATATCCACATACGCCTAAGCCCGAGGAAATATTGTGGTTAGGGTCTTCCACCAGGTGATGCCTGATTCAATCAAATACCCGAGAAAATATTAAATTTACCCGACCGGGAATCGAACCCGGGACCTCCGGAGATAGGAATAGCCTTGAAAACCGGTGCGTACAACACTTGGCCACGAAGGTCGTCGAGTAAAATATAATTTATAAAAGTCGTTTAGACGGAGAGCCTTCAGAAGACTTTACAATGATGATGTGAGCTTTACCGATCGGTGCCCTGGCTTGCAGTGGTAGGGCCGTGGCCGCTGGCGGGCGAAGCAGGTTCGGAGGACCTTGGAGGGCGAGGCTTATCACGTTCATGCCGTTCACTCCTGAAATCAGCAATAGTAGAGAATAAATAATAAAGAAATTCCTTACAATCACTCCAACTGTCTAGCCCATAATAAATTTCATTAGGAAACTGTGATAAGGAAACTTGATAATGGATAAATCTATACTAATATTATAAAGAGGGAAGATTTGATTTTGGGTTGATTGTTTGTATGTTTGTAAATTATATAAAATAAAAAACTACAGCACTGATTTTAAAAATTCTTTTACCATTTGAAAGATACATTATTTTTTTGTGCAATCCTACTAATATTTACTAACATTAGGTACATAAGCATGTGAAAGTTTAGATGTTTGGATGTTTGTTGCTCAATCACGCCAAAACGGCAAAACGGATTTGGTTGAAATTTGGGAAACAAATACTTTGTAGCCTGAAGAGGAACATAGGCTACTTTTTATCCCGGAAAAATATCAGAAGTTTCAGTTCGGTTCTTGTAAATACTGGTGGGTCAGAGTAGGACCGTTTGTAGTGGAGTAGGAGTTGTAGTGCGGCTGAGAGAATAGCTTTTTTTTGTCGGTATCGTATTGACAAATATTTAATCATAATACCAGTTTGCATAAAAAAATTATTACGACTTTAATTTGTCACCCTTTATCTTTACAGTTTAAGAGCTGGTACACACTGGGCGTTCGGCGTTGCGTTTGGCGAGCGTTGATAGCGTACACACTCAGCGCTTTGCATGGCGTTCCACGAACGTTACTAGGGCGAGTATACTTCTGGATTAGTGCGGATATGGGTTTCGAAGTAAATTGCTTTGAGTGTAGCTCCTCTACAATCGCTTCAAAAGACGACGACGACGGAGAAAATAAGAACATTGGGTGCACATAGTACTAAAAGATAAAATAGACGCAGGGAATGTATTTTACATTGTATTAAATATTGACCTAAGTTTTTCAATTGTTTTAGAATTTCTATAAAACCATTTGATGAATTTCTGCATATTTTATAAACTGACATTACGGGCGATTCATAAAAATGTAGAGAGTCAATTTCCCTAAAATTTTCCTCAACGTGTGTCCACTCTACAGGATAGCGCGCGATCACATGTACAGCCCCAAGGCGGCCCATGTATCTGAGAGCGCTCGGCTAACGCCTAAACTGACAGCTCGCATCTGACGCGCGTTTGTCAAAAAGTGCGCGCTTCAGTGTGTACGAAACATCAAAAATGTATGAGATGGCAGGTTCTCAGAGCGCGCGTTACCAAAGCGCGCGCTCGAAAGCGCCCAGTGTGTACCAGCTCTTAAACACTAAATTCTTGTCAAGGTGTTTGTTGATATTTGAAAAAGCAAACATCAAAAGAAAGCAACTATCATATAGAATCAAAATAAACATTGGAAAAAGAAAAGAGTTCAGCTACATCCGAGTTTCTTGAAGTCAGTCGTTATCATCCAGAAAAGGTATTCCGGGCAACTAGGCAGCAAACGCCATCTGTCAATCACAAACCGCACTAAGAACGTGACTTACCAAATTTATTGCTTCCAGGAGACAAGTCCTTCAGTACTTCAGGATGTTTCAGGGCATTCACGCGGCGGTTGGAGGCGCCAGCGTCGCGTTTTCTCCGGGGTTGCTCGACAGGGAGGACTCGCCGCCTCTTCTTGGGTAGTTTTGACCGCGCCTGTGGATAGATGGCGCTGATATAAGTTTTGTTAAATAATTTCATAAAATGAGGTGAAAATTTAATTTTAAAATTGCCCTGCCAAATATCGCAGTCCCTCGTAGGTTACCGGGTTAAAGAAAATTAAAAAACATTTTAGATTGTGTTCTGTGAGTGTCATACACAAACAGAACAATTACCTAAATAAGTACTTTATTTTACAAAAACACGATAATAACTACCTATTTAATTCTAGCATATTTCTATCACAAATGTTTTATATTACTCCAGCAAAATATATTATAGAGTTGGGTTAAGATGTGAAAGAAATCCACACGGGTATTTTAAAATGCCATATTACTTACATTCATAAACAAGTAATAGACGGACAGAGTTCGCTTGGTTGTGAGACCGAAAATGACATGAGCTAGTGTGTGTAATTTGTAAACGTGTGTGTGAGTTTTAGAGCTGCCCTCAAGCCCATTTTAGGTTGTCGATAACAATAATGTAAATAAAACACAAACAAGATTTCATAATTCATATGATATGAAGTATACTTCAATGGACATGGGAAAATAAAAATAAAGTTCATGTTATTTAAATTTTTACTTTTTTTGCATTCACAATGCAATTTTTATTGTTGAAAAATGGAAAATGGATTATATTTTCTAAATAAGTACTCCATTTTCCATTTTTCAATAATAATGGTCATTTCACTTCAATACGATAAGTATTTACAAAGTTATTGTAAAAATTAATTTCCTTAAAACACTATTGCCTCGGTTGTTCGCTAGCAATCGGCTTTTACCACGTTCGACGTCATTCCTCCCGACCGCCCGTATACCGCACAGGCCGGTCATACTTACCTACTCGCACAGCTGCACTGGTTGAAATCTTGTTTTTTAATAAAACTAGTTCTGGAGTTTTTGGAGTCCCTTTTCATCGCATTGCACCAAATTTTTCGTTTTTTTTACGAATAAATATTTTTATTCTGCGTTTTGATCGAAGTATTCAATTACATAGAGGCACAATACAGTATTTAAATACCTTAGGTACTTTGTGGAGACATGTTGATAATTTTCTTGAATAATACAATATTGTATAAGACTATACAATATTGTATTATTCAAGCACGCATTGTGGCTGTCACGAAAACACTAGCACGTGAAAAATTTAAAATGAAGTTGGTAGATTTAGACTCATCATGTCATATTCAATAATTTTCACTTCACTATCAATCGAGTTAGACTTGTACCGATGCTACATCCCTAACCCAACTTCTACCCTCACATCATTTTTATCCTTTGATCCTATGGGGGTAAACCAACATCTCGCCGTGTCGTGTCGGCCATATTCGCCACTTCCGATCTAGCCTGCCCACGCGACGGAGTGTTTGAGTCGAGCTCTCCTGTTCCTCATCATATCGGTCAAGTAGTAACATCTTCCAAGTGATCGCCGCGAGTTTAACTGAATTAACTATTGTGATCACCAACTTTTGGTGTGGAAAGTCAAATAAGAAGAGAGACACGCGTCCTCTACAACCAGCACGCGGGAGCAACGTCGAACCAGATTAGCCCCCTAAAAATCTCCTTTTTTGACCGCCCAGAAGTATTTAGAAAAAATCAACAATGATAAGATAGATAAATGCATGCACAATGCAGTTTTTATTTTTGAAAAATTGAAAATGAAGTATTTAGAAAAAATCGACCCGTCTCACAACCAGCTCCGATGGGACTCGAACCAACGACCTTACGCTATCCGGGCGACTGCTCTAACCACTGAGCTACGGAGTCGTTGATCGTTGTATTCGTCGTCGTCGTCGTCGTCAACGACTCCGTAGCTCAGTCGTTAGAGCAGCCGCCCGGATAGCGTAAGCGACGACGAATACAAGATCAACGACTCCGTAGCTCAGTGGTTAGAGCAGTCGCCCGGATAGCGTAAGGTCGTTGGTTCGAGTCCCATCGGAGGTTGGTTGTGAGACGGGTAGATTTTTTCAAAATACTTCATTTTCAATTTTTCAATAATAAAAACTGCATTGTGCATGCAAAAATTGAAAAATTTAAATAACTTGGTGGTCATTTTTATGAATCTTTAAAAATTCATTCTGAAGTATTTTGAAGGGCTATGGAAAAAAAATTATGACATTTTTTAAGTTAAAATGTATTTATTTCAAAAATAAATAAATAAAAATACATTTCCCAAACCCATTGAACATTTAGGTACACATTTATTATTGTTCTCTGAAGAGAACGATTTTATTTAAATAATTTCTCAAGGTTTCTTTGCAGTTTTGCTTGAAATATTTGCTGCACACCACAGAGTTTTGGCGAAGCTCCCAGTCTATTCTATTTATTAATTTTATCCAGTTTAACTTAATCACTGGATTTACAGGAAACCTGAAAATATTGTTAAATTCGTACTGAAGTAGGTATAATTTACTATTTAAAAAGTTTCGGGTAAAATCAGCTCTAAATAAAACTATCAGTGTTCACAAAGACAAACAAACTTATATTGGAAACCATCGACATGAGTATCGATAATAATATCGATAATTTTTGATCAACCTCTACGTCATATTTTCTCAAGTTCACGGATATAATATCTTTTTATCTAACACATAAAGTTTAAAAATCAGCCTTTATTTAGAAAATAGGCGGTAAATAGTATGATATGCATGTGTCACTTAGTGTATTTGGGAATATATTCAACTAAAATATGAACTATGAAAATGGTAATTGTACAATCCTATTTACCTGTAAAATTAGTGTTTATTTGGTTTATTGTCGTAAGTAACATTATAATTCAACACAGAACACTACACCATTATTGATTTATATAGTTATAACAGCGAAATCGACGCGATCGCGATAAAAATCACAAAATAATCTAGTGGACGCTTTTCATCAAGATGATAAAAGACTGAAAAATGGAAAATAAAGTATTTAGAAAAAATCGACCCGTCTCACAACTAGCTCCGATGGGACTCGAACCCACTGAGCTACGGAGTCGTTAACGACTCCGTAGCTCAGTGGAGTCTATAGTGGAGTCTCTAACCACTGAGCTACGGAGTCGTTAACGACTCCGTAGCTCAGTGGTTAGAGCAGTCGCCCGGAAAGCGAAAGGTCGTGGGTTCGAGTCCCATCGGACTGCTCTAACCACTGAGCTACGGAGTCGTTAACGACTCTGTAGCTCAGTGGTTAGAGCAGTCGCCCGGAAAGCGAAAGGTCGTGGGTTCGAGTCCCATCGGAGCTAGTTGTGAGACGGGTCGATTTTTTCTAAATACTTCATTTTCCATTTTTCAGTAATAAAAATTGCATTGTGAATGCAAAAAACTAAAAATTAAAATAAATGATAAAAGACGCTAAATAAGTCAAATCGGGTTCTGCTGTCATTTTCTTCCAACTCTTTCTCGCACATAGCTTCTGCCGTAAGGACTGGTTTCTCACTCGCACCATTGTCCATCTATTACCCCTAGTATAAATAAGTTTATGCTTACATTATAATAATTTAGTCGGTAGTTTATCAAGATATCCAAAATGAAACAGTAACATCCCAGTTCACAACATTATTATACCAGGTCCAAATTAAGTTAGTAGTCGAGTTAAGTTGAGCTGTGTCGCTCGAAAATCAGGATCTTAAATTAAAACGTGGAGCAAGACTAATGGCGGGTGTTCTGAAACAACTTACTTTTGACTATTTAACAAATTAAGGGTAACTTTGCTAAAAATATTAGATGCCGAGAATTAACGATGTGGTTTTCCAAACCACTTCATACCGCTTCGAGAAAGCTGTTTACTTTTATAAATTTACAATGCAATTTTATTATTGAAAATGAAGTATTAGACAAAATCGACCCGTCTCACAACTTGACTCAGAGTGAGACGGGTCAATTTTTTCTAATACTTACTTTATTTTTAAAATAAGAATTGTATTGTTAATGCAAAAAAGTAAAAATAATCTCATCTAAGTAACTAGCAATCATTTTATCTTTATCTATTTTACAAATATCTGGAAAGGTATTTTTTTCGAGTGTGAGGGCAAGGGAAGTTATACTTCACATTGATGAAATAAACTAATGATGGCTAAACAATGCTTATATGCTACCAAGCTACGTGATCATAATATTGAGATTTTGACAAAATAATACATTTTGTGATATTAAATCGGAATCAACATAGAATCTAAGAATAGCATACTTGTTGAGATTCATATAAAATTATTTGAATATTTCTAAGTTATTAGGTGATTTTATTTGAAACTAGCTGCTCCGCACCGGCTTTGCACGGGTGGTGCCGTCTATAAATTTTCTTTTTATTAGTACTAACCTTGTCCTGATGATGATTGACTACCTAATTTGGTGCAGTCATTCTAAAGTTATGCGCTAACATACATTTCGGCAAATAGATTGATGGATGTGAATGAAGCGAAAGAACTGTGCAAGGGTCGTATCGTATAGCAGGTGGCGATCCATAGTCTCTGTCTACTCCCGTGGGAAATAGGCGCGAGTATATGTATGTATGTATTTTTATTTATAAAGATTAACCACTTATATGAAAATGCATTTTACTGAATTGCTAATTAAGTTTTTAACAATAAAATTCAGTTATATTTCGTGCTTTACTGTCATGAATTGTATTCGCAAAAGTGTAAGATTTAAGATATATGTATTTAGATTCATACCAATCACTCAGCTATTTACACGAAATGTAGACTAAAGCCTTAGCTCAATGTTTTTATTTACCCTTTCCGTAGGCTCCATTACCTAAGTAAGTCATATACTTTACTGAAATATATGCGTCGTGGAGGTGTTTAAGTAATTTGATTAAATTTTGTTTGTCCCAGCCTCATATAGTAAAGCAAATAAACAAGAGCAGGTTATAAGAATAATCACGAAGGCTGCCTCTGAATAATCTAATAATCTGAATAATTTCTTAAATAAATAACTAAATAAGTACTTAGAATTTTGTGTGGTGGTAGAATTTGCTCCAAGTCCACCTGGCTAGCTACCACCATCTTATCTAAGTATGTCGCCATAACAACAATGTTTTCAGCGTTGTTGTTTTCCGGCAGTAGGAGATAAGATAGCCAGTTCTTCAGTGGTTATTGAGAATTCCGGGAGTAGTGCGCTTCCACCTTAAGCCTTATCATCACTTAAACTCAGGTGTAATGAGGCTTAGTGCTACCCGTTGAGGATAAAAAAAAAAACAGTGAGCTTGATAATTGGTTTGATTTAAGTAACTTTATTACTTTTTACTAGCTGCGCCCCAGGGCTTCGCTCCGTGGAATTTCGGGATTGAAAATGGATCCATAGACTTTTTCACAAAAAAACTCAAAGGAATTTGACAAAAAAAAAGAAAAAACTACGGACTAGATTTGAACCGAGGTCTTCTGGCTTCAATGCCGCCCGTTTTCTAACGTGAGCTATCACAACTTTGGAAACGGTGGCGAAATTTGCCTTCGCATTCTAATGACATTGTAACAGTTTTTCGATCTCACGTGTCCGTCTTACGAATTTTCGATCTGAGACGGTCACGTGATCCTGAATCGAGTTTAACTTTTTTTACCCATTAAGGCTTGAGCACACCAAACGCGGGTCAGAAGCAGAGCAGTATGAGCGCGGGCCCGCGTTCAAATTTAGTGTGACGTATTTCATAGAGCTTCTTGTATTACAACGTGCGCGGGCCTGCATTCAAACAGCGCTGCTTCTGACCTGCGTTTGGTGTGCTCAAGCCTTTACAAAAAGTGCACAACGCCGCTAAAGAAGTTTTCTCTTCAAAAAACACAAATATTGGTCAAGCCATTTTGGACTGTGACACGCGATTTTTATAAATTAGACTAGCCTTCCGCCTTTACCCGCGTGAACTACACAATGTTATCCCGCGGGAAGATGATATTTTTCCGGGAAAGAAAGTAGTCTATAATTATCACTCTCCAGCTCCCGAACGACCGTTAACCAAAAATCACGTCAAAATCCGTTGGTTCAATTTGACGTGAAAGACGGACTAACAAACAAACACACTTTCACAATCAAGATATTAGTATGGATAATGAATATGCAGATTGGTAAACTAGGACACTCTTTAAATCTTAAAACCATTTCATCACAATAAAACAAAACAAACTACTTACTTCCACTATAATTAGCTATTGCGTCATTTGCTTATTTACAGGAAGACATATTAGTTCTCAGTTCATTCAATTTAAAAGCAATCTTAACACGACCTTCATGAAAACCATGCCACCAACATGACTTAACCTTTTGACCGCCACGGTCTCACAGACATTTTAAACTGTGCAATGGTTTTTAAATGCAGTCGCATTAAATAAGCCATTGTACCCACCTGTATGAAACCGGGTCAAGTCGCTAGTTCTAGGAATATAACTAGGTACTGTAACTATTATGAAAAATAGGATTTTCATCATCATCGTCATCATTTCAGCCTTACGACGCCACCTGCTGGGCATAGGCTTCCCCGAAGGATTTCCACAACGATCAGTCCTACGCTGCCCGCATCCAGCGGCTTCCTGCGACTTTGACCAGATCGTCGGTCCACCTTGTAGGGGGCCTGCCCACGGAACATCGTCCGGTTCGCGGTCGCCATTCGAGAACCTTTCCATCCCAACGACCATCGGTTCTCCGCGCTATGTGTGACGCCCATTGCTTCTTCATAGTAAAATTCATGAAAGCTTAAAACTAAACTAAACTAAGCTTACAGCCATTTCAGTAGACGTAAGGCTTGAGTTCTACAACAGTCGGTTACGTTGTTATTGGGTTATTAGCTATTTAAAGTCCCCACTGCTGGGGCACTGGCCTTCCTTATGGATGTATAAGGAGAATGAGCCATACCCACCACGCAGGCCCAGTGCGTAATGGTGGGTATTAACGGCTGCAAATGCAACCGGGACCAACGGCTAGCGTGCCTTCCCAAGCACGGAGGAGCGCGAGATGAAAAGTTTTACGCACCCATCCCGTGACCGACCATTGCGACTGTTGCTTAACCTCAACGATCGCAGGCCGAGCGCGCTAACCACTGCTCCACGGGCTCCTCATGTCGGTCACGTTAACCGTAGTTTAACCGTCGGTTAGCTCGTTGACTTACCAATCACGTGCGTCTACCAACCTACTAACCAAAGGTTAACGTAACTTAGAATTGTATAACTTCTATTGTCAAACTCATCTTGTATTAAAAAAAAAGTTAAGCAAGCAAAAAGTGAAATAAAATATGACCTTAATCGAGATTAATATTGCTATTATTGGATTGGCTTGTAAAACACGTTTCACGTGAAAATCTTTTTGATGTCACACAAACGAAAAAAATATTTCATAACATTACTCGAATTCGTAAATTATTATTCGCGCGATAAGATTTACTTATGGCATTTTATATAAAAATGCTATGAATTTCTCAGGCTCTTCTTGATCATTTACTCGTAAGTACCTGAATTTCAATGCATATTAGTGCGAATATGTGTCTGAATTATAATAATTAAACGGTGAACATTAAGACCTAATATAACTTACACAAGTAATGAGCTGCTGAATATGGCGCTACGTACGTGTGACGTCACACGTAAGTAGTTAGCGCTGTCCTTATCTAATAAGGAAGTTTGATGCTCTATAATACTCTATATTTAAAATATTTGAAAATAAATAGGTACCTACCTGTATAACTATTATGAAAGACGGGATTTTTACCATGTTTATTTCGATTTTCGTGTTCCCGATATTTCGGCGCAGTTGCACACGCTATGATCACCTACCTGTGTTATGATATTTCTAAATAAATAAAAAATAACACTCCGATCCCGTATTAGAACAGCGAACTTAATTTTTATTTATTTTTTAGGATTTTCACGAGTATAATTCAGTGCAGTTAGCCCAAGTATGAAAACTGTCGGTGGTAATCGTATAAATTAGAGTCTGGCCAACGAAAGCTGTCCACTAGAAAAGGCGCCATATTTAAAAATCCTTTTTAAATATTCTCTAATACCATCTAATTATGTAATTTCTTACATCTATTTATTTCGTTATTTTATAATAACCTAATAAAATAAACATCAAGTATCAAAATAGTTTTTCAGAGTATATTCAGGGCTACCATCTACAGGATTTTTTAAATTGCCGTCTTTTCTCGTGGAAAGCTTTCGTTTCGCAAGGCTCTTTTATACCATCCATCAAAAACTGTCAAATTGCTGTTGTCAAATATCTATTGAATTTTTGTTCCATATGTTTGCCCTGCCGCTGTCACTCGATTCTGTCTTGCCAAAGCCATCTTCTATCTCACTCGTTGCACTTGTAACAAGCCATGTTCCTTGGAAAAGTGGCAACGTTGCAGTAGATGACGTCAACGTGTTCTGTTCCGGTGGCCAAAACTGGAACTAACGTGTTTTGTTCATAATGTCATTTTACTGTCAAGTTGCACTGTCCAACCAGCGCTGCTGTCACCGGAACAGAAAAGATTGTTGATCTATACACTTTACTCTTTGTTCTATATAAATAAACAATCGTGTAGTGTTGCCAGGTTAGGCGATAACTCTCAAATTATGTGGAAGTAAAAATCAACGAACACTCGAAAAACAGTATAGAGGTAAATGCTTGGAACACAATTTTTGACTTTGTAACTTTGTTTGGGCTAATAAGGAGGTAAACATAGCAAAAGTCCCCGCCCGTAGCCCTTTCATCCGGGGGGGAGGGGGCGGTTTCCCTCTATATCTCTTCGTTGACTAGGCTAAACTTGATATAATATAATAAAAAAAAATAACTTTCGCCGTAATTCAATTCACATCTTAGATTTCTGCGCGAACTGTTCATTTAAATAAAACACTTTCTCGGATTTTGCACGCATTTATTTAACAACTTGGTTAAATTTGCTTGTTACAAAATAAAAAGAAAATCTATTATTTTTGCACATTTTGGATATTTTTTTTATCTGGATGTGGCAAGTCGGAATACTCTTTGGTCATGTCAAGAAACGTTGCTGTTTGATTTTCTTGATTGCTGTTTGGGTGTTTTAATACAATATCTATTGTATAATTAGTGCATATAAATACGTGATCATTGTTGGAAATTACTTATGAAACCTTGGATCTCGAAAGATTTGGATTCCCGAAGGAGGAACACTGCGTCAGCGATGGATTCGTGCGATACCTCGAGCCGACTGGGAGCTTACAACATCAGTAGGAGTGTTTAATAAATATTTTCGTGACTGTGATATAGTTAAAATAAAACAACCCTTAGTTATGTACGCGTATTATTTGATTTTAAGGCGCTATAATCAGGAATTCATCTCATCTCATGCATACAAGAAATTAGGATTAGTAGACGATGTTCGCGCCGCGCGCGAGCGGTCAGTTGTAGGATTCATTCACGTTCATTCGACCAGTGCGCCGCCAACCACCGTCCGCGCAACTCGTGCTCAGTTCGCCACCTGTGACCCGTGTGTGTTCGCTTTGAAAAGCGCCGGGAAAGTTTTAGCTGCCTATTAGGGCATTGTGTAGTTATAAGAGTGTTAGCTATAACAGTTTCCCATCGGGGTTGACTGAAGATCTTGGCCAGGCGCGCGCGCGCCGGCGAGACAGACATCAGCCCCCCTGGATTACGGACAGTATTCTCTAAGTTAAGGTAGGCCTAGCTTTTAAGTAACTTAATTTTGCATGAGAAACCTTCGTTTCAATAAACTGTGGAACACAGTAGATGGTCACCACATTTGTGCGTGATCATATTTTTGGTAGCAGAGCGTAGTTGGTTGATATAATTAGTTAATTTTCATATTAAAATTAACTAGGTACATAAAATTTCATAGTAAAAATAAAAAGCGTACCTAAAAAGCGTACCTAAAAATTTTTTTTTTTTTTTTTTTTTTTTTTTTTTTTTTTTTTTTTTTTTTGTGGGGCGTGCCTCGCAACGGCTTACGGCGGACTGGTCGCGAAGTCGCGCGGACGGCGGTTGGCGCCGACCCCACGAATCTTTTTTTTTTTTTTTTTTTTTTTTTTTTGTCGCGCGCGCCGGCGTGACAGACATCAGCCCCCCTGGATTACGGACAGTATTCTCTAAGTTAAGGTAGGCCTAGCTTTTAAGTAACTTAATTTTGCATGAGAAACCTTCGTTTCAATAAACTGTGGAACACAGTAGATGGTCACCACATTTGTGCGTGATCATATTTTTGGTAGCAGAGCGTAGTTGGTTGATATAATTAGTTAATTTTCATATTAAAATTAACTAGGTACATAAAATTTCATAGTAAAAATAAAAAGCGTACCTAAAAAGCGTACCTAAAAATTTTTTTTTTTTTGTTGAAATCTCGAGGGTATTTGAAGATCCCGAGACGATTTGAAGTACTAAGAAATTGTTCTAGTAAATTCTCGAAGCGAATGTTTCTCACTTGGTGGATCCGATAATAGATAGACACTTATATAATTGTTGTCACATACTAGTGTTTTGATACGAGTTTACTCGCCTAGATGTGTATATTTTTTTTGTGTGTCCGGATTTATTTGACGAATAGTTCGTCCGAAAGTGTGTTTATTAGTACCACATACTAGTGATTTGATACGAGTTTACTCGCCTAGATGTGTATATTTTTTTTTTTGTGTGTCCGGATTTATTTGACGAATAGTTTCGTTCGAAAGTGTTGTTTATTAGTACCACATACTAGTGTTTGTTCCGAGTCCGCTTGCCTAGTTAAAAAAGTGGAACTAGTTTTAATTATTAGTAGTATTAAATTACGAGTATTATTATTAAAAATAGTTTTGTTTTCGTTTGTTGATAACGGTTTAGTAGTTGATTTGCGAGGTATGCCATACCGTTAATCCTATACGTTTTGTTTATACCGTTATATTGTTAGCCCTTGAAATTGGTAAGTTGTTAATAATTTATGAAAATAGTAGGGTCCGTGTATGTCGTCCGAATTTTAATTGTGTTTTATATTATCGTGACGCGACCTATTTCTATTGTTTTTTTTGTTGATGTTTACCACTTTTATATTTCTTTGTTTGCTTTGTTTATAAAACGGATTATAAATGGCTCCTACGAATCCGACCGCCGTATCCAGGGCTGGCATCCAAGGAGTTTTGCGTTGGCTTGCTTGTGCGGTCACATTAATAGACCGAGCCGACCGGGTAGGCGCGTTGCTAGCTCGGTATGGCGGGCTGGCAGCTCGGCTGCAAGACCTGGAGCGCCACGCCATGGAGTGTCGCGCGTATTATATGGAGAACCCCCCAGCTGATGATGCCGTGTCGGAACAGCTGGAGCAGGATGTAGCCCAGGCCTATGAGCTGGCTGACCAGATCACGGAGGCGGCTGAGAGGGCCCTGGCTGTTCGGAAGGGGGAGCCGGTTTTGAGCGGGGAGGTCAAACCTACCCCGACGGCGTTGCTAGGCCGATTGCCTACCTTGGAGATTCCCACTTTTAATGGGGATCTGTCAGCCTGGATGGGCTTCATTAATTTGTTTGACAGTTTGGTGGATTCACGACGGGACTTATCCCCTAGCGAGAAGTTGGCCTATTTGCGCTCCTCCCTGCGAGGAGAGGCCAGCGCGGTAATCCAGCACCTGCTCATCAGTGACGACAACTACCAGGTGGCTCGCCAGCTTCTGGTTAGCAGGTACCAGAATGTCCGGTTACTGGCGGACACCCACGTGGCCACGATTTTGGCCCTCCCGCGAATCACGCGGGTACACCTGTTACGGAGGGAGTTGCTGAACCCGCTACTGTCAGCGGTCAACTCCCTAAGGCGATTGGACCTGCCGGTGGATCAGTGGTCCTTTGTACTGCTGCACATAGTCCTCGCCAAATTGCCCGCTGAAATGAAGGGGCGTTTCGAGCAGAGGTACGGAGGCGACAGCGCCTCGTATCTCCCGCCCTTCGCGGACCTCCTTCGTTTTTTGGAGGACGAATGTAGGGTGACGGACCACCTGGAGCCCGCCCCGGTTCCAGGTGTTGGTCGTATGGTGGCGGCGAGGGAACAGCCCCGTCGCCCGACCAATCGCTATGCTGCCTTCCAGCAGTCCCCTCCCCCCGCACCGAGTGAGCGGTGCAGGTATTGCAGGGGAGATAGGCACATGGTGCACGAATGTGCCAAATTTAGAGGCCTCCGCCCAGAGGGACGGAGGGCCGTTGCGAGACAGCGCCAATGGTGCTATAGGTGTTTGGGGGGACACATGCAGTCGGCGTGTCCCCAGACAGAGGATTGTCGTCTTTGCGGAGGGAGGCATCACCCTCTCCTTTGTTTGGACCGCAAGGACGCCGGGAGCGACCGGGGTTCGAATTCCTCGCGCACGGGCGGGGGCCCGGCAGCCCGGAACCGGTCCCCTAGAGATTCGGCGGGGCTTAGCCCCCCCGTTCAGTCCCCCCCGGAGAGGGGGAACTATAGGAGAGACGCCCCCGCCACGGGCGGGGGTAGGGGGGTACCACAAGAGTACGCCACGGTGGCGATGGGCACGGGCCCGATTTGCTACTCCCCCCCCCTAATGGAGAGGCCTCGATTGGGGTACTATGCACCGAGGCACGCCCCACACGGGTATTACCCTGCACCTAGGAGTGCTGTTGGTCGGGGCCAGTATGTACCCGATTGGGACCCGCTCGCCCGGTACGAGCGTCCCACATTTGGCGCGCCGACTCAGGCGCGAGGGGGACAAGTACCCCCCCAAAATTTTTTTTTTTTGAAAATTAATTATATCAACTAAGCTCTGCTCCGTTAGCCGAGGAGTGCGAATTGTTCTACCAGAACAACACTGGGCGCCTCCTCTCGGGTCGCTTGATTACCCGCTTGCCCTTCTTGGCGGTTCGCCCTCCTTTAGGGAGCTCCCGACCGATGGCCGAGAAGAGATTGTTGTCCATGGAGCGTAGGATGGCCAGGGATCCCGCATTCAAGGAGAAGTATATAGACTTCATGCGGGAGTATTTGGACCTTGGGCACATGTCCATCTCGCAGTTGGACTGGCGTAATGTGGAACATTACTTCCTGCCACACCACGCTGTTTTGAAGACTTCCAATGGGAAGATCCGCGTGGTCTTTGATGGTTCAGCGCCCACGTCAACCGGAGTGTCGTTGAATCAGTGTCTGCATGCGGGGCCGAAGTTGCATCACGATGTCTGTGATGTTTTGACCAACTTCCGCCGGCACGCTGTCGTCTTTGTGGCCGATATCCGCATGATGTTCAGACAGACCGTGATTCACCCGGAGGATAGACGATACCAGCTCATCCTTTGGCGTGAGGATCCCCAGGATCCGATGTTGGCTTACGAGCTGAACACCAACACTTATGGTTTGCGGTCGAGCCCCTTTGTGGCGATCCGTTCGCTTTTGGAGCTCGCAGAGCGCGAACGGCTACGCTATCCCCGGGCATCTGCTCTTATTGAGGGGGGGGCCTTATTTGTCGACGATATCTGCACGGGGGCCTCGAGCTTAGATGAGGCTCTCGTCTTACGTGATGAGCTGATTGCGCTCTTGAGGGCTGGTGGCTATGAGTTGCGGAAGTGGCTGTCTAACTCACCGGACCTATTGGCAGATTTGCCTAAGGACCACCAGCAAGAGCCGCTCCTCTTTGAAAATCCGGAGACTCCAGACATGCTGTCTGTTTTGGGAGTCCAGTATCGACCAGTCCCGGATTTGTTCACATATAGATTGGAACTGCCAGACCCAAAGGTCTGGACTAAACGCACGGTGCTGTCTACTGTAGCCCGTACCTTTGATCCGAACGGTTGGCTCAGCCCTGTAGTGTTTTCGATGAAGTGCTTCCTACAGGAGCTCTGGGCTGCGGAATTGTCATGGGATGAGCCCCTCTCTGGTAGCCTCCTACGAGAGTGGGTGAGGTTCGTGTCATCCCTACCCGACGTTAATCGGGTTTGTATACCGAGGCAAATGCTGCCTTCGGGAAAGTTTAAAGCCTCCCTGCACGGCTTTTGTGACGCGTCCGAAAGCGGATACGCGGCAGCCGTTTACATCCGAACGGTGGATGCAGCAGGCGTTGTCGCCGTACACTTAGTTACGGCCAAGAGTAAGGTCGCCCCCCTTCGGACTAGGCTAACCATTCCGAAGTTGGAGTTGTCCGGCGCCACTCTCTTAGTACGGCTACTCAATCATGTTGCCGACACCTTGGGAAACGGTGTCGACTTGGGGTCGATATTTGCGTGGTCTGACAGCCAGGTCGTCCTTTGTTGGCTGAAGAGTTCAGTCCACACCCTTGAGGTTTTTGTGGCCAACCGGGTCTCACAAATTCAGACTTCAAAGGCCCCGTTGATTTGGCGCCACGTACCGGGCGAATTGAACCCCGCAGATTGTGCCTCCCGCGGCTGCGAGGCGCCTGAGTTAGTGGACCACCACCTATGGTGGAGTCCATCATGGTTGTTACGGCCTGAGCGCTCATGGCCTGCCACCCCGGCTGTGGCCAGAGTCCCAGACCTAGGCATGCGTGTTCACGCCGTGGAGACGGTGGCGGCTCCGCAGATGGAGTTTTTGTTAGACCGCTACAGTTCTCTTGATAAGTTGCTCGGCGTGACTGCTTGGATGAGGCGCTTTGTGCGAAATTGTCGCCAGCCTCAGGAGAAATCGTTGTCTCCGGTCCTCGCCCCACAAGAGCGGCAAGACGCTCTGTTGCATTGGTTGCGAGTGACGCAACAGCGAGAGTTTGAACCGGAGCTGAAAGCCCTGCGCTCAAGTAAGCCCAAGTTGAAGGGACCCTTGGTGCGGTTGAATCCCTTCTTGGACAGTACCGGATTGCTGCGTGTCGGAGGTAGGCTCAGACATGCCAACCTGCCGTACGGATCACGCCACCCTTTGTTGCTCCCCAAGGATGGACCGTTAGTTAGACTGTTGATTACAGACCGACATGTAAAGAATGCTCATGCCGGTTGTAATGCCTTGACCGCGCTCCTCCAACGAGAGTTCTGGATTTTGTCAGCGCGGAGAATAATCCGATCCGTTATTTTTCGTTGTCTCCCGTGTTATCGTTTGCGCGCCGATACGATGCAGCCCCAGATGGGTGATTTGCCTGCCGATCGAGTGAACGAATCGATGCCCTTCTCAGGAGTTGGAACGGATTTTGCGGGGCCATTTACCGTTAAGACATCGCGGCTTCGTAATGCTAGAACGGAAAAGGCTTACTTGTGTGTATTTGTTTGTTTGGCCACTAAAGCGGTCCACCTGGAGGTGGTTAGTGCCCTCACCACAGAAGCCTTTGTAGCCACGTTGAATCGTTTTGTGTCTCGCCGCGGAATGCCGACGTTAATAAGGTCCGATTGTGGAACCAATTTCAAGGGCACCGATAGGTATTTAAAGGAAGTTTGTGAATTTTTGGATAGGAATAATTTTGAGATCGGATCCACACTCTCTCGCAGAGGGGTACGATGGCAGTACTCCCCGCCATCCTGCCCCCACTGGGGAGGGATTTTTGAAGCAACTGTAAAGGCCGCTAAAACTCACCTTCGTCGCGTTATTGGGGAGACGGTCCTCACGTTTGAGGAACTCGCGACCGTATTTTGTAAGGTTGAGGCGGTCCTCAACTCGCGTCCGTTGTGTCCGTTGTCTTCGGACGCGAATGATTTAGAGGCCCTTACGCCGGGCCATTTTTTGATTGGCAGACCGCTTAACGCCTTGCCGGAATATCCTTATTCCGAAGTGCCCTCCGGACGGCTCTCGCGATTTGAATTGCTCCAGCAGCTTACGCAGAGTTTTTGGCGCCGTTGGCATCTGGAGTATTTGCACATTTTGCAGCAACGCGTTAAGTGGTCGGATAGGACGACCCCACCCAAGACTGGAGACCTCGTGTTGGTAAAGGATCCAAACCTGCCGCCCCTCCGCTGGCGTTTAGGACGCATTGTTCAGCTTCATCCGGGGTCGGATGGTGTGCCCAGGTTTGCCGAGGTCCTGGTGGGGGACTCTGTTTTGAAGCGAGCGATCGCTACCCTCTCTCGCCTGCCCTTAGATTGAGTTGGCGGACAGTTTGCTACTGTCCGGGACGGGGGGATGTTCGCGCCGCGCGCGAGCGGTCAGTTGTAGGATTCATTCACGTTCATTCGACCAGTGCGCCGCCAACCACCGTCCGCGCAACTCGTGCTCAGTTCGCCACCTGTGACCCGTGTGTGTTCGCTTTGAAAAGCGCCGGGAAAGTTTTAGCTGCCTATTAGGGCATTGTGTAGTTATAAGAGTGTTAGCTATAACAGTTTCCCATCGGGGTTGACTGAAGATCTTGGCCAGGCGCGCGCGCGCCGGCGAGACAGACATCAGCCCCCCTGGATTACGGACAGTATTCTCTAAGTTAAGGTAGGCCTAGCTTTTAAGTAACTTAATTTTGCATGAGAAACCTTCGTTTCAATAAACTGTGGAACACAGTAGATGGTCACCACATTTGTGCGTGATCAGACGACATTGACATTTATGACGTTGCCAATCCGAGCAGCATGGCCTGTAGGCTAGCCTGTAGGAGCGCAAGCAGCCGAGAAATAATAGCGGGCCATGGTCTTGCCCATAAAGTGAAAAGGACGAGTATGTATAACGAAGTTTCGTTTTTCGTTGAATAAGAGTAGGACCTCTAGTTTTTATACAAAATAATAATCATCATCAGCAATACGAGCGACGCCTACTGCTGAGCATAGACCTTCCCCAAAGATTTCCGCAACGATCCTGCGCTGCCCGCATCCAGCGACTTCAAAATAAGACGATCACGAAAACAATCATGATAATTTTCCATGCATCCATTTTCATGGGGTAAGCCGTGTGATATCGGAAAAATATTGGACATTGAGTTTTGACATAAAATTGGTATTGTAACAACTTTCTACCAAGTACGAAGACCAGTTACCTGGTCATAATAATACTTGGTAATAAAGGTAATGCAGCGTTACCTTTATTTAATTTGATGAACCACTAATAACAGGACGATACAGCGAATTTAAATAACTTATACTTAGCTGAATACTCCAAAAAGAATATGAATATGATACACGTATCACTGAACGCAGTAGGTACGTTCAGACTGAACCGATGAAAACAAATCACCCAAGACATTTGCTTGCTCGCAGAAATGTTACAAAAGAAACAAAAGGTATGAACAAAATGTGTTTTATTTGATTGACTCGATGAATAAATGAATTTATTTATAAAATGCATAAATTTCAAACACACTCGACTAATTTCGAGTAAATAAAATGCTTGTGTTAAGGTTAGCAGAATATAAAGATCAACGGAGTAAGCAGCTTACATAATAAGGCTTAAGAGAAGGACGATCTGGTGAAGGTCGTGAGAAGCCGCAGGATGCGTTGAGATCCTTGGGGGAGGCATATGCCCTGCAATGGATGTCGTACGGCTGATGATGTGATGATGGAGAGACGGATAAGCTTATTTGTATAGTGTAAATTATTTAGAACTAGTGATTTTGGTTATATCACGCTCTTCAGAGGTTTTTTCAACAAAAAGTACTTGACCTTATATCCTTCTCTAAGTTCTAGTCTTTAGGTATATCAAATTTCATTAAAATCGGTTTTGTGGCTTAGGCGTGAAAAGTACTTAATTAAACAGACATACCTTCTTAGTTTTGCAACTATAGCTAAAATACTGCAATATTCTATTATAATATTTTATAATATTAAAATTAATAAACTCCAATACGTCTTTCAAGCAGTTTACTGCGGAACTAATAAACAATGTAGCTGATTAAGCTGTCATAGCTAAATTCAGCTTAAAACGTCAACTAGCGTAGTCTCGGGTCGGTGGTGTGAAACTTCATTAGTTTACAAGATCAAGCGGAGTAAGCAGCTTCCATAATAAGGCTAGATTAAGTAAAGGTTAGTTTTATAATATATGCTTATAGAAACTTTAGGAGGTAATTGCTTATATTAACTTATCGAAGGCTCCTAGTGATATTCGTTATTTTATAATGTACACAAAATTAATTGGAACCAAATCTGGTTCTAGTTAATATTTACTTTGTACATGGCAGAAATTGATTGCTTATGAAGAGCCAGAAATACAGTTATTATTTTATTTATTTGCACTACGAAACTAAACAAAAGTTTATTTTTTTACGAAAGCTTAATGCTAAGCAGCTCGTTCGTTTACCAATTTCTTGTTTTTATTATTTTGATCTTCACGCTTACAGTTAACCGAAAAATTAAACTATACTGACAGAAACGTCAACCCCAAACACACTTCTTTTTATGGCAATCGTGTATCAACAAATCAAATATCAACCTACCACCCCTCCATCGTTGACACTCCAGCTGTCGTCCGTACCAAGCGCATTTCTATTCATTCCTCTTACGAAGCTCTGAACACCAGAATGCGCTGCCTGCTTGTGTGTTCTTACACCTCTTTAAGTCGAGAGTGAATAGGTTTCTCCTGCATGCATGGGCAGTAACATCTTATCATGTTACTCATACATCAGGTATGTAACATCTTAGATGATATCCTGTTAGCTAGGGGAGATGGTGGTCAAATGCCTGCCCGGCTTTTACAAACAAAAATCCTATGCATAAAATACTTTGTTATTGCAAAATTTTGAAGTGATTATGAAAACTCATCTGATCAACAACTTTATGGATAGAACATCTTACCCAATTTTGCCCTCCGCCATAATTTGCATTCACAAACATGTTTTCGCCAGTTAAGCTTTAGATATTATGAGGGTATTAGTTGGTAGGGAAGCCTTTTAAGTTGCGGGTATTTTGATGTTGAAACATTTGTATTTATTGGGATTTCGATTGATTGAGGACTCCGGGAGTAGTGCGCTTCCATTTCAGCCTTATCAGCACTTAACAATCAGGTGTGATGACGGCTAAGTAAGTACTACCCCGTTGTGGATAAAAACAATTATTATTGTTACAATTAAGTAGGCAAGCTTTGGTGTTTGGCAGTTATGAAGGCTTGTTTTTCGCTGAATAACATAAAACGTACTACTTACGTAAACGTACTATTACGTTTAAATTGCATATCGAACGTAGTAATATAATAAATAAGCAGAATAAAGGAAAAAAAATTGCCTTCTTTATGGATGGATAAAGAGAAGGGCCCAGTACGGATTGGTGAGCATTAACGACTGCAAATGCAGCCGGGACCAATGGCAGCGCACGGATGAGATAGGGACGAAAAGTTTTGGGTCACCCATCCCGTGATCTACCATTGCGAAAGTTGCTTAACCTCAACAATCGCAGGCCTAACCACTGCGTCACGCGCTCTGCCATTAAAAATATACCACAACATTGTACAGGAGTGCTGCTTAGGAAAAAGTAACCTGTAGCCTGATGAGTCAAGTGTAAAATCTGAGACCACAGCTGGTGGTCATACTGTCGCATGCAGTCGTACGTACACATTTTTTTTTCATTTACAAATTACAAACTGATATTACCATTCAGAACACGTTGACCCATTTCGAAAGTATCTGAAAACTGGCCAACACAAATCATCAAGTAAATAATTTTTAAATTAAATCCAGACTTCGGTCAGCCACTAATTGGATATCCGCTGTGGCCACAGTTTGAATTAACTGTCATTTCAGTTTCAAAATTAACTTTTAAGTAAAAAATACACAAAAGTTTCCCGTACGAATACGAATGAGCTTCTTTTATTACGGAGCGCTTTTAAAGTTTCATAAATAGCTTTTAGAAACAAAAATGTCTTAATGTGACATTTTCAATTAAGTTACTACAAATAAAACTCCCGTTTTATCAACCTATTTTTTCCAATAAGTTTGTTTATAGACAGCATTTCTAAGATTTCCGTAACAAACTTGTTTTTTAAACAACTTTACTGACTTTACTAATCCAAATAATTGTTTAAACTTTCAGGGTCATTAACACTGTAAATAAATATGACGAAAAGCGGGATAAAAAAAAGTTTATCCAACCAAATTGCATGGCATTTCGTTGAAAATCTTATTTTAATTATCATCAGCTCCTGAGATACAGGATATGGCCTAGTTTGGGAGTAGGGGAACAAATTTTATTGTTAACTAAAACTATTCTCAAAATTGTGTACTTTTCCATTGTCTGTATTGTTGTTTTTTTGTTGGAATTTTTATTTATTTCTATGCAACTTATATTTCTTCAACCACATCGAATTTCATCAAACGAAATGTTTATCTCCAATAGGGATCAAACCTACTAACTAACCCTAGCTTAGTAGACATGTTCAGTTACATAACACCATCATGCTAAGGTATGTTAAGCGTATAACGATGACAGACGAGCAAATGCTCATCCTATCCGCATTCAATTAAATTATTTTAGTGTAAACAAACGTAGAGCATTCTTCGTTAGTCTCAGTCTCAATGCGTTCACAGAGATTTTATGGAATATTGTAAGAATGCTCGCTTGCTTAATGTAAACGGCACTAGAGCGTGCGAACAGCTTTAGAGCGTCCTTGCGTATTCGGAGGTGCTCCACACAGTCTCTCCAAAGCGTTCTTGTGTTCTAGTGATCATCGGCTGATCTGAACATCTATTGTGTAAGAATTCTAGTTCTTGGTTCTCATTCTTGCTCTTTGATGTCTTATTGCAAACGCTGAAAAAAAACACACTAAAAGATAAAGAGAGAAAGCTATTTGTTCGTTTAGTTTAAACGCACCTTAAGAAAGCAGCCTCCTTATTAACAATCATTCGACAATAGCTCGGATTGGATTTTAACGCTTTGTCTTTATCCATTCTAAAGTACATAACAGTGACAAACGAGAAAACGAGGATATCGTAGATGGTTTTTTATTATTATTATTATTCTACACACATAATTATGGCACATATCAAATTCACATTCCAAATAGGTACAAATATAACAAGGAAGCATATGATATTTATCATACGAATATCCTCGCTAGATCGCTCACGTTTCAAGAAACCCAGTTCTCGGTGTAAGGTTTATCCAGAAAAATATCCTTCTTTATTTACTCCGTTGGATCTGATCCGGGTATTATTGACAAGAAACCGAGCATATGGTGTTCCAATAAACAAGAAAATGTATAAATACAAACATTTGAAGATGTTTCCGATATCATATTTGACAATGGGAGGCGTATTTTACAAAATAAACACGTTCAAAGGACCGTAACTGCTTTCGGTTTTCGGTAAATGTTTATTTAGTAACACTGTCATATTATCATGGATCTTCGATTAAGGTTCGTCGAATTATTTCTTTGACACTTTTCGGGATAATCGTGTAGTAAATATTTGAGTTATTGCCGGTACGCTATGTACACGTATTACCGTCGCCGCGCACGAGCCACATGCGACAGCCAAAAACACCGCCACTTGAAGTTCGAAGAAGAAATAAGTGACGACTACCGACGCCGGCGCCGGCGCAGGGCAGCGTCAACCTTGTGCGGTGTCTCCATATAAAATTTATGAAATAGGTCGGTGGCGGCGTTTTGTGGTTGTGGTCGGTGGCCTTATAAATACTCATTATATAGACACGCACGTTGTTGTTGGCTTCGCAGGCTTGTAGGCTTCGCAGCCCCACCAAACACGGTTTCGACGGAAGACCATCGCTGGCCTGGCCACAAGCCAAGCATTATGCTGAGTCGAGACCGTTTTGGGACATACCGTAGGTTTTATTTTGTATTTTTGTGTTAATTTTGTTGTGATGTTCCAAATAAATGTTTTTTTTTCTTACTTACAACAACGAGATAAGATAGCAAGTTCCTCAGTGATTGAGGATTCTGAGAGTCGTGAGCTCACATTTAACCTTATCTGCGTTATCTACACTTAACATCAAGAGTAATGTACCCCGAGTGTAAGTTTTTATGTCAAGCAAACGCAAACTATTTCGAGTACGTATTTATGTCAATTTGTATGAAAACTGCATAAGCGCGCTACTCGCCGCTAGAGGCGCTGATACAGTTTTCATACAAATTGACATAAATACGCACTCACGATAGTTTGCGTTTTTTGACATAAAAACTTACACTCGGGGTAATGAAGTTTAAGTGCTACCCTGTTTTAAATAACAGAAAAAGACATTCATGTCCATTTCCAACGTTTAATCAAATACCAAGTTGAATATCGTGTCCTTACTTCTAATAGTATTTTGCTGGCGTTACGCGCAATATGCCAAATATAAAGATGAAAATAACATAGGTAATTACTACAATTTTGAGCTGATGTGAGGTAACGTTTTTTTAAGCTAAGCTTTTAGTTACCTAGTATTATTAAGTATTTTTTTGCTTCTTCTAGTTAAAAACTTTAAAAATGTGCTCCGTTTTACGCAAGAAAATGTGTAAGGAAAAAGTTAAATATGAACAGTAGGCAAAGTAACAGCCGTTGACATTTTTATCGCTTTGTAATGTAATCTGGGAGTTACTTCGAAGTTACCACGCGGCGGTGACGTGAAATATTACTCGGGGAAGGAAACTTATGAGTAAGTTATGATCGATCACAAAGTAAGATCATTTCGATACCTTCCGGCTCAAAGGGCGTAATCACCAAAACACGACTTTTCAGGAGAGTCAAAAAACTAAAATTAAAATTTTGTATTTGTCACAACTTTGCTGTTATTGATCCTATAAATAAGATTCTTACACCAAAAGTCGTAAATTTTTGTGATGCATAATATCAAAACATAATGTTTTAAGAAATATTTATAATTTAAAAGTTAGCTGGTAGATACGCCGCACAAAATCAAGCATGTATGTCTTTTATGCCCCATAAAATGACTGCTGCGTTAGTAACGCTGTCTTTTACGCCCAAAAAAAGACTGCTGCGTTAGTAACGCAGGGTGTAACCACCAACCTTCAAAATTAAAACTGTAGTTTTTATCGTTCTGTTATGAGTTATTAAATTGTTTGGGTTTATATTACAATACTTACAACTGTTATAAGTAGAATAGGTCAATTTGACAACCCTTAGTCCATCAGAGGCTTGTATTCTATACTGATATTTATAACTAGTGAAGATTTTTATTTTTGGATTTTAGTTATGGCAAAATAAATTTGGTATTTTATAGTTATTTACTAGAAAAAAGTTAGGAGTAAAAGGCTAAACTTTTTCATATTGCAAAACAATCTTGATTGTTAGCAAGTCCTAAAGAAGGTTGGTCCTAAGGAAGAAAAGAATAATAAGAAAAATTAATTGCTTAACTACAAATTATTTATTTTCTACACAGTAAGATTTAACTAACCATAACCTACAAAATTTGCGAGCTTCATAACTTTGTCAAATGTAAGCCACATTACAGCAATGATGAACTCTGTTATCCTCGAGAGCAAAAAGCCAAAGGCATGGGGCAGAAGCGATGTGATGCTTTTCTTCAAGAAGGGTGATAAGACTGTCTTGAAGAACCAATCTCGCTTTTTGGCCATATCTACAATAATATCTATTTTCGAGAGTCATTACAAATCGTCTCGCTCGCAGGTTCGACGACTTCTAACCTCCAGAACAAGCCGGGTTCCGAAAAGGCTATAGACCACATTTATACGCTGCGGCAAGTTATACAGAAGACTGAAGAATATAACTTGCCACTATGCTTGGCGTTCGTGGACTATGAGAAAGCCTATGATTTGATAGATTTGCATGGGTAGTACTGCAGTCTCTCTAGAGGTGCCATATAGACTACAGGTACACCGAGGTGCTGAGGTACTATAACAAAACGCCACCATGTCTCGGTCCGATTACAGAACCAAAGCTCTAATCTTATCTAACTACAGCGAGGTGTGCGACAGGAAGCAATATTTCTCTGAAACTGTTCACAGCTGCGTTGGAGGATATTTTAAACTCCTGGACTGGAAAGGATGCGGCATCAACATCAATGGCGAGTACCTAACACACCTACGGTTTGCCGATTATGTAGTTCTCCTGGCTGAGACCTTGGGAAACCTGAACACAATGCTCGAAGATCTCAGTAATGCTTCTCAAAGAATGAGTCTGGAGATGAAAATGGATAAGACGAAAATCATGTCCAATGCCCATGTTGCATCCGCTCCTGTCGAAGTTGTTGACCACTATGTCTACCTGGGACAGACAGTCCAATTAGGAAGTTCAACTTTGAGTTGGAGTCCGAATTCGAGCTAGATTCGACCAGAGAAAAAGATCTCTCGTCGAATCCAGTTCGGATGGGCAGCGTTCGGGAAGCTTCGGCATATATTTGCATCCAAAATTCTTCAATGTTTCAAGACTAAGGTCTTTGATCAGTGTGTGATGCTATGCCAGTTATGACTCATGAAAGCGAGACGTGGTCTTTTACTATGGGTCTTATAAGAAGGCTCAAGGTCACCCAGCGAGCAATGGAGAAAGCGATGCTTGGTATTTCCCTGCTCGATCGAATTAATGAGATCCACAGGAAAACTAAAACAACCGACATCGCTCGAAGGATTGCTCAGTTGAAGTGGCAGTGGGCGAGACACATAGCGCGGAGAACCGATAGCCATAGCCGTTGGAGCGGAAAGGTTGGCCGAACCGCGAACTGGATGACGTTCCGTGGGCAGGCCCCCTACAATGTGGAATGACGATCTGGTCAAGTCGTGAAGCCGCTGGGTGTGGGCAGCGCAGGACCGATCGTTGTGGAGATCCTTGGGGGTGGGAGGCCTATGCCCAGCAGTGAGCGTCGAGCTACGGCTGAAATGATGATGATGACTATTTGATAACACATTCAGCACTTTGTAATCAAATTTGTATTACCTACCATATAGCTTTTCAAAGTAAAAAAAAACACATAGATGTTAGATATTAATGCGCACTTTGTACAATGATTGTTTCATACCAATTTATTTATGTTATACTCTATAAACTAATCGTCACTGCACTGACTACACCACACGTGGGCGTAACCCCCGCTATCCGCACCGCGCCCCACTGCTATCCCGCGCGTTATGTGTTGACATTCCATGTAACTCTATACGTTCTAGTTGCAAGAATACTTTATTCGGGCGTAAAATCATAACATATTTTCCAATATAAAAGAATTATGGGAGTAAATACCATTTCATTTGCATCAAATCAAACTGACTGGGGCGTAAGATTCTATTAATTTCAAAACACAAAAACTTTTTGGGCGTAAACACCAATGTTAAGAAAAAATTTCATAAAACTTGGGCGTATATTCTTTATGGCTTTAAGTCATATGGATATACGCCCTACAATTTTATTTGAGAGTGTCGTTTACGCTTTTACGTCCAAAAATACAAAAAAAAACAGTATTACCAGCCTTAAAATTTGAGGTCGTATTCACCATTGTTTTCAGAATTTGAGAACTTTAAAAATACAGTTCGATAGCGCAGAAAAAACTGAATAAGATGGCATTCAAAACTCATTTTGGCCAAAATGGTGGTTACGCCCTTTGAGCCGGGAGGTATCGATTTGTTCAGCCAACTTTAAAGTTGGCGGATATTTTTGTCGGTGTGAAAAAAACTTGCTTGGCATAGAAATGTTTATTGTTTGCAATGCATGATTGAGAAATCGTCATATAAGATTTTTTGGAAACAATAAAAGCTTTGTCTCACATCCACACTCCACAGGCTCACTTTGTTTTTATAATAAGTTGCCTTTGTCCTTCTTCCAGGTCTAGTCTGTCTTTGCGCTATATTCAAAATTAAGAAAAGTTTTAGGAAAAAATAAGTGTGAGCGGTAGGCGAAGTAACAGCCGTTGACATTTTTATCGCTTCGTAATGTAATCTGGGAGTTACTTCGCAGTTACCACGCGGTGACGTGAAATATTACTCGGGCAAGGTAACTTATGGTCGATGACAAAGTAAGATCATTTATGCAGCGAACTTTTAAATTTGACGATGTTTTTGATGGTGCGAAAAGAGCTGAGCTAATTTTATACTTGTTCCAATGGTGCTTTTAGGCCTGAGTTTACGAAGAGTTGGTTACTGTCGGTTAGTTGGTTGGTTAACTAATCACATGCGTTAACGAACAAATAACCAACGGTTAGCGAAGTATCCTAGTATAACCTTAGTATTAAAGATAAGTAACAAAATTATAAAGATACTAACTGTCATCCGCGTTAGATCAAATACCATAATTTTGTGCAGTATCCGGCTTCGAGACCAGAATACTGTAAGGTACCTGAACAAATTTTCTGTGTCAAACCGTTCACCAGAAATCTTGACTGAACCACTTGAATCAAGAAATAATATAAAGTGATTAGATTATTTACATATATTTTAATGACAAAAAATCCGAGATTAAAAATATACCTACCAGTTAGTTTTAAACGTGTAACCGTTTAAGGAAATCGAATCAAATAAAACCTTTTTTGCGTTAATTTAGAATGTTATTTTTATGGGATAAAATTTAATCATTTGGAAATTTCAGATCTCTGATTGTGAATGGAGTGGAAACGCCATTATGCAGCTGTCTGTGTTGTTATTTCTAGATAGATAAGATAGATAGATAGATAAACACTTTATTGCTCACACAAAGATACAGGTACATAAACAACAGAAACAAGTAATATACAATTATGTGGGCAAAGGCGGTCTTATCGCTAAGAGCGATCTCTTCCAGACAACCTTTGAGGCATAGGAAAATTAACAAAGAGCGAGTGGTAGTGCACCAGCAACATACAAAAATTAACTAATTTAAAATTAAAAATAAATAAATAAAATAATAATAACAAATAAATAAGTCTACATAAACTACTTGCAAAATAACATAATAATTAAATAAATGATTATAAAAATATACTACATATACATTACATATATAGGTACTACAAATATAATAATATACCTACTACATACAAATAAACATTGTTGCAAACTAGGATTTAGTTAGGACTAGCTGACCCAGCGCGACTTCGTTCCCGTGGCCCTACCCCCTACTCCACCCTACCCTACCCGTACTCTACCCCTACCATACCCTACCCCTACTCTACTCCTACCCAACCCTACCCTACCCCTACCCTACCCCTGCTCTACCCCTACCCAACCCTACCCTACCCCTACCCCTACCCTACCCCTACCCTACCCCTACCCTACCCTACCTCTACCCTTACCCTACTCCTACCCTACCCCTACCCCTACCCTACCCCTAGCCCCTACCCTACCCTTACCCTACCCTACCCCTACCCTACTCCTACCCTACCCCTACCCTACCCCTACCCTACCCCTACCCTACCCCTACCCTACCCCTATCCTACCCCTACCCTACCCCTACCCTACCCCTATATCCTTCCTTGGACTACCACGAACATTTCAAGACCAAAATTAGCCAAATCGGTCCAGCCGTTCACGCGTGATGCCGTGACCAAGGGAAATAGGGATTCATTTTTATATACAGGGTGGAATCGAAGTCGTTAGCATCCTTTTAAAATAAGAACATACTCATGATATAGAGCCTTTTCCCAAAATATGATGCAAATCCAAGACGTAAAATAATTATTTTTAAAAACCTGAAAAAATCGCGTAAAATACTCAGTAATTGATCACTATAGCAAATAAAAATTAAAATAACTAAAAATAACAGTTTGATAAAAAAAAACATTGATTAATCAATATTCAAATAACAAACAAGCCATAAACTACTTTCATTGGCCTCTCGACAAAACGCGGGCTCTACTATACGTGAATTTATTCAAGTTCGCGCACGGAATTCACCGAAACAAACAATGTCGCCCATGCTTCATGCCCGCTTTGCCTGCGTCCCTGCGCCCGCGCTGACGCCGGGCATCACCCCTTTTCACGTAAAAACATAGCTTTATATGAGTACAATAATGGGCCGAATGGATGCCAATGACTTCAAAAACACCCTGTATATAGATATATGCAGTTTCGTCTTAAAAATGGCAAGTGACTTCGAATGACGGATCTCATGAGGAAGGTTGTTCGAAAGGCTGGTTGACTTCACCGTGAAAGACTCCCTGAAATAACCAGAACGTGTAAAGGGAGATTTGAGGAGGTCATCAGTCTGGGATCTAAGAGAACGACTATGGTCCAAACCATGATAATGGAAACGTTCTTTAAGGTAGGGAGGGGTACGAGGGTCATACATACAGTACATTTGACAGAAGTGTGAGGACATGCCCCTCGCGTCGTTGTCTTACAGGCTTGTATGTCTCCTTGTCATGACCAGACCCCATTTGAAGACAATGTTATTGTAATACAGAGATATCTTAGCATCGTGAACAAATTTAAATAAAAACTGATAACATATTGCACTCATTTCATTTTCCCCAAAGAAATCTCGACATCACCACCCCTAGTAAAGGTTTAAGTCTATTAGATGCTCGTAAATTACCGACGATGGCAATCTGCGCCACCTTTGATTAAATTCACCTCCTGCGAGTGATTTGTTACCCGTGTTGGGGTAACGAACTAAATGTATGGGGTAACGCAACGGAATATGCTCAATCAAGTGTAGCGGAAAAGCGCTGTTTATGATACAATAGGCTATTTGAATCATAGTTAATTTCATACATCGAATGTATATTTCCTTTAGTAATTGGCTTAGGAAAACGTAATAAAGCGATGTCATAAAATAAAAGTACATGATGGATAGGTAAAATTAATTAGAAAAATATATATTCTTATTTTTAATTTGAACTGATGAAAACATTATCGACCATGATGTGACGTCATAGGATTTGTATACAAATAAACGTCAATGTAGCCGCCACATAACTTGGCACGTGTCAAGATCTGGAACTAAAATTATGACATGGTAATAAGGCTCATTTTTCCGACCGCCCACTACTATCAGCGCTCTCTGACAAAAATAATATTGTACTTATAATTTGTTTTTGGTGTAAAAGAACAATTTATTCGTCTCTTAGGACATAATATACAAAAAAAGGGTCAAGTAGCCTATTGATGATGGCTTGTGTGCAGCTTAAGGTATAAACTAAACTTATAAGCGTAAACGTATAAGCTACAATTAAGACTGCTTAATGGAAACGCCGGAGTTTTTGGTTGGCCCAGATAAGTATCGCTGAAAAGACCGTCATGCGGGATTGGCGCAAGGTCCAGGTTCAAGATTGGAGGGCTGTAGTGCACGACACATCGAAATGGTAACTCTTAGTATCGGAGGCTTAGACTCACTTTGGGTCGCTGAGCCATCTTAATTATGTATGTAAGTAAGTGTTATGCGCAGGAATCAGGATGTGTGCACCTAAATAGCTCTTACTATTTTTTGTTGAGATAACAAGACTGTTTAGGTTCAGTAGTTCCAGACATTTCCTCAAAAATCCAAAGAAACTGACTAGTATAGTTAAATTAGGTTTCTTATTTTTCAAATCACGGATAAGGAAGGCGATGTCGTTACCAAACTAAGTCGGTTGTTAAAAAAAATACTACTCGAGAGTCCGACTCTAGATCCTCATAATGGGGCAATTCAGGACAGATTATCCTAAATTATCCTACTAAATTTGGGGACCTTTTTCAGGCCTGGCAATAAGTCACGTTTGCATGGGGCCAGGCATTTGTCAGGAACGCCTCTGAGGATATTATGATGAGAGCGTCTGAGTAGGCTCTTTGTGTATAAAAAGTCTGTAGATCTCGTTATGGGAGATTTGGAAGAAGCTGCAAGTTGGAGTATGTTAATTGGGCCCCTGGCTCATCTAATGACATATTATGCTCGAGACAAGTTACAAAGCTATTATTATACACACAATACTCAATTTACACATTATAAACAATTTATTTTCAAAACATTTATTTACACACCGGTGATTTGATGCAACGTGACACCCGTCAGTCTCGAACTTGTAGTGGCGAAATTCTAAATTTAAACTGTATTAATTACACTGTAACAGCAATTTTTGAGTGGTTGACTGAGGCACACATGTGTGCCTAATCCGAGCTACGGCGATAAAATTTATAGCACGTCTGTGTGCCTAATCCGAGCGTACAGATTATGAAACAATTTGCAAGGCTCATTACCACAGAATAGACTATGCTTGCTCATAGACAACAGTAATATCAACAGCTGAATGTGTGCAAACATTTTTCTGTGTTCTGTGGTTTTTGCACTTGCAATATTTTGTAGGCGGTGCTTTTTTGCATAATTTTGTGAATAGAGCTAGCCATATTAAGCCATGTATGCCTGTTTCCTCATGAACCTACTAATCTGTCCCACTGGTTGGACCATGAGGAAGACTTATTCCTTGTGGATCCACTGAGCGCCAATGCTTTCACTGGAGCAACTAATATGGCGCACCGGTGGGACCACGAGGGAGACTTATTCCTCGTAGAACCACTGATTGATTCGGGTACCAGTGGGACAAATAGTGGGTCCATGAGGAAACAGCCAAATGTTTTGGTATCATAGTTAGACGTTAGTAGTAGTAGGAAAACGTTAGTAGGAAAATATTGACGATTCATAAGTACATATTTATTATGTCTAAGTGAATAAAGAATATTTTTATCTTATCTTTATCTAGACAATTATAGAATTTCACCATGTAATGTCTAAAATTATCAAAACTATTACTTTAGTAAGACTAACTCCCTCCGAAATTTACTTAAAAGATTAGTTGTCTTTTTCCATTATCATTTATCTTAAAACTAGTAGGTATCATAAGTATAGCTTGAGCTGTTTATACCTACTCTCATGAATTGCACTCTCAAAAAATCTGCTACGTGACATTGCAACATTGCGAGGTAATTTTTATCACAGACGTGTAAGAAATCCCCTAACGATCGATGTCACGTCAAAGATAATGAGCCTCACCCTTATACCCCAAGTCCTAAGGTTCACAATTCCCTAAAAGTTTTTATAGCAGAAATATTGCCATTTTACAGGCACTTGAGTGGACTTTACCGGTAAGTATTAAATTCACTGAGAGCTGTGTATGTGACTGAAATTTTAAGAAGAATTTTCGGCTATATATCATAAAAGATACGAAGGGAAAAGCTATCCGGAGCTTTTTCACGCAATAGTTGTCATTGGGAATACATAGTACTCACTACCGAAAAAAAAAATCTTATATTCAAATAATCAGTAATATTTACTGCGCTTCTATGAGCCGTAAAATTGATTTACGTTTAAACTATTTAACTCTAGGGTATAGTAAGTTTATGCAAATCCATTAATTTATCAATTCAACGATCTCTATTTGCTGTCCATGATAATAACAAAATTCCATACTAATCTACGACCAGGGACTTTGGCAATAATACCTACTTATATTTTTATTTCTCTGTTTTTAATATTCCTTCATTTATTCGACAAAAGCTCCTGAGACATCCAAGACTAACTTATGAAAAATAATTAAGATAATTTGTTTTACAATTCTACTGTTCTTTTTTTATTCACAACGGCGTAGCACTTAGCCTTCACCACACCTGATATAAAGTGAGGATAAGGCTGAAGGTGGAAGCGCACTACCCCCGGAACCTCAACCACTGAGGAACTGGCTATATTACGTCTAACTAGGTCTCTGACTAATTCTCTATACTGTTAAAGTTAAATGGCAGTATAATGGCGTGAAGAAATAAGTCTCCTCAAGCACAAATGTTCGTTTATTGCCCAGAAACGATCGACCAGTATGTAAGATAAAATTCAATACTTTACCCATAATACTCTCTTTGTGTTTTCACGTAGAAACACACTGATAGTTACTCGCCCGAGCGATAGTACGCGCCATATAACTTGGCGCGTGTCAATATCTGGAACTAAAATTATGGGACATGGGACTAAGGCTTATTTTTCCGACCGACCACAACGATCAGCGCCCTCTGACAAATGCCAAGTTATGTGGCGCGAACAATAATCCTTTATTGTTGATTTTTTTATTTATAGATATTTTAAGTAAGTATGTGTATGTTAAACCGGCCAAACCCAATTTTAGAACAATTTAATTTTTCCTAGGCCTAAACCCCGCTGTGCGGTCAGGCCGTGCGTCCGTCCCAGGTGGCAGCGGCGGACAAGCGCGTGGGGTAGTGCAAGAAATGAACCCGCATTGCTATTTATATTTCATTTTGCAGCCGGGCGAAGCCGGGGTGGGTCGCTATAATATAATTAATGTGAAAGTTTAGATGTTTGGATGTTTGTTACTCAATCACGCCAAAACGGCTGAACGCATTTAGCTGAAAGGGACACAGATACTTTGTAGCCTGGAGAGGAACTTTTTATCTCGGAAAAACATATAATTCCCGCGGGATAACGTCGTGTAGTCTAGGCGGGCGAAGCCGCGGGCGGAAAGCTAGTACTCAGTAATTAATTGCATCCAAGGGATGTTACAGGAGACATTCTTCTTCTTCTTTTCGTATTGACTTTTGCCTTTATTTTGTCCAAACCAATACCATGCTACTTGAGTAGCGTTATCGGTAGCGTTAAACAGCGCCCCGATCGCGGTAACTCTATGACGCATTAGTCAGGTGTACGTGCAGTTGACGTGCAAAACCGTTTTTGATAACGCGCGGCGTTGACAGTGTGACAACGTTTTCTGTTCCGGTGATAATCTTTGGAACTAAAATAGTTTTCATACCACAGTCTATTTTGACAGCTAATTTCGTATTGCAAGTGGCTCCTCTGTCACGGATGTCACCGGAACAGACAGGATTGTGAGACTATAGGTTTGCGTGACGTGTGCGTCGTTATGTCATTACAGCAATACGAAGTCAAACGTCAAGACGCAAACGTGATCAAGACGCGCTATGTAGAATTACGGCGATCGGCCCGCAGGTCCTCAAGCGTGCAAGGTACTAAGGTGCTTAATTGGGGCAATTTATGGGTGGTGGTCGCAGGACCGATCGTTGTGGAGATCCTTGGGGAGCCCTATGCCCAGCAGTGGGCGTCGTACGGCTGAGATGATGATGATGATGATGTGATGGTGATAAATAATTAAAAAAAAACACTTTGATAGTATTTATTGGGAATAAGTGGAAAAACAATGTTCGCTGTAATTGTTACTCGTGAATTTTGCTTGAGGTCGTATTACATACATCCCTCGATTTTATATGAGACTGTTCATCGTCAATATGTTATGATAACGATGTTCTTTCCTTAAGATAAATATATTCCACAGTGATATGAGGAGAACTGAAGTGTCTTTATTGTAACCGAGGTGCTTGAAACTAAAACACCTTGAACGTATATGTTAGTTCAAAGTTTTGTTAAAATAGTCAATAATATTTCCAGTATTGGACTACTGGAAATATATTCCAGTAGTTATAGTCCAGTAGTAGTAGTTCCAATAGTCAATATAATCGCAGACCCCATTGATAGTAAAAATAAGTGAAATTTGGTTCGTTGTGTGTCTTTTTATATTTAGGCTTATACCGCAAACTGTGACATTACCAATAATTTTACTAATATTAAAAATGTTAATGTTGATTCCTCAATCACGGCGAAATGGCTGAATAGATCTGGATGAAATTTGGCTCTAAGATAGATTATGGTCTAGAGTAGCATATAGGCTTTTTTTTATCCCGGAAATAAATCGTGTAGCTCACGCGGGCAGAGCCTCCAATTTGGGTTATTTACTAAAACGGAATAAGTATCTCTCTCTCTCTCCTCAGCATTATTATTCCCATCTGATAATGTATGTTTGTTTAAATTCTTTGATCGACATCCTACGAATATAAAAAATGTGAAAGTTTACATGTTTGATATTTGGATGTTAGTTACTCAATCAGGCCAAAACGGCTAATTCGGATTTGGCTGAAATTCGGGACATAAATACTTTGTAGTCTGGAGAGGAACATAGAATACTTTTTATCCCGGAAAAATATCAAATTTCCGCGGGATAACGTCGTGTAGTCCACGCGGGCTTCGGGCGGAAATCTAGTATTAAATATTTTAACTCTATGATTTATTGACCGATATAGGCTATTACGGTTATGAACATAAATTAGTTAGAAGGTAATATAAATAAATCTAAAAAATACATAGCAAGAGATTGTTTCAGAAGCATTTGACGACCGATTTGGCGCAGGGGTAAACTACTTGCCTTCTGCGCCAGAGGTCTCGGGTTCGATTCCCGAACAAGACAAATATTTGTGTGCATGAGCATGTCTATTTGTCTTGGTCTGGGTGTTTTCTATGTATATTAAGTATGTATTTACAAACAAAAAGTATTTAAGTATATATTTATCCGTTATCAAGTTCACGTAGACACAGTTTCTTAAGAAATTAACTACGGGTTTAGATAATTGGTGTGATTGTGAGAATATTTATTTATTTATTATTTATTTATTTATTAGAACCTTTTTCAAATAGTCAAAGTTATATGTAGCCGCTCGCATACATATTGGTCCTTAAAACATTTTTGATGCTAACTGCCGTATTTGTTTAGATGCGTCATGTTCGGCGCGCCATGTTGTGCAACTTTGCCGAACATGTTAGGAGGCACATGGCACATGTTTCGCGGCCAATGTTGACTAATGGAGATGAGGCTTTAGCTCAACGCGACCACTTCCTACAACTAAGTACTTAAAAGTTGTTTAAGTGATACGAGAGTCCGTTATTTTACAGTCATGGCCTACGAATACAAAGTCAAAAAATTAAATATAATCAGTACCCCTAGCATAAAAAACTATCGTTAACGTAATCGAAAAATTAAAGCATCTTTGAAAAGCTGTCCGAAAGCTGCTGTCAAATATGTTTTGAATTTCAGTCGTGCGCTCTTTCGGTCAAAGAGGCGCTGCTCTGGTTTTCATACAAAAAAACTGTCGTCATGGCAAAAAGTTGCCATAACAACAGACTGTTTTTTGTGCTAGAGCTACAGTATTTGTATATGTGGCAGATGCCCGATACTTACAGTGGGTGACCCAGAACCGCGCAAACCAATCAATCAGCCCGCCAGGAGCAGTAAGTGTCCACTGTCCCTCTTCTTAACATTCTGGCATACGTTAGATAAATTAACTTATACGACGTTCTTGGAAGTGTAAATGTATGCGTTAGTAGTAATAAAGTGTAGATAACTCAACGGTATTGCTTTGGGGAAACGTTTCAATAGTTTATTTAATTTAAAGCAAAGCTTTTGTTTTTGGTACGAATACACGTATTTGAATGGATGGATGAAATGGAAGAGACTGTAACAAAAATTATTAATCTTAGCGCGAGTACCACTACATGTAAATCTTTTAAAAGAGAATTTGCAACAAAAACTTGTGTTATATATTAGAAAAGACGGCAGTATTAAACGAACTGTTATAATAATAACCACTAGTTAAAAGTGTAAATCCATACTAAAATTATAAATGTGAGAGTGTGTTTGTATGTTTGTTTGTCCCTCTTTCGCATCTAAACGGAGCAACAGATCGACGTGATTTTGGTACGGGTATAGCTTGGGAGCAGCGGGCCAATCGCCCTAATTCTATGCAGCGCGTCTTCATCGCGTTTGGGTCTTGACGTTTGACTTCGTATTGCCGTAATGACATAACGACGCACACGTCACGCAAACCTATAGTCCTACAATCCTGTCTGATCCGGTGACATCCGCGACAGAGGAACCACTTGCAATACGAAATTAGCTGTCAAAATAGACTGTCGTATGAAAACTGTTTTAGTTCCAAAGATTATCACCGGAACAGAAAACGTTGTCGCACTGTCAAAGCCGCGCGTTATCAAAAACGGTTTTGCACGTCAACTGCACTTCAACTGCACGTACACTTGACTAATGCGTCATAGAATTACCGCGATCGGCCCGCCTGGAGAGTGTCTTAGGCTACTTTTTAGCACGGAAAAACGTCACATACCCGCCAGATAACGTCGTGTAGTCCACGCAGAAAAGATGCAAGCGAAAGGCTGGTAATTTATAAATCTTTATCACGTTTTAGAATCATGACATTTATTTTGCCTCACCTATCACCAACACTGTTCTCATAAATATTTGCCGCACTTCCTTATTTCAAATCCCATATTACACTAACTATACCGCCTGACAAACCCTCTCAGATGGAGCAGTCAGGGCCAAAAGTCTCAAATACAACTTTACAAATTACCTGGTTCATACAAAACGATTAAGTAAATGAGTTCTGAATATTCATGGGGTTAACGGGGATGACTTTGATAGTAAAGGCAAAACGGTTATAAGGCAATTATGCAGAGGATTACGGCAAAGTTAGGCTGTTACCTGGCTGCGGTCGGGAAACAACGTGTCTATAGGCCTTATTAGCTTTGGATTTCTACTGCGATAGATAAAGAGATATTTTATTGATTTAATGAACGCTTAAGAAATACAATGTTTTCGTAATGGCTTTTAACGATGTTTCTTTATATTCGACCTTTGATTAATAATAACCGGTTGAAGTGTTAAAAACGGGCGAGCGAATACGTGCGCACTGACATGGTGCGCTTTTATTTTATTTTTTTTATATTTTATTTTATTTCTTGGAAAACTTACAGTTACTGAATACAACTGTTTCTTTAATATATGGTTAGTCATTATAACCAATTAAGAGTTTTCACATGTAGGATACAAATGAGTTAAAAATTGCGAGTAGAAAAATAGCTTCCTGCCATTTAAGTAGAGATATCGTAACATTCGTTACCTTTTGTTTTGTTTTAGTTCGTGAGCCATTATCTAGTGTTGATCGAAGTATCTGGCTCCAAGATCTGTTAAAGTACATTCTTGTAACTAAATGCCCTGTATAACTGATTTACATAGCTCAAACTACTCAATGAACCAAGCTGCAATTTTACCTTTAATATCGCGGTTAACTGCTTGATTATTTTAGATGTTTATACTTAAACATACTTATTCGTAATTTAAAAGTTTTTTCGAATAACAAATGACTACTGATAATAATATTAAACAAAAGCCAAAGTCAAACTGAAATTGTGTGATCCCATTTCCTGACAATACTTAATAGTAACTTTTCTTTTTCAGAGTGAAGATAAAGAATATTATGTTTCAGCCCACAACTTACTATTTCCCTAGAGGGTGCTTTCAGTAAAATATGGAAGGACTTTCAGTATGCATTGAATGTTAAATACTTTCTTTGAAGCTTTAATTGACAATCGACGAGTTAGTACTGAATTTGTTCTGAGATCGCCTCGGCTGTTTAAATTAATTTCTATGACACTAACGCCCGAATTCTCGAACGCAAATCATCTTTGGGAGCGTCTCAAACATCATGGCTTCTCATTCATACGTTTGACATTTAAAGTGACAGGGCGATGTTTGAGACGCTCCCAAAGATAAGTAGCGTACGAGTATTCGGGCATATATGACTTAATCCTTTCAGTTCGGCGTGAGGGTGCAGTGCCAGGACTGAAACTTTTATTTTTTTAAATTATATTTTAAATTGTTTGTTTCAAGTTATCAAATTCAAATTGCCAGACTAAAAATTATCACTAGGAAATTATTCTATGTTAATGTGAGAACCGTTTGGGACGAAGGGTCCCAATGAGTCACACCAACACATCAAAATATGACTATAAAAATTACTGCATTTAATGCGCGTACTCGTGCAAGTAATAACAGTCTTTGTTTCATTAAAAATCTGTCCAGGATTTCCAAAGTTACAGCGTTGCAAAGTTTCACCAGCTTTTGTAAATTTGCTTTCCTTGCGCGCTATTGCGATGACGTCATGTCGCAGTGACATCTCCGATTACGGCTGCTGCGGGTGATTTCCGTCCAACTGTACCTACATAGAGTCCGCCCGTGCGCAATTTTTGCGCAACTGGTGCGTTTTTGGCGCTAGTTACAGTACATTTTCTTCGTTCTAAGGTTATGGTAAATTATTAGTATTTGATTTCGACCGCGCGCAGCCGCACTCGAAAACTGTCACCTACTGTTCATTTGACGGCTTCGTGTTATTGTTGATCGAAGTTTGACGGTTGCCATTTATATTGACAGAATACCGTCCGCCATTACGAAAGTTGATTTAATTTAGTAATCACGAAAATACAACTTAAATATTTGAAGGTGTTTTTTTCACATGGGCTCAATACAAAATTGATCATTGATCGACTATAAGAAAAATAAATATTTTTTTTGCGAAACCGTGAGAGCGCAACTGTATAGCCAAAGGAGAATATGCAGGGCCAACTCGCGACGTGACGTCACACGTTAATGCCATTGGTTCACCCAAATTTTCCTCGGAGGCCGGACTTTAACGTTTAATATCTCAGTCATTTTTGAAGATAGGAAAAAAATAAAAACAGATTCTTTTTTCTCGAGTTACATATTTTTTAGATATGCTGATAACAAAAATCATTGGTGTGACTCATTGCTAAGTAAAAACTAAGCTTCAGTCATAGAAGAAACAAATCTTCAGTCTTGAATCAAAGTGTGACGGGATGTACATTCCCATCGGTGTTGCGTGGTACGGGACATATACATACCATCAGGCCTGATATACTACTAACATGGGAAATTTTTGGCAGTAACTGCTTGGCAACTGTAATGGATCAATCTGGAGCAATAAAGTGGACTAATCTGGAGCGATCACAATAAATTGAAGCATTGTATCGAAATTATTGCTTATAGATGCTCGATATTATATTCCACATTTCTCAATATCGGAAAATCTTTAGAAATTGTTTTTCTATCTCGTTTATATGTATGTAAAACTACGTCTCGTTTTCGCGAAAGAAACAGACCGAGCAGCAGCGGGGTAGTGGCGATTACTTGTATGGCCTAGTTTTAAAGTTGCTCCATATTTCGTGGTATTGTGTGACCGTATCTCAGCAATAGGTTGCTACATTTTGCCATCGATCAAAATTGCTTGATTTGGTAGTGACGTCATAGCTGACAGGTATTGACAGGAATTGAGCAATTTTAGTTGCCCGTATAAGCGCACCTTTATTCTCATGGAATATTTTCACAGATAAAGGTAAAGTTTTGTTGAATTTTTGTTTATTAGTCTTTTTATTGATTACAATGAACTGTACCTAGTTCATTGTAATAAATAAAAATAATTAATTGTTTATTACAATGCGTCCAGCCAGGATCGCGATTTGCCCAGCCTAATCTCGATATGGCCTCTAAGTGGCGAAATAGAAGAATAGGTTGCTCTATCTCTCCCAACTTTTTATTGGGTATATTTTAGGCAGATCTCGAACAGCCTAGTTCAACGATATGTCCACGACATCTATACCCAGCGGGTATCATGTCAGCCGAACGACGCCCATTGCTGGGCATAGGCCTCCCCCAAAGATCTCCACAACGATCGGTCCTGCGCTGCCCGCATCCAGCGGCTACCCGCGACCTTGACCAGATCGTCGGTCCACCTTGTAGGGGGCCTGCCCGCGGAACGTCGTCCGGTACGCGGTCGCCATTCGAGAACCTTTCCGCCCCAACGGTCATCGGTTCTCCGCGTTATGTGTCCCGCCCACTGCCACTTCAATGATGCAATCCTTCGAGCGATGTCGGTTGTTTTAGTTCTCCTGCAAATCTCATCATTTCGGATTCGATCGAGCAGGGCAATACCAAGCATCGCTCTCTCCATTGCTCGCTGGGTGGCTTTGAGCCTTCTTATGAGACCCAAAGTAAAAGACCACGTCTCACTTCCATATGTCATTACTGGCAAAACACACTAGTCCAAGACTTTCGTCTTGAGACATTGAGGTATTTAGGACCCAAATATATGCCGGAGCTTCCCGAACGCTGCCCATCCGAGCTGGATTCGACGAGAGATCTCTTTCTCAAAGTTGGACTTACCTAACTGGACCGCCTGTCCCAGGTAAACATAGTGGTCAACAACTTTGAGTGTAATGTTCCCAACATTAACTGGAGCAGGTGAAATATGGGCATTGGACATGATTTTCGTCTTATCCATGTTCATCTTAAGACCCACTCTTTGAGAAGCATTACTGAGATCTTTGAGCATTGTGTTCAGATCTTCCAAGGTCTCAGCCATAAGAACTACATCATCGGGAAACCGTAGGTGTGTTAGGTACTCGCCATTAATGTTGATGCCGAAACCTTTCCAGTCCAGAAGCTTAAAAATATCCTTCAACGCAGCAGTGAACAGTTTCGGAGAGATGACGTCACCCTGTCTCACACCTCGCTGTAGTTGGATAGGATTAGAGCTCTGGTTCTGTAATCGGACTGACAAGGTGGCGTTTTGGTATAAGTACCTCAGCACCTCGATGTACCTGTAGTCTATTTGGCACCTCTGGAGAGACTGCAGCACCGCCCATGTCTCAATCGAATCAAAGGCTTTCTCATAGTCCACGAACGCCAAGAAAAGTGGCAAGTTATACTCTTCAGTCTTCTGTATAATTTGCCGCAACGTATGAATGTGGTCTATAGTACTGTAGCCTTTCCGGAACCCGGCTTGTTCGGGAGGTTGGAAGTCGTTGAACCTGCGAGCGAGACGATTCGTAATGACTCTCGAAAGCAGCTTATAGATATGGCTCCAGCTTGTTAATACAAACATATTCGTATATGTATTTACATAAATACAAACTTTAATGTATACCAACTGATATGTTTATTTTTTTCCGTCATCTAGTCTCCATAGCATAGTTTCATAATGTTTACCGAGGACTAGATAATTGGTGTAATTGTAAAAAAATATATAATTAACATTTTAACTTTATATTAAACGTAATTAAAAACACATTGCCTTGATCCCTTCAAGTTGTTGTTATTGTAATAATCTACATTGTGCCTTGGGTTACGAATCAACACACACATTTTCATTCGGTGAAGCAGGAAACGTCGAAAACATACGGGGTCTTATGAAATGGTGTGATTCCGCGAAAGCTATTACTGAAAGTGTAAAGTGCTGTGCGAGTGAGTGGTACAAGTGAGAATCTTCAGCGGTGAAGTAAATTGTATAAAGTGAAGGTAATAGAGATTTAGAAAATGTTTAGCAACAGGTAAATTTAAACTTATTTTTTTATTTTAGAAAAAAGAACGGTTTTTAATTTGGCACCTATCTTCTGCAGTCTTTTTTTGACATCCAATTTGGCGCTGAGGCGCGGATACCTGCATTCTGCACCAGAGGTCCGAGGATATCCTTGTATATATATCATTTTTCTCTATAACATTATAATCATAATAAGTTCACTTACTCACGCAGCAACCCATAACCTAATAATGTAACGAAAACATTGTCGCTGTGCTTTTATGAAATAAGTTTTGTACATTTGGCGGTTATATGAATGCCATCGGCTGTAACATGAAAGGGCCCTGGAAATTATAACATAATTAAGGAATTAACTAAGGAATGGAAATCTTTGATAACAAAGTAATTGATTTACTAAAACGCTTTTCCAATTGCACATATTTATTGATTTAAGTATATAACTGCAAAGTAATCACTTGAACCTTGTACTTTTAGAAAAAAATATGAAAACATAAATTTTATTTATTGTAAAAAAAATATATAGCTTGTTAAGGCAAAAAAAGAAAGTTAGAAATTTTATTTTCACAATGGGTAGGGACTTCCGCCAAGTGACGCCTGATTCAATCAAACACTCATATTGTAACATTAAAAAAATATACTTTTATACATAAACAACTTTTAAAGTTATAATATTGTTGTCTACGTTATCGCTCATTGAGCAAAAAACAACGAGTTGTCGTCGTAAGCGTTTTCGGTGTCCTGACGAGACATCTAATTTATGGCAACCATTTACAATGAATCAATTATTACTAACTAACAAAATAATAGTATCATTTTCTTGTTTAAGTATGAAATTAAGAGTAAACAGAATAATTATGCTTCTGCAAAATCACCATTGTTTTGTGTATCTTGAGATTCTTGAGCTTCCAAATAGAGAAATAAGGCTTATTGCGATCATTAAAATCGGTGCTAATGTGGCTTGATAAAACAGTAATGACTACCGTTTCCCACAGACTGCTTTCCGTTATTAATTGTCTGAGTATAACGACGGGGCATTTGGAACGTTGCCAGGAGTGAGGTGTGGTGGATATAGGAGCGGGCAAGAAAATCAGGTCAATAAATCTATACTAATATCTTAAAGAAGATAGATTTGATTTTTTTGTTATGTAATATGTAACTAGCGCTCCGCCCCCAACTTCGTACCTCTGGAATAGAGATATTCACAAAAGTTATATTCAAATTTTGACCCCCGTTTTTACCCCCTCAAGGTCACAGCACATTACATCAACTCGGAAAGGGATCGACACCGTATCGCCTTTCGCCTCGCCGTCAACGAAGCGTCAACCTAACGCAAGCACGTAACCAAACCGGATCAGCGTCGGTACGTCGGCTCGGCTACGGCTACGCAACGCAGCGATTACGGCTCGCCGCACAGTGGTTCCATATAAAAAAATGATAAAAAAATATATAAAAAAAATTATAAAAAAAATATAAAAGGTCGTGGGTTCGAGTCCCATCGGAGCTGGTTGTGAGACGGGTCGATTTTTTCTAAATACTTCATTTTCCAATTTTCTATTATAAAAATTGCATTGTGAATGCAAAAAACTAAAAATTTAAATAACTTGCAATAGTAATTTCATCTTTAGCGATTGCCAAATACCTGGAAAGGTATTTCTTTCGCGTGTGAGGGTAGTAATATCTCCACATTGATGAAATTAACGCTGACTATACAGCGTGTAAGAAGTATTAGATAAATTCGACGCTTCTCGTAACGACTCCGTAGCTCAGTGGTTAGAGCAGTCGCCCGGAAAGCGAAAGGTCGTGGGTTCGAGTCCCATCGAGGCTGGTTGTGAGACGGGTCGATTTTTTCTAAATACTTCATTTTCCATTTTTCTAAATATAAGTATCTAAGTATAAAAAAAATATAAATGAAAATTGTGATGTGGGTAGCTCATTTTAATTTTCAGACCACTGTGCGTAGAGCCGTAAGCTAGGGTACGGAGAGACGTGAGCGTGTGGACGACTAGCGGTAAGCGCGGGCATAGCAAGTTGAGGGACCCGCAAAGCGGTTCGTGGGCTGGTCCCGAGGCGAGGCGATTACGTTACGATTACGATTAGTGTGCTTTGCAGTAGGGGGTTTCATACAAAGAATACTGAACCGCTCGAGTTGATACGTTTACGATCCGTTTACGTGTTGATATGTCTGCTGTGACCTTTAGAGGGGAAATTTCCAAAAATCTCTTAGTGCTCCCCTACACTCCCCAAGGAACATACATGCCAAATTTCAGTTTCTTGTGCCCAGTAGCTTATGATGTGCGTTGTCTCTCAGTCACTCAGTAAGGCAATAGTTTTATATAGGTACGTGTGTAAAGAAAATAGATAGATGGAAATACTTAAAAACTACTTAAGCGATTTAAAAAAATACTTTGACCGTTAGTAAGCTACACTCTTTTCGAATGACATAAGCTACATTTGAGCTTGTTCCTACGGGAACGGGTACCACGCGGGATAAACCGCAGGAGCCACAAGTAATAAATAAATTCCCTACCTAATATTTCCAACCTATTATGGATTACCATACCCATTAAAAGGGAAAGATATTTCAACGCTTCCATTTAAAAATAAAATAAAATAAAAAAAATCAAACAAAATCAATTACATAACATAACAAATTAAATGTTATGTGCGTGGTGTTCGCTGCTGCAAACATGCGCTACAGAAGCGAGACAGCCACACACCGCACACCGCCCTAAACGTGTTATTGAACTGGAAATTATACTTTTTAGTAACTTTCTAAATTTCAGAGTCATAACTAGTAACTCCTTCTCTTGTTCTCGCTTAATGCTACATTTGAGGACGCACCAAATACGATACGTTCCGGTGAATAATGGTTGGTCTTGAGTTGATTTTACAATTTAAGTTGGGGAGTATAATAATTTAAGTTACTACGAGTATTATGGTAGAATACTGTAATAATACAAACACACTTGTTTACCTTTATTAATACTATGAAGAGGTTATGCTTGTAAGTTTTTATGTAAGAGGTAAGTACTGATCTAATTTTATTTTGTAAATTATTATTCCACAAACAGAAAGCTGTATTATTCTTGAGCGATATAGGCTTTGTATATGCTATATATTATCCAGTACCCTAGCATGAAAAACCATCGTTATGGTAACCGAATGGTAAACTATACCGTCTTTCAAAAGCTCTTAAAGTGCTGCTGTCAAATTTGTATTGAATTTCAGCTCCCTATACGACCGAAAGAGGCGCTGCGGCGCTGGTTTTCATACAAAATAATTCGATCACGATAACGGTTACAATAACGAAAGTTTTTCACGTTGCGTCTCGACGTTTGACTTCGTATTGCCGTAATGACATAACGACGTACACGTCACGCAAACCTATTAGTCCCAAAATCCTGTCTGATCCGGTGACATCTGTGACAGAGGAACCACTTGCAATACGAAATTAGCTGTCAAAATAGACTGTCGTATGAAAACTGTTTTAGTTCCAAAGAATATCACCGGAACAGAAAACGTTGTCGCACTGTCAAAGCCGATCGTTATCAAAAACGGTTTTGCACGTCAACTGCACGCTTGACTAATGCGTCATAAGATTATCGCGATCGGGGCCCAGGTAACTAGATTATAATGATAAAACGGACCACCATTTTTTTAGGTAAGTACTATCATTGTATTCTTTCACTTTAATGCGGTTAAATTCAAGTAAAAAAAGTTGTATTTGATATTTTAATTTTTTTTTATTTTATTATTATGGCTTACCAACTAAGCACAATTCGGAACTTAATAATTATGAAAACATTACAATAAATTATTTAATATTAGGAAATTGTACCTACATTACAGGTAAACACAACTTTCACATAAAGGATTAATAAAATTGTTAGTTGACAATGAATTTGGAAAAATATTTTTATTTGAAATGTTACCTTCGTAAATTTTATATAATACTCGACTTATTTGCATTAACAATTAATAATATTGTAAAAACACAGTACTAAATTTGCACTTAAGGCGGAACCCTGACCGAAAGTGGCGCCCTGCTTTTATCCTGGTTTTTATTTAATAAGTTGCTAATAGAAAGTGCGCCAGTCGCACGATGGCGCTCACCGGGCGCCGGATCTGTATCAAATTTTCTCCCGGTAAACAAAATCAATAAAAATATATTTTGTAATAAAATGGCTATAATGGCATAGTATATTGAAAGCAGAAGAATCACAGAGTTTTTAACTTTGTATGAAGAAAATATTTATTTATTTATTTTATTTTTTATTTAATTATGGAACCAAATTAAAACCCGACATGTAGACTATCGTATTGGCTTTTAACTGATTTTTGATGACCTGTTTAATGCTTTCAGCCCCCGGGATCGATTCCCTAACAAGACAAAAATATGTGAACATGAATATGTGTATTTGTCTTGGCCTGTGTGTTTTTTATAAATATAAAGTATGTATTGACAATTTAATAACTGAACCGGTGCAAGTGAAACTCACATAGAGAGGGTTCCGACAGAAACCTTACTCTAGTATAATCTTAGTTTTATTTTATAAAAGGTACAAGAAAATGATAGGATATAAGTTTGTCGATTGGAACAGTTCGCAATACTTTACTTTTTATTCTAATTTGCCCTAAGGGGCAATGTTATAAATAAGTGTTTTGAATTGACAAAGGAGGATGTAAATCCTGGTTCCACCTTTAAATAGCCATAAGTGTTATATCGTTAGATATTGATTTTTGAGATAATTAAAATTACTATGGCGCCAAGTTTTAAATCTTAGTTCGTTCTGAGTTATTAACTATTACACATGGTAGCTCTAGCAGTAGCGAAGATGACAATAAAGACTTTTTACTTCGTTTCAGAGCAAATTGGCTGTTATTAATCTTAATAACCAGGATAGATAGACGCACGAGTGATCCTTTAAATTAAGGGTTTCGTTTTGTGGTTTATGTCGAAACCCCAGAAAAGTATTGAAGTATTTATTTATATCATAACTTGTTTCCATAGTACAGTTTGTTAATGAGATTTATCATGGACTGAGTAATTGGTATGATTGAGAGTCAAAATCTTAGAGTATTTTTGTAATTTACATTACAGTTCCATGGAGGAACCTAACACAGGGCTTGAATTCTTTTATAAATCTGTTTGATAGCATCTGTTCTATTATGGAACTCATACAATGTTTAGTCCTATCCTACTAATCCTTACTTCCTTACTTATATTATAAATGCGTCTCTGTCTGTGTGTTACACAATCACACCTAAACTACTGAACCGATTTGAATGAATTTTGGTACAGAGATAGTCTAGAGCCTGAGAAAGGACATAGGCTACTTTTTATTCCTGTAAAATATCACCTTCCCGCGGGATAACGTCGTGTAGTACCCGCGGGCGAAGCCGCGGGCGGAAGGCTAGTATTATAAATGTGAAAGTTTAGATGATTGGATGTTTGTATGTTTGTTACTCAATCACGCCAAAACGGCTGAACGGATTTGGCTGAAATTTGGTACATAGATACTTTGTAGCCTGGAGAGGAACATAGGTTACTTTTTATCCCGGAAAAATATCACATTCCCGCGGGATAACGTCGTGTAGTCACACACAAACAATACACAGATACCTAATAACCAACTTATACAAAAACGTACCTAATTCGTGGCGATAATGAGCCAATCAGGACCCTCCTAAGCTTATGCTGTTACAGTGTGCAACATTGCTCACTGTAACAGCGCTGGTATTCTGGTAAAGAGAAATTCAAAGTTCTTTCGACCATAAACACAGCTTGTTTTTTTCAACTCTTTGATTCGGAGTTAACCCTTAACCACCTAGCATACGTCTGGCAGACCCCGACGAATTTTTAATCGTGAATATTGTTAAGCCCGAGCTTCGTATAAACTTGTTCGTCCATGTACCTTTTCCTCGCGCCCCCCAGTGCCGCACAACCGCTTCTTGCAATCGGATGTTTGCGCGTTTGTATCTGGTAAGTAAAAACCTGTCGCTGGGTGAAATTTTTTCGGAAAATCTGTGAGTTTAAGTCCTGGTACATCGTTTAACTTTTACTTTTTTGTAGATGTTTTATATTTTTTTTGTTTTTTGATTACTAAGTAATAAAAAAAAGTACAAAGAAGTACCTACTTATGTGGTTATTATAATGGACCTCATTTTCCTACTATGTCAGTTTATAAGTATAGTGTTGATTACTTAATTGAGATTTTCTTTTAAATGTGGCTTTTCATGTGCTTTTCTTATTTTAACAAATAGTTAATTATGTTCCTAACAGATTTTTTTATTAAAAACTTAAACTTACCTCACACAGTTTTACAAACGAGAATCATTTAGCTCCGAAGTCTCACAGACGTATGCTAGGTGGTAGTGTGACGATAACTGATGCTAGGTGGTTAAGGGTTAACCCTTAACCACCACGTAGAATATGCTTTGGTCGTCTGGAACCCCCATGGTTTATGAGATACAGCCTGGTGACAGAAAGACTGACAGACGGACAGTGTAATCTTATTAATTGTGTCCCTTTTTTACCCTTTGGGTACGTAACTCTAAAAAAGTACAGTCACAACTGCAAATATTTTTCTTTTAGCCTATTTCTTTTTTAAATTAACCTACTGCTTTGTATGTACTGTGTAGCAAAAAAGTTGGTAAATAGACTGAAATGACATTTGATGAGTGGCGACATCAGATTCTGCTTTTGGCAGAATACCTAGCCCTGGGGGCCGATTCTCAGGCAATGGAGAAAAGTTCACATTTATAAGCTCGAAATTCAAATATAACACAGTTTCAGTATTGTCAGAATTTCACAATCGAAAAAGTTCGATCGAAAACCAGTCGAACGCTACGAGTGGTAAAAACCAATAGATGTTCGTATACGAACTTAGCTGTCAAAATGAATTTGTTGACATGTGGGACAGCTTAGTTTGTTTGAAACGTTCTAGCTTTTCAATAGAAACCACTAACAAAATGTTCGACATACGAATTACCACACTGAAAAAGTTCGAATGCCTGAGAATCGGGCCCCTGGCGGCCGATTCTCACGCAATCGAGAAAAGTTCACATTTATAAGCTTGAAGTTCAAATATATAACACAGTTTTTGTATTGTCAGAAGTTCGTTCGAAAACCAGTCGAACGCTACGAGTGGTACAAACCAATAGATGTTCGTATACGAACTTAGCTGTCAAAATGAATTTGTTGTTGAAACATTCTAACTTTTCAATAGAAACCACAAACAAAATGTTCGACATACGAATTACCACACTGAAAAAATTCGAATGCCTGAGAATCGGGCCCCTGGCCTTAAATCAAAAAAGGTCAATGTAAAAATTATTTCATTTCTTCGCTGCTTTCACCATCCACAAATTTAATAAAGACTTCCAAAAAGACGTGAAAATGTTCGACGTGAAAGGACCCCTGACTATTTGACATGAATATTCAAAAAGAATTGCCTTACAAAGACGCAAAGGGAATTATAAAATAAGGCTCTATCTCATTGTTTTGCTAGCCTCATTACTTTTCCCGGTCGACGACACTGCTACAAGTCTTTTAATTGGTTTGTTTTTGTAGTTTTAAATTTACTATGTATTATCTTACTAATAATATAAAAAAGCTTTCCACTAGCGACTTTGCCCATATGAGCTGATGTTTTACTATGGGAATGATTTTTTTTAGTCTAGTTTTAATGAATGTTGGTTACTCAGTCACGGCGAAACTGATCTGGATGAAAAGAAAATGGGTAAGAGCGTACCCAGACAGAAAAAAAATGTAGCATTATGAGTTAAATGGGGTTTTGTAGCCTTCAGATAGGTACTTTAAGAGTTAGCACTTATGTTGAATTGTCTAGTATTGAAAATCCTTTTTCCTTCAATTTTATTCAGACCTGCTTCTTAGAATTATTAACCTACTAGCTTTCCGTCCACGCGGGCTGCTACAAGTCTCTAAATAAGTTTGTTTTTGTAGTTTTAAATCTTACTATGTCTTACTAATAATATAAAAAAGCTTTCCACTAGCGACTTTGCCTACATGAGCTGATGTTTTACTATGAGAATGATTTTTTTTAGTTTAGTTTTAATGAATGTTGGTTACTCAGTCACGGCGAAACTGATCTGGATGAAAAGAAAATGAGAAAATTACAGACAAAAAAAATGTAGCATTATGAGTTAAATAGGGTTTTGTAGCCTTCACAAAGTACTTAAACCTTTGAAAGTACTTAAACTTTATTAGAAGACAATATCTAATAATTTATTTTGTTGTTTTATTTTGTCTTCTATAGAAAACAACAAAATAAATTATTAGATATTGTCTCCTAATAAAGTTGTGGCGTTTAGAATACAGAATTTTTTGTTTTCTATAGAAGACCGTGGCGGTCAAAAGGTTAATAGTTAGCACATAATATGTTGAATCTTCTAGTACTTATTGAAAATCTTTATTCCTCCAATTATATTCTGAATTAATTAATACTTTATTCAATAATCGCAAATACATTTGAAACTTGATGTTGAGACCAACTTAGTAAGCATTCAATTCATGATGCTACATTCAATTTTTTTGGGGTACGGAGTCCACACAAAAATACCCGTTATCCTTTGGTAGTAAGATAGATTATGGACCTTAAAATCATATAGGTTAGTTTTTACCCCGACAAAATGTCTCATTCTTGCAGAAAAACATCGTGATGTAGTTCACGTGGTCAAAGCCGCGGGTGGAAAGCTAGTTGTAGGCTAGTTTTATCCGCTTCTGTTGTGTAGTGTAGTGGTACACATATCTCAGACCCAGAGGTACCGGGATCGATACCCAGTGGGGGTACATATTTGGTATATTCGGATTGGTTGGTGGTAAGACTTATTCTTAGTACCCCTAGCTAGTTATCACCATCTTATCTAATTCAGAAGCCATAAAAATAATGTTTTCACTTCTCATGCTCGTAAAGTTCGTGTTTATGTTGGGTATAGGCTGCATAAAATCGCTTTTTATGCTCTAGTGCATAAAGTAAAATCTTCGTCTATGTCACAGACTCTAAGACAAAGGTCGTCAGGTAAACAGTCACACACGCAATTAAACTTCGTTAAATAAACTTGTTGTTTCATTCTGTTTCTTAAATTTTGTACATAATCCATGTTAAATTACTAAATAAATAAAACTAGGCAACATTAATGAGTTTTGTAAGAAATAAGTATTTCAAGAGCATTATGGACTACGATCTATGCTAAGTAACTGTGCTGCCACTTCCACGTATAAAAAAAAGGAAAAAGAAAGTTTTCCCGCCAATATGGCGAAGTCTTTATTTTTTGCAATATTGTAATTTATTTTCCTCACACTCGAAGTGAAAAGCAGAGTGTATAACTCGTACATAAAACCCATTTTACCCTCGAATTGACTATCCATCCTCGCCTACGGCTCGGGTGGATATATACGTCTCGGGTAAAATGGTATGTTTTATGCACTTGTTGTACAATCTACTATTTCCGGCAGTTAGAGATAAGATAGCCAGTTCCTCAGTGTTGAGGATTCCGGAAGTAGTGCTTTTCCACTTTCAGCCTTATCACCACCTAACATCAGGTGTGATGAAGGCTAAGTGCTACCACGTAGCGGATAAAAAAAGAATAAGACAGATAACTTCATTCGGGTTTAGACTTCGAACTGATGATATTACCCAGTACAAGACCTCTGTTGAGTCAATAAAGCTTAGCGCTGAATCATAGCGCTATTCCCAATACTGATAGGACACTATATTCCCATTAAGTACCATGACTTGACGGACCGGAGTCATTATGTGAAGAGTCAACCACAAACACACATTAATCATTTATCAAAATGACGTGGATTCTATACACTTACGCTAATACCCTTTGGACTCTGAGATGATTTTAAATATTGGGTTTTACGTGTCGGGTTTTAATGAGTTCAAAACTGTAAGATAATAAATTTTTCACACTTATGCTCTGAAATGTTAATATTATATTTGAGAAAAGAATGCAGTACGTGGCACTTTTCCGAGGTAAACATTCTAAATTTGAAAATCACTGCAGTAATGAATTTCAGTACTTACTTACTGCACTGATTTTAGTGCAGTAAGTAAGTACTGAAATTCATTACTGCAGTGATTTTCAAATTAAGAATGTTTACCTCGGAAAAGGTACTACCCAAAGATATTATTACCAACTTTTTTTCTTTATTTTTTCTTTCGTTATTCCTGTGTATAAAAACAGAAAAAGCAAAGGGACGTTTGCACCATACAGCAACATTATTATTATATCATAATTAGGTTAACTTTTTTTTTAAATACGGTGCGCACAGAGTATTTTACTTCGTATTGTACCACAAGCGCTTTGTACTCTTAGCACCATGAAGCTCGACTTAATACTGAGGTTACCTCAGTATTAAGTCGAGCTTCATGCTTAGCACGAACATCAATCGAAAAAACAAAATGAGATTTATCATAGACAAAATATCCTTTACGAGATACTATATCTATGTTTACGAGTAATTTTGTATGAGAAATATATACAGCGCCATCTACCGCCCAGAAGCGGGTATTGAAGTTGCGCATTTTAGTAGCAAGTAGTAAGTATCACTAGGCTGTATGACCGTTCGACATGGCCTCACAAACCAATATTAAAAAAACGGCGGGAATGATTTTCAGCGGTTGATTAGATAATACAGTTTATATTGTGTAATAAATTATCAAAATGAGTTCTGCCAATGAAACAGAGTAGGTACATACATTGTATGTACCTACTCCACCAAATTTGAGAGCAGAAGCAAAATTAATAACAGAAAACTTACTGACAGCAAAATCAAAAGAAAGATATATGAAAATCTACGATCTGATTTGGAAAAGTGAAAAAAGGCGCATACGGAATCTGTGTTGTTGGCGTATTTTAATGATACATCATTAAAATAATATTATTATGGGCGATTTATACATAAGTGTGCCCGGGAAAACAATAACATTTACATTTAATAATTGCCCGAACATGTGTGATATAAATTTTAATAAATATTATTTAGTTAATCAGTTTTTTTTATTTCCTCGCATTTCTTGAGAAAAGCACTATACAAGCCTTGTACGGTAAGCAAATTACCTTGCCTCGAATGATTAAAGCCCTCGCCTGCGGCTCGTGCTTCAAACCATCCTCGACAATGTAATTTCTTACTTACCTGTCCTCGGCTGTAATGTACTATTATACCAATACATTGATTTCAAACGTAATCTCAAAGTGATTTACATTTTCAGCTTTTTGAGTTTATTTTTTTTCATAAAACCAATCGTGTGTTTTCTTAATGAAATAAAAATATTTTGATTCTCGCTTGAGAGCTGGGTAATTTTTTTCTAATAAGTATTTTATTTCCATTAAAATTGTAATAAGTATAAAATGACATTCTAAATGCATAAAAGGAAAAATAATGTGTTTTCTTGTTAGTTATTTAAGTATAATTGATTTACATTGACTATGTTTTTTATTAAGTAACAAAAAGTATTTTTCTAAGTTTTATTCGAAGAATTTATATTATAGGTAATTGCTCGGAAAAATTTCATGCTTTTTTCGAATAAAACTCTTATAAAAAATGATAATCCATTTGCTATCTAGCTAGCTAAAGACCAGATTGTCTTACGAGTGAAAACTACTCTCAAAACCATTGCAAACAAGAGAAGTCGGTTAAAAATAAGATAATTCTTTTCAAATACCTTCCATGCGTTTCATTTTAATGGGAGCCTTTCAAGACTCCCTAAAGGGCCGAGCTGCTCTAACTTTAACTCGCAATATAAATATCAAAGCACCTCTGATTACCTCGACGTCCAATTTGAGGCAAACTCGAGTGTTTTTAAGGGTTTATTCACATTTACAAGGTATGTGACCAGGCTGGCATATGAGATAACAATTTTTTTGTTTTAAATGTTCTGTAAAGATTAATTATGTTTGTTGTTAGTCTAGTCAAACATGTAGTGGGGACTCGTTGTTTAATAGTATTTTTCATAATTTCAGCCGTACGACGCCCTCTGCTGGGCCTAGGCCTCCCCCAAGGATCTCCACAACGATCGGTCCTGCGCTGCCCGCATCCAGCGGCTTCCCGTGACCTTTACCAGATCGTCGGTCCACCTTGTAGGGGGCCTGCCCACGGAACGTAGTCCGGTTCGCGGTCGCCATTCTAGTATTTTTAGAACTTTTTATTTCAATCTTTGTTTTAGTTTTTTGAATCACAAAATGTGCAAAAGCAAGACAAAATTCCACTGTAATTTTTCGTCAGCAAAATATAACTTGTGTGTATAAAGTGTTTGTATGAATGACAAAGTTACATTTGCGGTTCTTGAAAATGTGTTATATCTCAAAAAGTTATACCATATCTCGTTCAAACCAATTTTCGTTGAAAGTTTTAATTAAGATCTACAGCATATTTTTTCTAGACTCTATTATTTCAAAGGTTAGAGGGGGCGACACACATTTTACCACTTTGGAAGGCTATATCTTTCAAAAGACTGACTTCGAGAAAAAATGCTTTGAAAAACCTTTATGTCATTTTCAAAGACCTTTCTATAGACACCCCACACAAATATGGTTGAGATAAAAAAAACAGTTTCAGTTAGGTACATGTATGGGGAGCCCTCCTTAATTTTTTTTTATTTTTGTACTAAAATCGTAAAGCGGTTTACAGAGTACATCTACCTACCAAGTTTTCTACTGTGTAGTCTTTATAGTTTGGTAATAAAGTGGCTGTGACATACGGACGGACGGACAGACAGACAGACAGACATGACGAATCTATAAGGGTTCCTTTTTTCCCATTGGGTTACGGAACCCTAAAAAGTTTCAAAAGTATTTTAGGTAATGTATTGTGGCGATTATCAAATGAGTAGAGAAATGGCAAAAAAATTCAGAAGGCACCTAAGGCAAGGTAGGTACCTACTAATAGGCATTTAACACAGAACACGGAAAGATTTTTTCTCATAATGTATCCAATCCAATAGAAAAGGTTGTGTCCAGTTTTCTTTCGCTTAAGTAACTGTTTTCAAAAACTTGTAATATCATCCGATTTATATCATAGCTTGCCATCTATTCACGTAAGTATGTAAAAACATATTATTATATATGTTTAATTAAACAGAACAAAGTTATTAATCACGCCACTTAAATGATACTGAGACAACACATTTCAGAGCAATCTAAGCTTAACAGTCTATCCAATGTGGAACAAGCTTATTATTACAAAGTCCCTCCGCTAATTTCAGTTTCTAACTTTCGTTTCAGAGTAAATGTAGATATTAACGGTTCATTTTAACTTGTTTGTGCGAATTTCATCCTCTGTTTAACTTAAGTATTCAATTTAATTCTTGCTTGTATTCGTAAGTGTTGATGTGAAATGCATGATTTTATAATTATTCATAAACGTTTGCCATAAAACCCGCAGCTTTGAAATACCTATACAGGTTTATTATATAAATTGTGTGAAATAGTAGATTGTATTACAAGGGAGCAAAATAATATATTTACGGCGAGGGCGCTATTTTGAATCCAGAGCACAGTGAAGGATTCTAGAGTAGAATCTCGAGCGCAGCGAGGGATTCTAAAGTAGAATCCTGAATGCAGCGAGGGATTCAATATACGCCGCCCGAGGTGAAAATAATTTTGCGGCCGAGTAATACACTCTGCTTTTCATCCCCCTCTATAAGAAAAGCAGTAAAGACAACTCAAACTACCTACCTTTCTTTGTCGTTCGGATACATCATAGCGCTAGTCGGGCAAGAAAAAAAAAATTGAGTTTTGAAATAAAAAAAAAATAAAAAAAAAAAAAAATGTCCACCGGATCCCTAATAAGTATCTCCGGGGATGCCGTAGGGGGTTGAAAATTTTGTTAGATTTTAGCTACGACTCACCGTTTACGAGATATTCTCAATTTTATAAAATTCCGTTTTTGAAAATTTCTCGGTCCCGAAATAAGTCCCGGCCCTATACAAAATCAGTTGATTTTTTTTTTAAGTACTGCACACCCTTTGCTACACTCCAACCAATGCTTCTTTAATTATGTTCTAAATTCAAATCTCATCGTTTTGGACCCTGTTATGAAGCTGTTCAAAATTCAAATCTCATTTATACCCTCTTGTCATAACAGGTAATAAATTATATTTAAAAAAACCTTTTATTTAAAATCAAGCTTTTATTCAAATGTCCTAAAAAGAATAAAATAAATTTTGTATCAAGTCAAAACCAACAAATTTATTACATTAAACAATCTATATGTTTTAAAAGCTTGTCGCTTTAATTTCATATGTCAAATATAAGTAAAAGCATTTGTGTTTAGTGCAAGTAGCCCAGTAACAATAAAATCTCGCGACAAGCTTTTAAAACATATAGATTGTTTAATGTAATAAATTTGTTGGTTTTGACTTGATACAAAATTTATTTTATTCTTTTTAGGACATTTGAATAAAAGCTTGATTTTAAATAAAAGGTTTTTTTAAATATAATTTATTTTTGTATTTTTAGTTATTATTGGACGTGTTTGTAAGTCGCTTCATTTCATTTAATGCATCATTATTGCATGGTCGTTTGCCAGTTAATTTATTACAGTAATCGTAATCGTAATAAAAAACGATTACTTCAACTGCATCAAGTCTGCAAACACACAAATATATTTTACCACCAAAAAGGGATTGTAGATTCTTACTACAGACACACACCATATTCATTAAATACAAGGCATATTTACATAGGTATAAAAGTAGGTAGCACTGTATTACGAACAAGAATAGAAAACACAAATTAGACCCAATAAGACAAAAAGTTCCAAATAAAAATGTGTGTGTGTGCCGCAGCAGTACTCAATGGTCGCAGCTCAGCGTCATATTACTTGTCTTGCAACGCAAGCAAACGCTGATTTTCAGCTGTAAATTTTAGTAAGTATTTCAAAAATAAATACATAAGTAATAACAAGACACATTTAAGTTTCTATCAAAGTTGATAAACATAGTATACCTACTTATAGAAAAAAAGGATTTTTCTTTTCTGTAGGTAGATGCTTGTATTAACTTGGAGCCATCTGTCGTATACTTTAGTGAACTATTTATGTGCAAAGCATGGAAGTATTACATGGTGGAAAGTGACACATGAGTGACACCTAGTAGGGTCTGATAGGCTACACACGTCCAGACCAGACCTAACCGCCGATTTGGTGCGGACGAACTTTGCTGTAAAGCAAATATAATCCGTGCTACACACGTTCATACCAAATCAAAATCAAATCAAATAAAAAAAGCTGCACCAAATCTGGCCTTGGCCAAGGCTTTGTATCACATCACTGGACAAGGCCTTGTATCACATCACTTTTTCTTATCAAATACCCACAGAAATCACCTGGATTTGCCAATGCAATGGGCTTGTAAAGAAAAAGACCTATTAACAAAAAAAGGTCTTGGATTTGAAAAAAATTGAACCGTACCTGTCACAAAAGAATGACGAAAAATTCTTCAAAACTATTTCGAGTGGCCTGTAACTGACAGGAAAACTTCATTTTTAATTAAATGTCGATTTTTTTTAATCGAGTAATTGAGAAAAAGCCTAGGTCCAGGGACTTTAAATTATTGTTTTAATAGAAATAATAATAATTTGATAATCTCAAATTTATGTAAATAGTATATTATACTCGTAGCATACTTTTCAAAACTGCATCAAACATTTTTACTGCTTGGTATGTGTTTTTAACAGACAGTTTTTTGCCTCCCAACTCATGTTCTTTCTCAAATAACCAATTCAAATCGGGTGTCGAGTTGGGACGTGTGTTCTATTACTAGTTGAATTTAGAGTGTGCGCCAGATAAGTTTGCGCGGGGTCAAAATCGAATACTAATATTTTCCATAAGCTTAGAACAAAATAATGTACTGTAACTAGTGCCAAAAACGCCCCAGTCGCAGAGTTATCTGACACGCACTCTATGAAGATTGCGCTCGCTGAATGCTCGCTGATTATAACTTTATGGTACATTGACAATGTGTCAAGTAACCATCACAACAAAACAAGAATATAGAACTTTAAAATTTGCAAGAATTCTGAATTGATAACTATACTGATTATATATTTAATTGCATTGTCATCAGAACCAAACTTGCATACAAAATTTCAGCTCAATTGGACACAGGGAAGTGGGTCAAATAAGGCTTGTAAGATTTGACGAACGGACATACATACATGCATGCATGCATACATACACTGCAAGTTAAATAAAAGCTTGTAAAAAATGAATCGTTTTGGACCCTTTTATTAGATAAACAATCATCGCTTTTCGAATCGATGGGATGAAAAAAATATTGTTAGTCGACTAATGACTAACTCGCGAAATTACTACGCAGTCTACAAACGACCAATTCTCGAAATGTACAATTCTATAAACGACCGTTTCTATATGCACTTATAACAATATGTGCTGTATGGTTTGTAATATTGAGTCATGTTTTCTAAATAATAGGTCTTTACATATGAAATTGCCGTTTTTTTCTTTTGTACATATAACTTAACAACTTTTATAATATTAGAAATATATAATTTCTTTAATATTGCGTTACATTAAGACCGTATCGAGCAACTTTTGATAATTTAATAACCACGATATTTGATTATTTACATAGAAAAAACTTATTCCGAAAGTTACGACTATTTTTGTTTCCAGAATTTCGTACTTTATTAGTTGTAACTTAGTGAAAAAAAAAATTTTTCTCTTAACGAATGTGTCATTTAGTACTTAAAATGTCCATAAATACTTGTGTAAAATTTTGTAAATTTACATAATATTAGTCGTTAAATAATAACAAAAACGTTAGTATGGAAAAAAAAATAATTACAGAAATCTCCATACAAAACGGCAATTTCATAGGTAAAGACCTATTATTTCGGTGTCTCTGTAAGGTAGTCCCTTTTTGTACCGGCGGGATGTTATCGATAGATAAGTCTTGTTTGATTATAATTTAATTAAGTAAGTACGCGTGAAAATCGTACAAAAATTGAAAAGAAAGACTTTTGTAAGAAATATCAAAGGTTTTATTTTATTTAACGCGACTGCTCGGCTCGTCAGCCCATTCGCTAGCTAGACGTTTTTTTATTTAGTTTTACAAACAAAATATAGTTTAAAAACTAAGAATAAGATGTTCCACGTTTAAAACGATTAGAAACAGACTTTCTCATACCAACGACGACCGATTTGGCGCAGGGGTAGGCTACCCACCTTCTGCGCCAGTGGTCTCGGGTTCGATTCCCGAACAAGACAAATATTTGTGTGCATGAACATGTCTATTTGTCTTGGTCTGGGTGTTTACTATGTATATTAAGTATGTATTTACAAACAAAAAGTATTTAAGTATATATTTATCCGTTATCAAGTTTTCCATGATACAGTTTCGTAATTAAATTAAAATGGGCTTAGATAATTGGTGTGAATGTAAGAAGTTATTTATTATTATTATTTATAACTTCCACAATTAAATATGAATTTAGTAGGTAGTAAGAATCTCAAACCTCTTGTATTTTTTACCTTGACACTACAAATGTGACAACATAAGGTCGTGTTTCGTAATATGAGTTGAAAATAAAAATATACCTAGAAGGTCCGTAGATTAGTCGTCTAAGCTTGAATCACTGAACTGGACAACATTTTTATGGTCCTGGACCAAATTGAGTTTTACCGGCTTATGAGAGCTTTGTAACGCGACCTTTTTCTGTACTGCGAAATGAGAGATTAATAAGCTTAAAATGTGATTTGTTCTAACGAGCGAAAAGGGGATGTTTTATACATATCTACACATAAAAGACAAATCTGTAAATAAAACGTAAAAAAATTGCTGTATTTTACGATAAGACATCAATACAATTCAATAAGATTGATTAGTTTTTCAACTAAAAACTACAGAACTAAGTAATAGGGGTTAAAGAATGAAATTGCCGTTTTTTTCTTTTGTTCATATAACTTAATAACTTTTATGATATCAGAAATATAAAATTTCCTTAATATTGCGTTACATTAAGACCGTATCGAGCAACTTTTGATAATTTAATAACCACGATATTTGATTATTTTCATAGAAAAAACTTATCCCGAAAGTCAAGACTATTTTTGTTACCGGATTTTCGTACTTTATTAGTTGTAACTTAGTGAAAATATTTTTTTCTCTCTTAACGAATGTGTCATTTAGTAGTTAAAATGTTTATAAAAACGTGTGTAAAATTTTGTAAATTTACATAATAATAGGTCTTTACATATGAAATTGCCGTCTTTTTCTCACATGTTTATTGGTCTCTAATTTTTTAATTAATATCAATATATCAAAATTAATAGTCAGTTTCGAAAATAGAGTATGTCGTCATGTTAAACATCTAAGAAAAGAATAATTAAACACGCGTCTAAAATTTTTATAACTGCTTCAAAGTAGCGCTCCTTGGTTGTCGTCAATTTGACAGCTTTGAACAGATATTTTTTTATTCTATGACAGTTTATTAAATAAGATTAATAGGCAATAGTTAGATTAATTTTGTCTGATCATATCTCGAAAGTTTCGTTGAATTCGGAGTTCACATGTCCAAGAAATCCCCAAATATCTTTGTATGCTAATTCCAACTTCCTACAATTTCCCCATAGAAAACGGCAATTTCATAGGTAAAGACCTATTATTAGTCGTTGAATAAATTACAAAAACGTTAGTATGGAAAAAAGAAAAATTACAAAAATCTCCATACAAAACGGCAATTTGATACTTTAACCCCATATTTCTAATAAAGAATAAGTAATCGATCTAAAAATACTTAAATGAAAAAGTTATCTATGTTATTGTATATTTTCATTTATTTATTTTAGCCGTGACAAAAGTCAACAATCAGCATCCTACTCGGTATCAAATACATTTTTGTTCGTCGATAAATAAGTAAGCATTAATTTTGAGCAGTTATAGCAAGACTGAAAAGGCCATAAGTTCTCTGAGTAAATATAGACTCGACCCCACTAATCCCAGTATTTGACGAACCCTTTGTCTAAATAGGTACAGTCGGGGACATCGAGTAGTACTACTCGATGGGTATACCTACTCAAGACGTCTCGAATGAAAACAGCTTTATGTCTCGTGGAGTAGTGTTAAGTTAAGTCGGTCAACAAGGCTTCTCTGTAGTTGGTACTTGAAACAGTTCTTAATGAATATTTAATTTCAGGTTACGTTTGCTGTTTAACCACAATCCATATAGCATTATAAGTATTGGCAAATCTGGTTAGGAGAAGTAGTTTTTAAACTATACTTCCTAGTTATGAGTTAATAATGTAGTAATAATTTGAAATAATGTTTTAGTTTTTTGTGTTATATAGGCATCGGTGACAGTTTTGTCATAGTTTTAATACCTGAGGGGCCTCTCGTGAATATGTAATTGAAAATTTCCTACCCAATGTGTAACAAAAACTTCAAAAGGTCAACCCTAAGAATTTAATAAATGTCTCATCTGTTCAATATGTACTCTGAAGAGACGAAATTGCCAAATCTGAACCAGATTCTCTCCCTTTTACATTTAATTAAGAATTCCATTGATTACTAGATTACAGTCTCTTAAAGGCTGAATTAAGTACCATTCAAGGAAGGAACAAAGAAAATGGTTGTCCGCTTTAGTACCTTCTAAGAAAGACTGTAATTTCCCGGTCGACCACTTTCCGGAGATATACGCTTGCACAAAATCTACGCCGCTCTTTTGTACGTACCTACCTACGTTATTAACCATTTCATGTCCCCACTGCTAATGCCTATATAGACCTTCCTTACTGATGAATAAGGAAAATGAACCATGACCCACTATGCAAGCCCAATGCAGCCGCCTAAGCAAAATGCTTAACGTGGTTTCCCAGAATGGAATGCAAGCAATTAAAGCTGTTAAGTGGTCGACCAGTTTCTTCGATTTTACGAAAACGGAAGCAAATTTTTAGAATTCAAGTTTTACATTAATTACAATGGTCACCTCACTTACCTATCTGTTTGATGGCCTGTAATAAATTTAATATTGCTGAATTCGCTTCTTTTGTCACTTCAAAGGATTTCAGAATTTATATTATTTGATCAAGTAGGGATTTTCTGTGGAAAATTGTTTAGGCATATCGTTATTTCATGAAATTAAGTCACAGATACTGTAAGATAAAACTGAATGAATAAGAAACTCTTATTTGAGTATGTAAAAGAAAGAAAATAAATTTAGGAAAATAAATAAAAATAAGAACTAAATGTGAGTTTTTTTAAAGACGCTGTTTTAAATATGCTATTTACTTAATCGAAAGTGTAAACTTACCTTCATTTCAATATGAAAAATTACAGTATAACTTAATGGCAATCTTTAGTATTTCTGATTTACATTTACCTAAAGTTACAAAAATTCAGGACAAGGAACCATGTCAAATATATTCTAGCAAGCGCATCGCTCGCTACCCATGTATTGAAAGCTTCCATAGTACATCTATTAGAATTTTACATACGATACATCCTCGCAAAAATACAAGCGTCAGAAATACAGACCGATGCAAACTGCATCACGTGTCACAAAGCGCTTTGTGAGCTAGTTTTCCGGACACAGGGAATTCGATAGCGCTGTAGCTCTCCAACAGTGTGGAACGAAAAAATTCTACCAAAAACTAAAGGTTATTTGTAGTTACGTGAGCTATTCCCTTTTAGCCACAACGGGGTAACTCGCCTTCATCACACATGTTCAATGATGATAAGACTGGAGATGGAAGCGCATTACTCCCGGAATCCTCAATTACCGAGGAACTGGCTATCTTAACTCTAAGTGCCGGAACACAACAATGCTGAAAACATCGTTGATAGCTACTGAGTGGACTGTAATGAATTAAAAGGCTAAATATTAGTAGAAACACGGGTTTAATAGGTAATTTGCAGCAAAACAACTTGACAAGATCAGCACAACTAGACAACACAACTGACAAACTGACAAACACATAAAAAAGCAAAAGGCGAATAGCGAAAGGTCGTGGGTTCGAGTCCCATCGGAGCTGGTTGTGAGACGGGTCGATTTTTTCTAAATACTTTATTTTCCATTTTTCTTGAAAAATGTACCTACAAAGGTAGATAAATTATCTATAATTTAAGATAATTATAATTTGTGTCTTAAATACCTAACACCATTTAGTACTTAGTGCTTAAAAGTAAAAAAATCCATAAAGTGGCCACAAAGGGTACCTCTGCCCTACCTACTTGTGTACGCTGAGAAAGCATATATTCCATAAATCTATGTCATTTTAAAGCCACCTATCAACAACCCATTTTTTAATTGACACTCTAAACCTTGGGACAAAAACAACGCACATACTTATTGTTTTAAACTCATTTAACTCATTCGATCACTACACAATTTGAGAAAGGTTTATAACAAAGCCAAACCGGCAATGGAACTTTATCCACTCGATAAAGATGACGAGCTGACCGATCGAGTGGTAAAGTATTCACAAACAATTTTATTCGCTCTCGAAACGGAAGGGTATCAAACTTGTAAAGGCAACAGGTGGCTTTGTTTTATTAAATTTGTGTTGCTATTTTTTCTTTTTCTTTGTTTCCGCTCTTTACAAACAACAAAAAACAAGATGTTTTTTTAGAGTAAGTTTAAAACCAATCAATCAAATAACTATCATTAATGCCCGAATACTCGTACGCTACTTATCTTTGGGAGCGTCTCAAACATCGCCCTGTCACTTTAAATGTCAAACGTATGAAAGAGATGCTATGATGTTTGAGACGCTCCCAAATTTGATTTGCGTTCGAGAATTCGGGCGTAAAATAATACAAATAGCACAGGACCGATCGTCGTGGAGATCCTTGGGGGAGGCCTATGCCCAGCAGTGGGCGTCGTTCGGCTGACATGATGATGATGATGAATAAAAATAGAGTTCCACGTAATTTAAGTTCAAAAGAAGAATACAAGTCGAGAAATCTTTTATCATTTCAAAACAAATTTTGAGGTGCTAACGAACTAGGTACTATTTGAAATAAATTATAGGTATTGTTTGAGCGATTATTAATAGCATAATTATCTGCCATAATAGCTAATTAAATATTCATCCAAACATATTACATTATCTTGTTTTATGTTAAAATAAGTATTGTTAAAACAATCGGATCGGTCGAGTGGTATACGCATGGGTTATAAAGGTGCCGCGATCTCTGAAATCCCGAGTTCCAAACTAAATTTTCGAAATTTTCTCGTGTCTAGGTGTAAGTGGTCATACCCACGGAACACAGAAAGATTTTTATGCTGTTGTTTGCATTTACCTACCATCACTCTAGTGCTCAAGCTATGAAAATATATTATTGGACATTATGTACGAGTACGTATGTGTGGGGCCCGAGTGTCGTCACCCGTTTAGGGCCCGTGATGGTGTTATTATAATATACTTTTCACTTCTCATGCTCGTAAAGTTCGTGTTTATGTTGGGTATAGGCTGCATAAAATCGCTTTTTATGCTCTAGTGCATAAAGTAAAATCTTCGTCTATGTCACAGACTCTAAGATAAAGGTCGTCCGGTAAACAGTCACACACGCAATTAAACTTCGTTAAATAAACTTGTTGTTTCATTTTGTTTCTTAAATTTTGTACATAATCCATGTTAAATTACTAAATAAATAAAACTAGGCAAAATTAATGAGTTTTGTAAGAAATAAGTATTTCAAGAGCATTATGGACTACGATCTATGCTAAGTAACTGTGCTGCCACTTCCACGTATAAAAAAAAGAAAAAGAAAGTTTTCCCGCCAATATGACGAAATCTTTATTTTTTCTTTTTTGCAATATTGTAATTTATTTTCCTCACTCACACTCGAAGTGAAAAGCAGAGTGTATAACTCGTACATAAAACCCATTTTACCCTCGAATTGACTATCCATCCTCGCCTACGGCTCGGGTGGATATATACGTCTCGGGTAAAATGGTATGTTTTATGCACTTGTTGTACAATCTACTATTTTTTTAAATAATAATTAAAAATCGACCTTTGTCTTACATGTAAAACAGAAATAAGATTTTTAACGTTTCTTCTTCTTTGCTTAAATAAAGTATTTTTATTTCTCGTGACGGTTACCACTTCGAAGTAAAAATCTAATAACAAAAAAAATAAATATGTAGTTTAAAAAACTAAATTAACACACTTTTATAGGAACAGGCTAAAAAGTACAAAATAACCGTCTATTCAGTAACTGAAATTAAAAAGCGTGGTGCGCTATATATTAAGTACCTAAGTACTTGAAATGCATGCTTTGCAAAGGGCGCACCACGCTTTTTAATTTCAGTAACTGAATAGACGGTTATTTTGTACTTTTTAGCCTGTTCCTATAAAAGTGTGTTAATTTAGTTTTTTAAACTACATATTTATTTTTTACTTTTTAGTTTAATAAATGGCGGATGGTAATGGATTTCACAGTCCATTCATGTGTCTGCCCACCCCGTAAACTTTATAATTCAAAGGCCTGATTGTATGTATTTAGGTAGTTTTACAAATTCAAGTGGACTCTATTAGTTACCGGATGCGCAAGCCGAACCCTTACTTCCTAGTGGTCATTAAAAAGTGCCACTGGCTTCCTCCCTGCTCCATCATAAGACCCCCACCACCAAGTGTAACGAATAGTTCTCATTAGAACGAAACAAATGAGCCAGGACTCGATGGGTTTCCTATTGGCCATTAAAGGTGCCAATGGCTTCCTCCCTGCTACATCATCAGACCCTCACCACCAAGTGTAGCGAATAGGTCTCATCAGAACGAAACAAATGAGCCCAAACTCGAGGGGTTTCTTAGTGGTCATTAAGAACTGCCGCAGGCTTCCTCCCTGCTCCATCATAAGACCCTCACCACCAAGTGCAGCGCATAGGTCTCATCAGAACCAAACAAATGGGCTCAAACTCGAGGGGTTTCTTAGTGGTCATTAAGAACTGCCGCAGGCTTCCTCCCTGCTCCATCATAAGACCCTCACCACCAAGTGCAGCGCATAGGTCTCATCAGAACCAAACAAATGGGCTCAAACTCAAGGGGTTTCTTAGTCGTCATTAAGAACTGCCGCAGGCTTCCTCCCTGCTCCATCATAAGACCCTCACCACCAAGTGCAGCGCATAGGTCTCATCAGAACCAAACAAATGGGCTCAAACTCGAGGGGTTTCTTTGTGGTCATTAAGAAGTGCCACTGGCTTCCTCTCTGCTCCATCATCAGACCTTTACCACCAAGTGTAGCGAATAGGTCTCATCTGAACAAAACAAATGGGCCCAAACTCGAGGGGTTTCTTAGTGGTCATTAAGAAGTGCCACTGGCTTCCTCCCTGCTCCATCATCAGACCCCTACCACCAAGTGCACCGAATAGGTCTCATCAGAACGAAACAAATGCGCCCAAACTCAAGGGGTTTTTTTGTGGTCATTAAGGAGTTTCACTGGCTTCCTCCCAGCTCCATCATCAGACCCTCAGCACCAAGTGTAATGAATAGGTCTTATCAAAACGAAACAAATGAGCCTAAACTCGAGGGATTTCCTATTGGTCATTAAGGAGTGTCACTGGCTTCCTTCCTGCTCCATCACCAGACCCTCACCACCAAGTGTAGCGAATAGGTATCATCAGAACAAAACAAAGGAGCCAGAACTCGAGGTGTTTCCTATTGGCTTTAAGGAGTGCCACTGGCTTCCTCCCTGCTCCATCATCAGACCCTCACCATCTAGTCTAGCGAATAAATCTCATTAGAACGAAACAAATCAGCCAGAACTCGAGGTGTTACCTATTGGTCATTAAGGGGAGCAACTGACTTCCTCCCTGCTCCATCATCAGACCCTCACCATCTAATGTAGCGCATAGGTCTCATCAGAACGAAACAACGGAGCCCAAACTCGAGAGGTTTCCTAGTGGTCATTATGAAGTGCCACTGGCTTCCTCCCTGCTCCATCATCAGACCCTCACCATCAAATGTAGTGAATAGGTCTCATCGAAACAAAACAAATGAGCCTAAACTCGAGGGGTTTCCTAGCAGCCATTGAAGAGTTCTATTGCCCACCTCTTGACTCCATCATCACATCAGCTCGATGGTAGCAAATTATTGTATTGTCATCGGATTCATGTAGACGTGCAAAGTTTCAAACCAATACGACTATTAGAAGTAGGTTAAAATTGAATTCCAAGATTTTCTTACATTGTGACTTAGTTACAAGTGAAGCTAATAAAAGTGTGGTAATAAAGGGAGCACGCACTGTGCACGCCTGTCTTTGTCAATAAACGGAATCTATTGGAACCGAATTCAATTTGAAGGGATTTAAAAAAAGGAATGCATCGTTTGAAGTCATGGGTGTTTCAAACGGACAGCTGTCGAGGCTTTCAACACGAGTGAATTTGTAAAAGTTTTGTTTTCCGTTCCTGATTCCGAGAAATGGGGGGAGGAGGGATATTGGAAGTTAACATTAAACACTTTCAGTTTTAAATGTCTTTCCATTCCAGTAAGCCTAGCATGACCACCCAAAACGTGATATATATCGCATGATAGAGCGACTTATCGACATTCAAACGTCAAAACCCATAGTCTTTTGACAGTTAAACCGGATATCATATCATATCGAATTTTGTTGGTCATGCTAGGGTGGTTGCAATAATACAAATATTTTTATCAACTGGCTTTCAACAAATGATGCAAGTCACACATTTGTCAAAATCCATTACAAACATACTATTCTCACTATGCTCTGAAATCTTAAAATAAAATTGTATTTCCTCGCATTTCGTGAGAAAAGTTTTATACAACCCTTGTACTACCCCTAGTGTAAGTTAATAAGTCAAGCAAACGCAAACTATCGCGATTCCGTATTTATGTCAATTTGTATGAAAACTGTATCAGCGCCTCTAGCGGCGAGTAGCGCGCTTATACAGTTTTCATACAAATTGACTTAAATACGAAATCGCAATAGTTTGCGTTTGCTTGACATAAAAACTTATACTAGGGGTACTGGAAGCTATTTGCATTACCTCGAATGATTTTAGCCCTCGCCTGCGGCTTGAGCTTCAAGCCATCCTCGACAATGCTAGCTTCCCGTTCTCGGCTGTTATATAAAAAAACAAACAAAAAACACAAGTAATTTATAATAAAAAAACCCCATTGCAAAAAAATTACCACTGAAAGGGGAGCCATTAAACAAGTTCTTTAATTTCTCATTGCAGTCAGGGGATCGACATGGTGTTTCTACCAACGGACGGGAATCGTATAGTATAGACGTAAACGATTTCCATAATGACAGTTTTTCATGCTTGGAGCTGAAATATAACCGCATTGTCACCGCAAAAGTAAGCGGGCGTAACGAAATATAAGAATGTAAATAATTGTAATAATAATAAATTTCTTACAATCACACCAATGTTGTTTTCATTAAGAAACTGTGTTATGGAAACTAGCGGATAAATATGTAGTCATATACCTTTTTTTGTAAATACATATTTATTATAGGTACTTAGAAAACATCCAGACGGAGACAAATAGTCATGTTAATGCACAGAAATAACTGTCTTGTTCGGGAATCGAACCCGAGACCTCTGGCACATAAGGCAGGTATCCTACCCCTGCGCCAAATCGGTCGTCAAACCACATTACTATAAGTAGATTAAAGTGTATAATGTAATCGAGAGACCAAGACGTTTTTAAAGCGGTTTTATGTTTCGGCACTAACTCAATACATAGGATCCCCGTATCTAACCTCTGTCCCATACACACCATAAACCGTTTTACAGCTCCAATGGCCAATCAGCACCCGTAAAGCCTTCATCCCGATATCCCCAAGAGCCTTCAATTGGCCAACTAAAAGCACTCTAGGCAGGAAGTTCAGGAATCTCGTTTCAATCAGACGCGAGCATTTCGTAGGATTCATTTCCTGGCATATTAACTTTATATTGGTTTTCAGGAACTGTTACAGGTTTTACTTGAATACCTAGGTTTTTTATTGGAAGACTGGTTAGTGTTAGAAACTATAGTGTAAATTAAAATATTTAGAAAATTCTCCAGTTATTTACTAAACGTCGGAAATGTATGAACTGTCCTTACCACTCTACTTCAAAATGGGCAAAAATGAAGCACAGAATGCGAATCGAATTCCCTTTGTTAACAGATGTGAAACAATTTATAATTCATTTATTGTAAAAAAGATATGGTACAGTAAGGTTTTGTTATGATAGTTATTAGTTCATTAAATCAAGGTCTGGTCTCCAAGTTCTTTTTATTATAATTTATCTTATAAAAATAGCATTGTGAATTTATTAACTGTGATTTTAGCAATTTATTAGCCTCTAAAAATCACTTCATATTTTGACGTCAAAAAATAGTCTCTTTCACCTAAGCATGTAAAGGTAGCATTATAATCAAGGATTCTTTGCCATTAGTTTTGTTATGTTAGGAAGGTATTCTCTCAGATAGCTTTTAACTTATCTCTCCTAGTTTTCTCCATTTTCTTTGTTCCCAAAGCAATTTATCAAAGCTAACTCCTGATAGTTGCGTAAATAATTCCACGCGTTAGTGGCTTTGCATCGATCAATATCAATCGTTTGCTAACTTTGTGGGTAATTAATCTTTGTTTAAGAGACAGGGACCATTTAATTTAAAACATTGAAAATTTTACGCTTTAAAAATCTCTTTGAGCTGTAGAATGTTTTGACAAATAACGTATTCAGATCGATAACGTATACATGTTGAACACCATCACCTGCATTGCTTCAATCCCAAAACTTGTGTTATTATTACCCATAGACCCAAACACGAGAAGTTAGTTTTCTACATTTACCCGGCCGGGAATCGCCCCTGGAACCTCAGAAATGGTAGCACTTATACCCGTGCGTACGCCACTCGACCAAGGAGCTGGTTGACCTAAAGATACTAGAACTGTCAATTGATTGAAATCATTTATCAACAGCCATTTTAATGTACTCACTATTAGGGCACAGACTTTCCTCATTGCTGGATAAGGAGAACGGACCATGACCCATGATGCGGGCCCAATGCGGATTGGTGGCTAATCGGATCAACCCTTGGCTGGAGTTGCTAAATGATCCTAACAGTGTTACTAGGTATCATTTCCATATAAGTTATAAAAAATTTTACTGTTAGTTTAAAATAAATATAGACACACCACTTAATAGGTCAAAAGCCTTAACAATAATATAAAATTAGTTCAAGTTTACTATGGTATTAAAGTTTGTAATACCTTGATAAATTAATACGCTTTCGAGTATAATACTAAGATCATAGAACAGTAAAATTTTACACATTAGGTATATGTAATGTGTATAACGATACGTAATATCTTGGCAGGCTATCTCCAAGCCTACACAGTTAGTAGATTCAGAAATCCCTAATTGGAGAAGACACTGGTTTCCGCAGGATATTGCGTCGAGCATCTGGAATCATAATGTGTATTGTCTTGTTCGTATGGAATACTGGGAAATAACAAATTTAATATAAAACAATTTTAGAGACAATTAGGCTCTACATTTTATCAAATAAAAAAATATCAACTTCACTGCTCTAATTTTGAATTTGTTATATGGCTGTCAGAACTGGGTGCCTACCATCAACTTTAAGACAGCGATTCAAAAATAGCGCGATGCAGAATAGGTTCCTAAAATGAATTGCTTTCTTTCGTACTCTGACCTTCTAAAAACTGGATCGCAAATGAATTGCTAAATGTTAATGACCGAACGATTTGTGTCCTTTTTCTTCTACCCGTCTCTTTCACTCGATTCTGTCATGCCCGGAGAGTGAGAGGGACGGGTATAACCTGCAGGTGACATGTTAAATCGACCGGGTTATAAGTCAAATAAGAGTTCCTGACAGCTTAGCGGCTGTGAAATGTCATTGATCGATCACTGAATCGCTGTCATTGATATTAAGCTGTCGTGGTACGAATAAGCGAAGCAGATCAGTTTAGGTCCTAAACAAAACCGCAATAAGAGTTGATGGTAAGCACCCTGACCTCCGTTTCGCGTTAGTGTATATGTCGCAGCCAACTGGTTAAATCCGCCATTCAATTAAACGCCTAGGACGATCATTTTTTCCATAAGCTATTTTATCTTACCTTTAGGTTGACGGAGTCACAAAAAAAATAACTACGTTATGACGATCGAATTTCTAACCTATCACGTGTTCTACAGGACTTCCGAGGGGTACGTGCTGCCATACTTAACCATCCGCCGGATTCAACCATCCGCCTGCGACATATATATTCTTTGCCTCCGTCAATACTTCCGTATTGCAAATATTTACTTAGATAAATATGTAATAAACACTGGACGAACCAAAGTGTTCTTGAGGTAGGTAAATTGCTTTTATCTAGTATTAGAATTGATTACATAAACAATTTAGCTAGCCTATTAAATATCTAATAGTAAAGCTTTCATCAGATTTTACCACGTTCAAAGTAGAAGATGTCTATATAATTCAATTTATCGCTGCTCAGCTTATACTTAAAATATATTACGTTTAAAGCACCAATTTGTTGCTAATGGATGTATGAATATTGAATGACTTGAAACCTACAAATAGAGATTAAATATCTAGCTGTTTCGATATATTTCATTTATTATTCAGTACAGCGAAATGGAATCCTGTTTAGAATGCTTGCGAATCCAGATAAGGTTGTATATTAAAACGATAATTTTTGATAGTTGGTATCGCGTCAGTCCTACTCATATTATAAATGCAAAAGTTTGTGAATATGGATGCATAGATGTTTGTTACTCTTTCACGCAAAAACTACAGAACGGATATAGATGAAATTTGCAACAGAGATAGATTATAGGCTGGAATAACACATAGAATACTTTTTATCCCGAAATTCCAACGGAAACGGAAACCATGTCGTTGAAACCACTAGTCAATCATATTTAATTACCTCATCACAATCAGGAATACAACTTTGTTCACAGCAATCTTAGAAAATGTTTGTTGTATTTTTATTCCAGTTGTATTATAATATCGTGATCGCAGTATTTTTTACGAAAACTAGAGCAGCGCTGCCGTCGGTCGTTTCAGCAGCACGAAAGCACCAAAACGAAGTTTTTACAAAATATTTCTTATAATTATTTTATCATCCTACTAATATTATAAATGTCAAGTTTAGATGTTTGTAACTCAATTACGACAAAACGGCTGAACGGGTTTGGCTGAAATTTGGAACACAGATACCTTGTAGCCTGGAGAGGAACATAGGCTACTTTTTATCTCGGAAAAATATCGCATTCTTGCGGGATAACGTCGATGCAGGCGAAGCCGGGGGCGGAAAGTTAGGTAATAATAATTTCCGTATGGAATGACTACTACCAAGTTAATAATGGGTCTTTGGAATTCAATATACGAGTAAGTATCTTTCTATTTTCCGAGAATATTGCATAATGGAGCGAGTAAAATGTTGTTCAACGCAGAATATCATATCGCTTGTTTTTCGAAGGATCATATCAATTTCTGGACTCTGTTTAAGTTAATTTCAAACTAGAACTTCGAAGTTTAGTTTCATTGGAAACTACTAACTGTGTTAGACCAGATTAGCTGTAGTTACACCAGTATGAGATGGAAAACAAACATAAATTCAGAAATTGTTTTGATATTGGTAATTGTTTAAAAATATTAATCGCGTATGAAGTTTTCTTATGCTTACCATTTGAAATTTGGATAATGTGCCACTTTTAACACTTTAATAATGAAATAAAATAATAAAAAAAGCTTTATTGCACACAACGAAAGAAATACAATTACAAGAAGACAAAATAAAATATAGAAAACATTTAAAAAAATGCCTGTACACTACTTAAACTTATCATTATTTTTAATTTTCTTTCCTTTGATCAAAACTTTTCTATCTAAAATGTCATGTTATATATATATCAATACAAATATTTATGAAACACTAATTATTGAAGTATAATTTTCAAGTAATTTAATGAAAGGAAAGTTTATATTATAACACCTACTCACATCAGATTTTGATCAAAAGAGCTACACTTCAGTTACAACTGCGTCCTTTCATCTAAATTATTTTTAGCTTCACGAATAACAGAATCATATACTTAATATTCGTTAGCAAATGTGAAAATTTCCGTGTAATCCGAATCCACCTTTCTGTACATTTAAATGAAGGAATTATTTGTTCCAGATTGCCAGTTCGCTGTAATAAAGTTAATTTAATTATTTAAATTTGCAAACAGAGTGCTAGAATGTTATCGTTAACTATAATATTAGAATTTTCACTTCTCATGCTCTAAAAGTACGCCAATATAACCCTACGAAGCGGGACTAAAGTGAGGGAGTAAAAATAAATTAGTTTTTTAATTTCCTTCATGTGCCAGTAAATTATACTAATATCAGATCTGTGGAGTGTGGACCATCTTCATTGCGATGAGAGTTTTAGTTCCACAGTGAGCGGTGTTTTGCAGAAAACGACCAACGCCAAAAACACAGTTTCGAGATATAAGCAGTTTAAGGTTTTTTTGTTCATGCTCGAAATTTATTGTAAAAATTGTTATAAATTGGAGCAAAATTGTTAAAATGCTATCTTAGCTATTAAATAAACTATTTTTTAATACAGTAATAATTCGATAAACTATAGAAATATCGCATTTATTTATGGTCGTTTTCAACTAATTGACTGTTTCTTGCATTTACATTTTCGCAGAATGAGACCAAATGAGATGGTCTCGTTTCAAAATTTCAAAGATCAGAAATAAACTGAATGATACCAATTCAATAATTATATTTTGCAAAATATATTATTAATCTTGAAATGATTAAATTATTCAGTCTCTAATATCAATCAATCTAATATCCAGTTCGGGAATATTGTAGCCCTCAATAAGTTCATTGGAATCAGGGCCTGCATGAAGATTTAAATAGATTTCTTGGCAATTCGTAGGTATCATCATCATCATCATATCAGCCGAACGACGCCCACTGCTGGGCATTGGCTTCCCCCAATATCTTCACAACGTTCGGTCCTGCGCTGCCTGCATCCAGCGGCTTTCCTCGACCTTGACTAGATCGCTGGTCCACCATGTAGGGGGCCTGCCCACGGAGCGTCTCGTCTGGAAAGCGGTCGCCATTCGAGAAATATATTTTAGAAGTTGTTAGCCAAAAACTGAAAAATTTCCAAAAATTTCAAGGTTTTTCGAGCACCAGTCACGACGAAGTTAGCACAGGTCTTTCGAGGTTGCAAATTTGGTTTTTCACTGTTCCTATTTATCCTAACAATTTCCCGAAAAATCGGGACCTGGCAATAAAATTATTTTTATGTCTACGGTAACTGGCCTTACAGTGTGTTTTTCAGGCGAGCGAATTTGCATAGCTCAATCGTACCCACACTACATACATGTCACAATTGAACTAAACAATGCTGTTCAACTAACAGCCTTAATGGTAAGTATTCAGCCATTCAATCAAACAGTAGGCATACTGCTTGAAGCGATGACTTTGACTATTTGCCTAGTCTATTCACTGTGGGTGGCCAAGGATATATTTTCTTTTGAAAAATAGTCTTCTGGTCTGGCGCTTCACCGGCCGCTGCCGAGGCACGCTTGCCTTACACGCTCAGCTCGCGCTTTCTTTGTCACAGTATGAACTCTACGATTTTTTTAATTTAGGTATTTTTGAAGTCCTGCACCCTCTCGCTAACCACCCCAAAGTTTACACTGTATTTAAAATTATATTTTCATAGTCTACCTTTATCATTTGTGACAAAAGTATGAAAAACATATTAAATATAGTGTAAAGGTGTATACTTAGACCTTCACATAGTTGGCTATGTGAAGGCCTAAATACCTATGAGCCAGTCAGTTGATTAATGTTGTTTTGGACGTAGCTGCTGAATATCATCAGTGCCTTTACTTAAACGGCGCCCTTTCATTCAGCAGCTAGGCAGTTAACTTAACGGCTAATTGAACCATTTGGCTGCGATGTGCACACAGGTAAACAGTGAACGAGACAGACAACGCTATCATAGTTCTTGTGTCGAATCACATGCTTAGCGATACAAAGCAGGCTGGTAACAGGAACATGGTCAATCCAGCAATCGCGCTCGGCACTACGCATAACAACCAAGGTTTTAAACCCATATTTTAGCTGTGTGTTTTCTAACGCCGAACTGGTTTATATAAAAAGTGAAATAAAAATATTTGTCCGATTCCGATATTACGATATTGGATGACTCAATATCGGAATTGTAATATCGGATCTCACGGTCCGAGATTCCGATATTACGATATCACGATATTCCGAGATCCATGCCCTACTACATAATCAATAAACCGTAGGTGTGTTAGGTACTCGACATTGATGTTGATGCCGCATCCTTTCCAGTCCAGACGCTTAAAAATATCCTCCAAAGCAGCACTTTCGGAGAAATAACGTCTCCCCGTCTCACACCTCGATGTAGTTGGATAGGATTAGAGCTCTGGTTCTGTAATCGGATAGACGTGGTGGCGTTTTGGTATAACTACCTCAGCACCTCATTGTACCTGTAGTCTATTTGGCACTTCTAGAGAGACTGCAGCACGACCCGTCTCAATCGAATCAAAGGCTTTCTCATAGTCAACAAATGCCAAGCAAAGTGGCAAGTTGTACTCTTCGGTCTTCTGTATAACTAGCCGCAGCATATGAGTGTGGTCTATGGTTCTATATCCTTTCCAGAACCCGGCTTGTTCGATAGGTTGGAAGTCGTCGAACCTGCAATTTGCAATGACTCTCGAAAACAACTTATAGTTATGGCTCAGAAGTGAGATAGGTTTGTAGATTTTCAAGAGTCTTATCACCTTTCTTGAAAAAAAAATACATTACTTCGTTTCTGCCCCATGCCTTTGGCGTTTAGCCCTCGAGGATGACTGAATTGAAAAGCTTCTGGAGAACCTTAAGTATCGGATTTCCATCCGCACTCAGAAGCTCTGTTGTGACTCCGTCATCGCCCGCAGCCTTGTTGTTTTTAAGCTACCTGAAAGCCATTCTAATCTCGTAAAGGCTGATGTCCGGGATATCTTCTGCATAGTGTCGGGTAAGCTTGGCTCTAGTCTTTAGTCTTGCTTTCAACAGGTGTTTGCGTGGAATATAAATGTCCATAGAAACTCTCAATCTCCCTCAGGATTTTAGGTGTTGACGAAATGATGCTACCTTCCTCAGTTTTCAGTCTCGTCGCGAGCTTTTGTTCCTCTCAATATCCTTTTAAATACGCTCGGTACAAAATTGGCTAAGGTCGCTTGATAAGATAAGATATGATAAGACTTAATAATAATAAAGCTCTTATTCCGAACTTAAGTATCAGATACTATAGTAGAAAACTACAAAAAATCTCTTAGTTCGGTGTACCTCCTAGCATAGGCCTCCTCCAACGACTTCCATTGTTGCCTGTCTTGGGCAACCCTTCTCCAGTTAGAACCGGCTGTCAACTTAAGGTCATCTTCCCACCTCGTATGTTGTCAAAGACTTAGATATCTGTATATTGAGCTGCAATAACGATGAGCATCCGCTGAGTTCTGTAGCTTCATTTCGTGTCTCTGATCCATGAGTTAGAGAGCCTGGCTAGAGAGTTTCTTTAATTTGGGACGGTGGGTTGCAAAGTACTTGGACCCTACCGTACGGACAGTATTCACCACCATATTGTATAGATCGTTCACATCGATGCTGTTCTCAGATCTTTCTAGCTTGACGTTGATATTCAATGTGCCTCTGACCATACGGTGATCGCTTCCTGTCATAACAGTGTTGATCACAACGACATCATTGAATATGTGCTTCTTCGTCGACATGATAAAATCGATGTCATTTTGTACTTTTTTACTTCACCGTCCGGACTGATCCAGGTCAATTTGTCGCTTACGTGCTTCCTGAAGAAGGAGTTCATCATAATATAGATGTTCTCCTTCTCCATAAAGTCTGCTAGCATCTGGCCTCTTTCAATCCAAATTGCCCCACTATCAACTCATCACCGCAGCGTTGCCCTAACTTCGCATTGAAATCTCCCATCACAACAGTGTAGTGGGTTTCATAGCTATTCTACATCGTCGTGTTTCGAGGTCGGAGCGTAGACCTGATGACATTTAGCGAATACCGTTTCGATATGCTGAGTATCAGGTACGCTACCCTGCTCGTCACACTTTCGATGGTAATCACGTTGTTAACAAGGTACTTCTGGACAATGAACCTGACACCACCAATTGACTGTTGGTCGTCCTCCCGGTGGTATAGTAAGTTACCGGATTGCAGGATAATCGAGGCCTCCCCACTCTCTGCGGACTTCAGATAACCCAATGATATCCCAATGTAACTAAGGTACTAATTGCCTCTTCCAACTTCACGATCTTCGCGTCAAGCCGCAATTTTCGCGTGTTGTAGGTTGCCAGATCGAGTCGTCTCGGTGTTGGTAGCCGGATCCTACCCGGCGATTCTTAGCACCCCCTGCCCTGCCGTTACCATAGCTTATTAAGCAGTTTTCCCTCTGTCGCCTTTTACGACACTCACGTGAAGAGAGGGGGTGCAATTATTTTTATGTGCCGGCACTATACGGCACCATCCGTGGGTATAACTGGTAGTAAAAAACTAAAATAAACCACACCTAATCTCGGTCTCAATCTGAAAAAAAAATACTCATAATTATGAATTTTGCAGAAAGCGACCACTGCAATGGTCGTTTTCTGCAAATTAGTAAGTGAGCAGTTTTGGATCATATGTTTTTGCTGAAAGCAGCCAAGTCAGTTGGACGCTTTCTGTTTTTTAAAGAATCTGCTTAAACTTGAATTTTAGTACATCAATGGTCTGGACTTGGTCGCGTTTAACATATAAATGTGCGATACTGGTATATGGTCTCATTTGACAAATTATTATCTCGAGTTTGACAAGTGCTAGGAGTTCGCATGTTTTTGGACATTGTAGATCAAAATAAATCTTAAGCAATGGGTATCAAAGCTCATTTTAGCAAAAATGGCCGTTGGTCGCTTTCTGCAAAACACCGCTCAGTTTTTCCGCAAAGATCTGTGACTGGTTTGGAAGAAAAAAGTGACTGCGAAAATTTCAGAATTTTTGTAGACCTAGGCACGTAGCATATATACAGGATGTTAGGGGCACCGTTGCTAAAACTTTAACCCAGGACATCATGCTGAACTACGCACAGCAAAATTTTTTGTCGGAAATGAAAAAAAAAATCGGCTCTTCATACAAAATGTCCCGATTAGTTGCTAAATTTGTATGAAAAGTCGAATTAGTTTTTTTCATCTCTGACAAAAATTCTTGCTGTACGTTGTTGAGCATGATGGTTTGAAGCCATGGTTAAAGTTTTTGCAACGGTTCCCTAACACCCTGTATTTACTGTGACCAAGGTGTTATTGTTGATCGAAGGGCTAAATACAATGTATAGGTAATATCTATATAATATTACTAATACTTATACATAAAAGTATTAATATACATTATAATAAACATACTTAATACAAGCAAATAAATAAAATAACATAAAAAATAATTTTACAAATAATTTGAATTGATCTTTTGTGATTTTTATTTTATGTAATACCTACTAGCTTTCTGCCCAAGGCTTCGCCCTCGTGGACTACACAGCGTTATCCCGCGGAAATGTGATATTTTTCCGGGATAAAAAGTAGCCTATGTTCCTCTACAGACTTCAATGTATCTGTGTCCCAAATTTCACCCAAATCCCTTTAGATGTTTTGGCGTGATTGAGTAACAAACATACAAACATCCAAACATCCAAACATCTAAACTTTCACATTTATAATATTAGTGGGATTTATTAAATGTTTTCTCAAAGTGAAAAGTTTGCACCTCGAGACTAAACGCCAACTTAAGAAACCCTCGGTCTAATTGACTCCATCGCACGCTCGGTAGTCAAACCACCTCTGGTATATTATGGCTTCGTTTAGTCCCTCGATATAAATTATAATATTATACACCTAGCACGAAAAACTATCGTTATCGCGATCATATTCTTTGAATGAAAACCAAAACAGAGGCGCTATCGGTCGTATAAGGAACAAAAAATTTAATTGATATTTGACAGCGGCACTTTGATACTCATGACTGATGATACAGTTTACATGATTACTATATTGGTAGCTTTTCATGCTAAGGTTACAGTAGGCAAAATGTATAAATAGAAGGGGGGAACCTAGATTATATTGTTTTGATCGTCTATTATTGGATTTCACAAGCCAGCCTTCATATCATTATCGCCTAATTCTAACAAATACTGTATCTCATCAGCCATTTAATGTCCCTGCCACTGTCCACCGCTGGGGCACAGGCCCTTATGGATGAATAATGAGAATGGGTCATAACCCACCACGTGGGCCTAATGTGGATTAATGGGTATTAACGGCTGCGACCGCAGCCAGGTCCAACCTTACGTGCCTTCCGAAGCACGGAGGAGCTCGAGATAGTAAAATTTTGGTCACCCATCCCGTGACCGACCATTGCAATAGTTGCTTAACTTCAACGATCGTAGGCCAAGAGCGCTAACCACTGCGACATGGGCTCATCAACACAAACAAACAAATACTCATAAAACATAAAGCTTGCTTTATTTCTGTCTTCCGCAAAGACACGTAGATTTGGTTAGGTAAACGAACGGAAGAGGAAAAGCTTAGCGATTTGATTCTTAAATTGACGATTTCCTTTTAACTTCGTCGCTTGAAGTCTTTGCTCAATGAATAAATAATAAGATGAATGCAAAACGAAGTATTAGTGTTAAGCATGATGTACCTAAACTTATAAATTAAAATAGTGGTAATAATAATTTTTCTACACACTTGCTCATAAAGTGAGCCTTATTACATCGATCTTAGGGCCATAAACCGAACTATAACCCACGCGTGCATAATAATATTACAGTACTAGTTGCGTAATAGAATTATCCCTACAAAGTTAAGTAAGTACCTAACTGCAAATTATATGCGAGTAAACAGAGACTTTTCGTTTTAACCGGGTAATACAGTATCCCTACAAAGTTATGTTAGTACCTAACTGCAAGTTATATGCGAGTTAACAGAGCATTTTCAATTTCAGCGGGTAATAGATACAGTTCTTTTTTTGTAACAACAAAGAGGTTTTATACGGCTGAAAATCCATTTACGTTTTTAGAATAAATAAATGTGTCCCTAATTAAGACAAAAAACATAATTAAGTATATTATTATCAAATTATTTATAATTCACAATAATTTATTATAAAACATTTGCATTTTATCACTATTTATTATACTTAATTATTTTGAAGTAGGCTGTATGGCTGTATGTAATCAATCACCTCACATTTGGCGCGTGCAAAAAAAAAAACTTGCGCGCTTTTTCCCTTAGTTAATATTAGGTTAATACAATATGTATGCAATATGTGTTTGTTTTTCCTCGCAAGTGTGTTGAAAAAGTGCGTATGAAACTCGTGAGCAACTTACTCACTAGACACTCGGCTGATTTACGCCCTCGCCTGCGGCTCGGGCTGCAACCCACAGCCTCGTGTATAATGAGCAACCTAAGCTCACTTGTATCATAATATACTATTATAGAACCAAAATGAAACCAAAAACATACTAAATCATCAGTCATTATAACTATTTTATAGCGTAAAAAGAAACGCTTACTGCAAAATAACAAGGAAATAAATCACTTATGAATTTTGAGAAATATTTGAAAATATTCGTGCTCACCAAGCCCATCCATTATTCAGTAGAGATGTCTATTTGTCATAAACGTTCAGATTATTGGATTTATGGTCCTGTTTTCTGGTTTATCTTAATATTTAACCTCGATGATTTATTGAGAAACTCAACCTGCTTTTAAGGCCGTTGATATTTTACCACTTATCTTGAAGTGATGTTAGTAAAGATTAAGCTGAACTCTTCTGTATGAACTTATTTTTTTTTGTGTGAAGGGAAACGGATGATATAGAATAAATTAATAGCCAATGGACAGCAAAATACGTAACCTTACATTTATAAGAAAAATAAATGTAAGGTTACGTATTCCGCCTTCGCTTGTCTCGTTTTCCCCAAAGGTTGGCTGGTAGAGAATGCTTTTAGCGTTAAGCCCGCCTTTTGTACTCTACTTGATGTAAATTTAACCGCCTCTGTGGTCTAGTGGTTCACACCACCGACTTCAGACCAAGAGGTCCCGGGTTCGATTCCCAGTGGGGGTACATATTGTATTCGGTTTGGTTGGTGGTAGGACTTGTTCCTAGTCCGCCTGGCTAGCTATTACCATCTTATCTAAGTCTGGCGCCATAACAATGATGTTTTCAGCATTATTGTGTTCCGGCAGTTTCAGATAAGATAGCCAGTTCCTCAGTGATTGAGGATTCCGGGAGTAGTGCGCTTCCACCTTCAGCCTTATCACCACTTAACATCAGGTGTGATGAAGGCTAAGTGCTACCCCGTAGTAGATAAAAAAAAAAGTACAATAAAGTTTAATAAAAAAAAACGTAAAGGTGGTACAACACATCTGTTTTCACTTAGCAGCCAGCCAGACTTTGTCAAGCATACAAGAAATATCGAAACATTTTTTTTCTGAAAATAACATCGAACCCCTCATAAAAAACGAACAACCGAAAGTCAGTTATTGAAATCTAAAGTTTTTTGTACATTTAATTATTCCTGGTTAATCTTTAACATATTAAAGGAAAACTGAGCCACAAAGTTAAACCACACTGCATAAATCTAAAAACTAATTTCTTAGTCAGAGTCGTAGCTCGTAGCAACGTAGCTATATACTGCACAGCTGCAATATGTCACTTTGTAACTGCAGTTAGCCGATAATAACTTGCAATATTAACTGTGACTACATAAATATTTCGATTCCATATTCCTTACCAAGAATATGAAATGTAAGTTACATTATTGAGTTAAAAAAGGAAACAATTGGCATCTCTGTAATGATTTCTACGGCAATGGAAGGGCCGAATCACATTTCGGAAAAAATCCTACAGTCTTCAAATTTCTTCAAAAATTAAAAACAAGATACCGCACTTCATGCACCATATTATTATTATATATAACGTTTAGAGTTTGATTGAGATTTTATCAAAGCAAATCATTTAATACCCTACAATTCAGTTAGAAAGTCGTGACTAAGAATATACTACAAACAAGCTGACCATTCTAATTATTGTTTTATAGTGGAATCTGGCTTTTTTCTCACCATTGATCTTTTCCAGAAAACATCAAGTTATTAAAAGTACACTTTGATTCTAAGTTAGACTATTTTCCTCTTAGTCCAGTCGCCATTTAAGTAAGATACAATAATTCTTCACTAGTGCTTAGAATTAAATACAGAACTAAGATCTCGTAGTCACGTAGCAACAATGTTGTTTACGTCGTAGAACCGTAGTAAGAGCTCGTAGTACAAACGAAACGAAACCTAACTCAATCGTAGAGTAGTTACACTTTGTTTCAAGTTATTTTGAAACAGGCTTAAGTTCTCGTCGTTTGTTTCTGTGACATCTTGTTAAATTTGAATTATGTAACCAAAACTTATTTTTGTAATTATTAACTTTTTTTTCGATAATATTTAAATAAAAAATGAAATTATCCGCCTTATTTCTTAGCAAGAAAAACACCGAAATCCAACACCTTGGTGTTGGTTCTCGCACGAACTTTCTCCTGAGGATGCCCCGAGTTAGGCACTAGGTACACTTGTACACAAGTCTAATCGGTAAAAGTGCAAGGTGTTTTGTTGTTATGCTAAATGCAGGTATTTTACACTAGTATTTTCGTGGTGTGCATGTGCAATTTTTATCGGGCGGACGGGAGGTGCATCTTGCATGTTTTGTTTTTTGCGGAAGTAAGCTACATTATAATTTATTTCGTTTTTCATAATAGCTAATTTTGTACCTATAGCGAGTAGCTTCTTTACCACCGTTGTTACCCGATTAGATAAGTGTGAAGCACTTTGTAATAGAGTAGTAGAACTTTGTTTCAAGTTATTTCGAAACAGCTGTAGGTAGGTTTCTAATGCCCGAATACTCGTACGCTTATTATCTTTGGGAGCGTCTAAAACATCGCTCTGACACTTTAACGCCCGAATTCTCGAACGCAAATCATCTTTGGAAGCGTCTCAAATATCATGGCATCTCTTTCATACGTTTGACATTTAAAGTGACAGGGCGATATGTGCGACGCTCCCAAAGATAAGTAGCGTACGGGTATTCGGGCATAAATGTCAAACATATGAAAGAGATGCGATGATGTTTGACACGCTCCCAAAGATGATTTGCGTTCGAGAATTCGGGCGTAGGTAAGTCATTTGAAGTTTCTGAAACTTGTAGAACGACCGCGCTAGTTTTTAACCATGAAACTTAAGCTTGATTGTTATCTTTATATGATTACGATTTCAGAAAAATAATTGTTTTGGCTTGGAAATTTTCATTAAGTAATGTTCTTATATTTTACACGTAGGTAAAACCGTGGGTCTAGTAGACTAAAAACGTTCACGTCATTCGGTAATGTCGTCCGAATTCGGCGGCTATTTGGGGCGGCAAACTTTGTCGGAGTCGCTGACATTAAAGTCTATAAAAAGTATCCAGGTCAGCTTCAGGCTTCATTTGTGGGTGTGTCGATAGTGGGCTGGGAATGTATCTAGAAGAAATCCCAAATTTAGGAAAAATGCTTTAATGCAACAAAACATTAAGCTTGAGATTGAAGAATGTGTCTATGAATACTGGGTTGTTTTGCGGCGAGTTTGTATCGAAGAGCCTATCACCCAATTGCAGGAAGCTCCATTAAAGTTAATGCTTCATTAAATCTATTGCTGTCACTTTTATTTCATGACAACGAAAAGTGACAGCAATAGACTTAATTAAGCATTAACTTTAATGGAGCTTCCTGCAAGTGGGTGTATGTGTGGTATATGAACGCATCTATAGTGTTGTATTATCAGAACGCAGCCATAAATACTATGTCTCGCTCGCGCAATCTACCTCGCTCTCTCTCTGGTGTGCAATATGACGGCTACGTTTGTGCTCAGCAATAAAAACCTTTAGAAAAGTAAATTGGCGTTATTATTGAAGACACGACACTATGCACAACACGTTTTTTAAAGGGCCTTAAAAGAGCGCGCGTCGACGCGACGGCGGGCGCGTCGACAGGATCTCAGAATAAAACTGTTTTTCGTCACCCATCCCACAACCGACCATTGCGAAAAATGCTTATCAAACAAGATCGCTGGTCCAGCACGCCAAGCTCTTCGCTATGGACTCCTCTACATGACATTGTATGAGAAAATCTAGAAACATTCTAATCTGTGGTATTAAAATAAGTGTTGAACCGTCAACCAAAAACCGTTGTTGTATTGTAACTACCTAGACCTACGCCATACGGGTGTGTTTGAACTATTATTTTTATCCAAAACGGGTAGACGACCGATTTAGCGCAGAGGTAGGATACCTGCCTTCTGCGCCAGAGGTTTTAGGTTCGATTCCCAAACAACACAAATTTTTCGTGTGCATTAACATGTCTATTGGTCTTGATTTACAAAAAATAAATGTATAAGTATGTATTATTATCCGTTATCTAGTTTCCATTACACAGTTTCTTGATGAAAACTATAATGTATAGATAACTTTTCTTGATTAATGAAAATTTTGGTAAGGAAAAGTATTCCAACATTCAAATTTATGATGTTAACGGCAGTATAAATCTTTAACAAGCTTTTAACACCCGAAAGATTTGAATTTAGATAAAATAAAATATATTACTCCGTCTACACCGATTAATCTAATTTTATACCGAGCACTTGTTCTAAAACCGTTTTAGGCGAAATAAGGTCCAACAAACAATGTTGATTTTACTCCGAAGATATAAACCACAGAACACAGAAAGATTTTTCTCTAGACTGGTAGAAGTATCGATATCGAATAGTACTTAGGACAGTGTTTGAGACTGAGTTAAAGTATAAATCTAATTTTAATAAAGTTTAGTAGAGAAATAATAAGGAAATGCGATTTAATAACAGCAAAAAAAGGTTTACAACTGATTTTCATACTTAACTACAAATATTGTAACCAAAAACACCTTTTATACACATTTATTTACGGTTACCATCTTCATCCTCAATCCTCAGCCATTTTATGTTTCAACTGCTGGGGCACAGGCCTTTCTTATGGATGAATAAGGAGAATGGGCCATGACCCACCACGTGGACCCAATCCAGATTGGTGGGTATGGTGGATCCCCCTTAAGCTGAGCTATTTCTAACTACTACATTTTTGCAGTTCATCAAAAACTTTTGCGCCACGACAGTATTTTTAAAAAGAACTTTTTATCATTCTTAACTTTTTCGCAAACAGCTTGAAGAAAACAAAAGGTGTTTACCTGAAATATGGAATGTATACAGTCTCGCTCTGGAAAACCTTCAGAAAGTTAGATGAAGTTAATTTTCGAGGTAAGTTTTTCCTTGTTAAGTATCTGACAAAGTGGAAAGTGCGTTACTATCGATTTTATATGGAGTTGATGTTCGAGTTCACTTCAGGGAACATTGGTGTTTGATGTTAATTTTTCTTTTGAAGAACTTAAACTTAATGGTAAACATAGACTTATAAATTTTAATGTTAAAATTTCTGCCTGGTCGCTTGCGCAATGAGAGATCATGCCTACTAAAAGTATTTATAGTGTGACTAGCTTCCACCCGTAGCTTCGCCCGTGTGTCCACACGTTTGTAATACCTATTAAGTATAGCTCTGAGGTGTCATGTCATGTAGCTAGTCGGATGAATGCTTGCTTTTGTTACTTGTCCGTTTTGCAAAGCTACGTGTTTATTATGATACTAACGGCCGGTTTCCGAAACGCCAATTAAAATGAAATTACCTAATTCCCAATTAATCTCCAATTAAAGAAATGTGACAGACTGTCAACAGTCTGTTAACAGTCTGTCAGTGCCCATACAAATATAAACCTAATTGTGAGATAGTTTTCGTTTCAGAAACCCAAGGCTTCTTTTAATTGGGAATTAATTGTGACAGTCTGTTAGCTAATTTTAATTTTGATTGGCGTTTCAAAAACCGGCGGTTAAAGTCTTGTAATTATCGGTTAAGTTACTACATATTTTATCTTCTCACGCAAAGTTAACTATTTTGCTATAAAATCACCTTCATTTTTAAAGTGCGTTTGTTCGTTGCAGCTGTTGCATGGCTCTAAAACCCGGTGGCTGCTAGAATATGCAATTTTTGTTGTGCTGCAAGGTCTGAGTCGCTGTAGTATAATAAATTTGATTTCACTTGTCACAGGAAAGAGAAGAAAATTGGAAAATGTAAGCGACTGTAGAAATTGTTTCAGAAAACGAAGACTTTTGCTTTTTAGTATGACGTTTAGTATAAAACTCTAGTAAATGGCTACGCAGATGTCATTTACCTAAACTGTGTGCAATCAATGGTATTTCTCATTAAAGATTTAGACTTGAAATAAGTGAGGCTCCTTTTTGGGGAAAGGGAAAGGAAAAGTAATGATCCACAAGAAGTAATTGAGCTGCCTTTGAATAAATTTATAAAACGTGTTGAAAAGTCTTTAGGCAAAGGGTATTACAAAGTAGAAGATTATTTAAGGGATCGCAATAAATGGTTGTTTTTCGCAATACTCAAAATGTATAAAAGGAAAATATTCCAATACATAAGTATAAGAAAATTTTCCTTCAGCATTAGCCTTTTCTATAATTTTTATTATTGAAACATTTTGTCCAGCAACGAAATTATTAATTTGTAAATGCGTTGCTTCAGTTAAAGCTGAAAGGTTTTATTCGCCCGTTTTTCTTGTCAGTTAAAAGATGTCCTTAACGGTGAAAAATGTTGAACGATTCATAAGAATTAGTTTTATTTATTCAATGTAAATAAAAAAAAATGACTTTGACTTTAACATTATTTTATTATTTGTGGTTATGCATAAAGCAAGTAATAAAAATAAATTGTGTATACCCTAAATTACAAAGTAGCTATGGATTTACTCATCACAAGAGGCAAAAGTTAAGTATAGAAACAGCCAAGAAAAATTTCTTTCTCTCTTTAGCACTTGCCTAGTATTCCCGTCAGATAGTGGGGTGTTTCACGTTATTCTCCTCCACCTGAGTCTATTCGATGGACGCATCAGTGTCAAAAACATTTCACTCTTTTAGTTTTTAATAATATCTAATTTCTGCCTATTTTATTTTGGCCTAGAAAACTAGGTATTTATGTGTGGAAAAACAATCATTTTGACTGTTCTATTAGCCTCATAACTCCACTAAAATAATAACTAAAACTCATCTGCGTTTGACAATAGAACAAAAAGAAGTTTGACACGATGACTAGCACCGGAAGCGCAATAGTCAGTAAACCCGCAAGCGCACAGAGGTTACCCACAACAATGCCGAAGTACCTAGATCTTGAGGGCCATGTCGCCGTAGCCCTCGGTGGTCTTCATGACGATAGCCTTCGACATACTAACACATTAAATCCATTGTAATACAAACTAACTCTCACCTGCGTATGAGAATAGAACATGGAGAAGTTTGACACGATGACCGGCACGGGCAGCGCGATGGTCAGTACACCCGCGAGCGCACAGAGGGCGCCCACGAACATGCCGAGGTAGGTCTTGGGGGCCATGTCTCCGTAGCCCACGGTGGTCATCGTGACGATGGCCCACCACAGGCCCAGGGGAATCGACTTGAATTGGTTGTCTGGGTTATCCTGTCAAAAAAATTTAATGTTAGCGTAATTAATTTACAAAAGAAGACATTTGAATCAAGATTTTAAATCATTTTTATGCATTATGCACGCATGTAAGTATCTAAATGTAAAAATTAATGCTGTATGTTTCCCAAGAAAAAAATAAATAAATAAAGACCTCAGATAAAGTTATAAATGATTATCCCTAATGAGCGTTATACAAGCGAATTCTATGCGGACGAAGTTTTGGGCATCCACAAGTCTTGTATTAAAGCTTGTCTGAAAGCTAAACGAAGAGAAGTCCCGAATTAATTACTTGTATATTTTGTTACTAGGAAAGGCAATGTCCATCCATTTTACTGATACAATTCCTATCCTCACATTTCTCAGACCTTAGGTAGTTTATGGAAGGATTCCTTAGGCACAGATGTGCTATAAATAACCCATTGCTTAGTAGAGCGTGATAGTTTTGCAAAAGGACTCACTTTAATTCCCGTGAAAGTGTTTTTTTTGTTGCTGCGAATTTGTTACGTTATTATTTATAGCATTTTAACTTTCGTCTTATAGATCTGCTGATAAAAACAATAGGCACACTTTCATCATATAGATCTGCTGATAGAAATTATAGGCACAGCATTTAGGTGATTCTCACACTGCACCGCACACCGCTCCGGTTTGTGGAAGGGCGCTTCTTAACTTTGGCTGTAGAATCTTGATTTGCATACAAAACATGCATTGTATAATACACTCACGCCGCATCTCCGTCCGGTGGTGCGGAAACCGGCGGCAGTGTGATAACCGCTTTAGAATTTGGAAAGCGTTTGGCAGCTGTCTTCGCCAAGCCGTCTGCCAAACTTGGCAATTATAGCAAAACCTTCCATTGTAAAATGATGCAGGTATTTTTTTAAAGTAAGTACAAGCCACAAGACATTTTCCAATTTGTAAAAGTGACTTGTTTGACTTCCTCGTTGGTGCAGGGGTAGTGAGTAGTAGGGATACCTGCCTTCTCATAATATATCAGTGGTTTGGGGGATTTCTAACAACATTAAGTACCTAGCTTATATTTGGGTATGTAAAAACAAAATTAATAAGTAAAGTTTAGTTACCCAAAATAGAGTAACGATAAGGCAAGGTCATAATGAAACTTATTCTGGAATAACTACATGATAGTTGTGATTATAACAGTTACATTTAATATAGGCTCTAGGGAGTGTCAAAACGGCGCGGTATAAAATAAATAAGGACTGAAAAATCTGTATTCCTGACCGATAAAAATAATTATTTTTACACATAATAAACATGTGTTTACTGAGACTGTTTATATTTAACTTAAGCTTCATAGGTCTACATAGTTAGCAACTTAAATGGGCTTCAGGTATAATTTGACCTCATACTATACTTCGTGAATTTATATACCTAATTAAAATATAATACATTTATTATTTTAAATAAAACAAAAGTTAGTAAGAATGTAAATTTTATAAGTTGGTATCAAATTACGAAGTTAAGTTATGAAGAAAATCTTGTTGCAGAGTCACATACAACTCAAACTGTATGTCCGACTGTACCGTTTTTAATGGCATATATTGCCGAATATTTTACAACAATTAGTAGGTAAATCGATAATAAAAGTAAACAAAAGACGATCTTTCTATACATTATGGTAAATTTTTTCATTTAATTTTAACATATTTTTTAAAATACAGTCAAATATTTATATTGCGCTGAAAACTTTGAAAAAAACTCATGAAATATCAACTTCAAAAGTAAATACTTACAGAGAAAACTTTGATTCAATCCTAAATGGGTCGCAAATGACCCGAAATCCGTGTGAAGTTAATCTTTAACCATATTATCGTAATATTACGTCATATCGTAGCACATCTAGATATAAATTCAAAATACAAACACAAACAATTTCTACAGTATTAGCCATAAGTCTGCTTTATAAAACGTCGGGTTTCATGAAATTTATGCTCATGCATGCGTAGCATTTGCAGAATGATATTAAATTAAATGTACAATTTCTTCCTCATATAAAAGCACTAGGGGAATTTTATCCAATTTATACGTTCCATATGAAAAGTGCACGAATTTATTTAAATTTAATCTTCTAGAAAAGGATTATTCAGTCAGTTATTGCAGATATTCAAATGCCGCTCGAGTTTTAAAGGGATTTGCTCAATTTGCTTAAAATTGCATTTCAATTTTGTTATAAACTGCTTGCAAAGTGAATTGACTGCAATCGGAATTAAGAAATTGCTTTGAAGATTTAAAAGATTTATGTACAGCTTTAGTTTTTGCAATTGGGTCAGTTTGAAGTAATAATTTACTTCAAATCGGTTTTTGTTTTTACGATAAAAAACGCTTAATATTTTTAGTGAACGGAAGAGCAAGTTTTACCAAATTTCGAACAACATGTTTAATAATTCACGCATCAGTATTGACAAGTATGTGCCATAGAAGACCATTTATAAAACAACTACCAACTCGTTGTGCTCATAATATCAGCTACAAAACATTCCATAAATATGCCACTTCGTGTCCACTACTACAAAAATGCCAGTAATTGTTTGAAATAGTTCGTGTCACGTCTCCTCTTTTAACCCCAGACTGCAAAAAGAGGGGTGTTATAAGTTTGACGTGTCTGTGTATTTGTCTGTGTATCTGTGTAAATGTCTGTGTATCTGTCTGTGGCATTGTAGCTCCTGAACGAGAGGACTGATTTTGATGCGGTTTGTTTGTTGTTAAAGCTGAGAGAGATGGTTCTTAGCTACAATTCTTGAAGATCTGTTCAGAGGCTACAAGGTTATCAGCTCTTTTAGTTAAGTGCAGTAGGGATCTAACACGCATAATTTGGTATTTACTTACCTACTTATTTATTAAATACATAAAATGTTAGGAACTATATTTGCCCGTAGACAACCATAAACTGCCTTCTGACAATCCTACTGCTTTTTCTCACCTAGCCGTATGAACACGGCCAGCTGCCAACAGTTATTGAGCGGCATTATGACATTTAATACAATACAGTGGTGCAGTAATTAAGTTGAAATACCTATAATTGTCTTCTAATTAAATATCATTTGAGTTTTAATTTTGGGTAACTTTAAAATATTATATTTTTTAAGTTAATCAAAATGATTTAAAACTAATTTAATAGGTACCACCAAAAGCCTTTTCTTGTGTTTCTAATAATTTATAACATAGCTAAAATAAAAGAAAATGAGTGAGCAACCGTCGTATAAATAATGAATTGAAACTAAAAATAACAATTGAAACAATAAATCAAATTGAAATCTGAATGCCGATTGGCCGTACCAGCTAAGGCCGTATACAGAAAGAAAACCGATGCCGATTCACCGGCGCTTATAAGCGCCGGTCAATTCAGGTAATAACAGCTACATTAAGGCGCTACTCGGAAAAAGTATGGACTTTTTGATTTAAAACTATAGGACGGTTACAGTTGTTACAAATGTGGTAATAAGATATATATTTCTTCATACCTTTATCTAGAATCGTATAGTTTCAAAAACTCGATTTTATGATTTTGGTTCGACACTTTTTCTTTTCGAAAAGACCTCTAAAAAATACGAAAATTCAAGATTATTCTTAAATGGGGTTACTGACACTATTGGAAATTGGTTTAATTAGTGGATACCAAAAATATTTAGGATCGTATAGAAGCATTTTTTAAAAATCGCTGTAGTTTTTGAATACGAAGTGATTTTGTGTATTTTTTGCCTAATCTGCAAAATCGGTCCCGTTCCCGCGCGTGTCGTTTTCTCATTGCTATCTCGCTTCTGCATAATTTTTCCGAGTATCGCCTTAAGCAAGCCGATTGAAGCCGATTTTCTGAGTAGCTTCATATTTTGAAATTATTGAAATAATACACATCTTTTTTAATCACAATAGTTTATTCTAAGTCCTTAGTATTATCATTATTACAAAAGGGCCAGGCCAGCGCTGACCAGCGCGTGTCGGAACTCGGAACTTGTCTGCAATGTTCGGCGCCTGACGGCGCCTGTCGGCGCTTATCGGCGCCTATCAGCGCTTATCGGCGCCTATCAGCGCTTATCGGCGCCTATCAGCGCTTATCGGCGCTTGTTTATAGAGATTGCCTCGCCGGTTTCCGGCGCGGACCGGCGCCTATAAACGCCGATAGGCTTCCAGCTTTCTTTCTGTATACGGCCTAACGCGGCCATGTTGCCAGTGACATAAAATATTGGCGCCAATCGAGAAATTTATCGGCTGACCACTTCACGGCGGCATTTGCTTGCGTTTCATTTTTCATTCTGACCCCATATACGTACATTACATGAGGGAGCCCTTGGCGCAGTGGTTGGCCTGTTCAACCAGCAGTCGTATTGGTTAAGCAACTTTTGCAATGGTCACGGAATAGGTGACCAATGACTCGAGCTCCTCCATGCTTCGGAAAGCACGTTTAGCCATTGGTTCCGGCTCTAGTAGCTAATACCCACCAATCTGCCTTGAGATCCCTCATGGCCTTTTCTCCTAATCCATCGATAAGTAAGGCCTGTGCCCGTGCCCGGGTGACGTAAATCACTAGAAATTTAATGCTGGTGATTTACGTATTCGAGTAGATCATGTGCAAGTGATTAGCGCCATAAGGATATAGCATAAGTAAAAAAAATATCGTCGATGGCCGTAGCTTACACGTCACGATACTCTCTCGTAGACTGAAAAAAATATGTGTCGACGCGGCATGCAGCGCGCATTCTATTTCCATCAAAAATATCACATATGTGCGCTTTTTCAAAGGACATAATATTATGTAGAATACAAGAAGAATTATTATGAATATTTATTGTAAACTTCGGTTTGTAGGAAGAATAGATCTTAGATATTATTCGTATGTAGTAAAAAACGTTGTGCGATTCTCTAAGATTCAATCAACAAACTCAAAGTTCTTTTCATCCCATCGATTCGAAAAGCGATGATTGTTTATCTAATAACAGGGTCCAAAACGATTCATTGTTTACCTGTTATGACAAGAGGGTATAAATGAGATTTGAATTTTGAACAGCTTCATAACAGGGTCCAAAACGACGAGATTTGAATTTAGAACATAATTAAAGAAGCATTGGTTGGAGTGTAGCAAAGGGTGTGCAGTACTTAAAAAAAATTCAACTGATTTTGTATGGGGCCGGGACTTTTTTCGGGACCGAGAAATTTTCAAAAACCGAAATTATATAAAATTGAGAATATCTCGTAAACGGTGAGTCGTTCTTGTGAAAATTTTCAACCCCCCTACGGCATCCCCGGAGATACTTATAAGAAATCTGATAGACATCTTTTTTTATTTAATTTTTTTTTTATTTCAAAACTAAAAAATTTTTTCTTGATCGTCTAGCGCTATAATTTATCCGAACGCCAAAGAAAGGTAGGTAGTAATTTGTGTTGTCTTTATTGCTTTTCTTATAGAGGGGGATGAAAAGCAGAGTGTATTACTCGGCCGCAAAATTATTTTCACCTCGGGCGGCGTATATTATTTTGCTCCCTTGTAATACAATCTACTATTTTCACTTGACTTTCACTTGTTTATTATGAATTTTGACATAAACAATCGAAGTGAACGACGATGTGACGCTGAAACTTCGTTAGAGAATCGCATCCCTGGATACTCTGCGATTGTTTCCAATTTAAATCTTTGTTTGTCGGCCATTTTTGACGATCGCACGTGCAGGTAACCTATGCGCAATTTGGCCAGCAATTAGTTACTGTTAACATGTCAGGCGAATGTTCGATAAAAAATAGGAATGCATCTTTTAAGAAATACTGATACCTACGTATGTCTTTCATTTTGTATTGTGATTTTAGTAGACTTATAACTTGTGATTTGATTATTTATTTTATATCTGATTAGTCTGGTATTTTAAATACACGAATGTCTGTTTTGAAATATCATTATCATATGTCAATCAACCATTTTAATGTTTTCAGTGTTGGGGCTCAGGCTTTTGAAATCAGTAAGCCCTAGTACGAAAAACTGTCGTTATGGTAACTACTTTGTAGCCTGGAAAGGCACATATGATACTTTTTATCCCGGAAAAATATCAAATTCCCGCGGGATTATGTCGTGTAGTCCACGCGGGTGGAAAGCTAGCTATAACTAATTTTAAATAATTATTAACAGCCGATAATAACTTAAAACTTCATGAAATGCTTCCTACAGACATAATTTCCAAAGCTTAAAATATACACATGAATGGATAGAAATTGTTTCATCAAAAAGTTTCTTGCAAAGTATTTGTGAGGCAGATAAGTTAAAAATAATTCTTACATATAATTTTGTGTTCAAGATTGCTTCCACTTGAACAATTTGTCGACAATAAGGTATGTAACCAAGATTTTATAAGAAAAGGCGGACCATCACAATGATAGCAATAATAAAGTGGAAGTAGGCATTTATAAATTTACTAGCGTTTTACCCCCGACTTCGTCTGAGTGCAAGAGTTCAGTATATCGGTAGGTTTCGTGTTCATCTAAATGGAATCAGTGGTTTAGACTAAGGCAGGCAGACCAACAAAGTTCAATTTGCATTAACATTTTAACCACCTCTATGGTCTAGTGGTCACACCACCGGTTACAGACCCCGAGGTCCCGGGTTCAATTCCCAGTGGGGGTACACAATGTAGTATTCGGTTTGGTTGGTGGTAGGGGTAGTTCAAAGTCCGCCTGGATAGCTTCCATCATATTATCTAAGTCTGACGCCATAACAACGATGTTTTCAGCATTGTTGTGTTCCGGCAGTTAGAGATAAGATAGCCAGTTCCTCGGTCATTGAGGATTCTGGCAGTAGTGCGCTTCCACCTTCAGCCTTATCATAACTTAACATCAGCAGTGATGAAGCCTAAGTGATACCCCGTTATGGTTAAAAAACATTATTTAAGAAATTGTGACGAATATTTTTAACGTTAATACTTAATAATAACTGAGCCGAATCTGGCTACAGCGATTGCTTGGTAGGCTTAGCTAGTGGCGTCAACTTTCTCCGCGCAGCGATTACTTTTATAATGATTGTAAAGGCGAACTGTAAATCTGGGGGCACGGTAGTGCCCCCATCAACCCGACCAAAAAATAGCATGGCCGGGCCGTACGTCCTTTTCTCGAAGCAGTTTATTTTCGTAGCGCTCGACGTGAATATTGAAAACGTATACGTCAACCAGTCGTCTACGAAATCGAATTCTATTACACCCGTTTTAATGAACTTTGTCACTCACTCACTGACCGTTAATCAAAACTCTAAGGCACTTCTTGCAGATATTTACGAGTAAGCTTCGAATTTGGAATTCAATTAGTGTTTGGTGTATAAATCAAGGAAAAACTAAAATATTATGCAATTCCGGTCCAGTTTTCTAGATATATCAACTGCATAAATAACTTTGTAATCGCATATAAATCCTACTAATATTATAAATGTGAAAGTTTAGATGTTTAGATTAGATGTTTGAATGTTTGTTACTCAATCATGCCAAAGCGGCTCAACGGATTTGGCTGAAATTTGGGACACAAATACTATGTAGCCTGGAGAAGAACATAGGCTACTTTTTATCCCGGAAATATATCACATTCCCGCGAGATTACGTCATGTAGTCCACGCGGGCGAAGCCGCAGGCGGAAAGCTAGTATATAATAGGATAACAAAATTATATCTAGGTACCTATCTAAATCTATTATTCCATACAGGTACACTGATTAATTCACTGCCAATGTAACTTTGTTATCCAATATATTTATATGCGATTACAAAAGTTCAAAGGTAACTTTTAAAATAGTCAACTTAATGAAAAAGCAGAAATGGGACATGTTTAACGACGTTGTACCAAAATCCCACCAGATTGCCCGACCACTAAAGTGCTCGAAATTGCCATGAAAGAAAGAACACTAACAATTATAACCGCAGTTTTATATAATAAGTATTTCTGAATATCTAAAATATCTATGACATTCGGCAACAGTATAAGCTGGGAGTACCTCCAAGCGGGTAATATAGCCAATAAATAATAGGATGAGCCACCAAGAATTAAGATACCACCAAAAACCTTTCTCTATGTAAAATTTTGCCAAGTCTCGTGACTACTATAAAAATAATTGAGATGTAACGTGGAGCCAAGTCTGGCTATATTAAGTATAATATTATAAGTATTTGAATCATTATTCAGAAATTTTCACCGTTGCTTTCTTTTTAAGATACTACGTGAAACGTTATGTTTCTAACAATGAATATTATACGCATATTTGTACAAGGTATTATTAATTCATCTTATTCAGGATACCTACTCAATTTATTTTTCTGACTTGGCAGTCACAAAATGTAAGAGCAGTCTGTAGGTACCTACTTCTAAACTAACCACAGTCTTTAATTAATACCTATTTAAAATAATAATATAAATCTAGTGCAACAAACATCAGCATAGTATTACTTACATTTCGTGACTGCAGTCAGAAAAATATTGTGTATCCTAAATGAGATGAATTCATAATACCTGTACAAATATGCGTATAATATTTTCTTATTAGAAACATCAAGTTCCGCGTAGTACCTTAAAAAGAAAGCAACGGTGAAATTTTATAACAAAACAAATACAAACAGCCAGACTTGGCTCCAAGTTACATCTCAATTAAAAATAGCAAATAATATATGCACATCATTGCTCTGTCGGGGCATAACAAAATTAAAAGTAGAAAGGCATGGCACAGCCATGGGCTTTTATGTTGATATTTAACTATTTTATCGAGTACATATTCTGGTTTTCGTAGTGCAGTTTGAAGTGTTGTCGAATCTATACGAAAATTAATGGTAAAACAGAGCCCATACAAAACACGTCAGTACAATTAAAATCATTCGCTGCGAAGCGATAAGTAATTAAATCGCACGTCCACGCTGACAAACTTGATTCGTTTACCGAACGGCCTCATAGCCAATTAACATCCATTCTCATTCGTTCATGGTATTTTTACAGAACACGGAACACGGCTGGTTCACGGAAACAAGGCGGAGAACACAAGTCAAAAACACCATAATTAAAAAGGGTATAAAATTTAATGACCACCAAAAAAACAATCGTTACCCTAAACAGCCTCATCCAAAAAAAATATATTATGTACAAATAAATGAAACCTGTACCAAAATTTTTCGGGCTTTTTAAGTCATGCCTGCACTACAAAAACTTTTCATAACCCAAAAAGGCTACGCGTGCACCAAATTTTAACTAGCAAAGTTTTGTGTTATTACTACCCAATTATATCACTACGTTTGCCATAAAATGTATGTGTTACCGGAAAATAACAATAACCGCAAATTTATAATTTTCCTAGGAAATTTATAAATTTACGGAAGTCCTGTAGAACACGTGATAGGTTAGAAATTTAAGGCGATCGCGAAGCGCCAGCGAAGCGATTGCCTTAAATTTCGTGGTTATTTTTTTTTAGAACATTTATGAATTTGCGGTTTTTATTATTTTCCGGTGACATATTCATATAACCAAGTACAGAGCCACAAGCTTTTCTGTTCCGGGTACAGTCGTGACAGAGGAGCCACTTGCAATACGAAATTAGCTGTCAAAATAGACTGTCGTATGAAAATTGTTTTAGTTCCAAATATCATCACCGGAACAGAAAAGATTGGCGCACTATAAGTATATTATATTGATGGCAAATTGGTTGAGTCTCGCGGCTTTATTCCCACCCCTCCCATCCGTCGCTACACCGCCACCGCTAATTTTAAAATTACACTGAGGACTGCCTTATTAAGTTTTAAGTTTATTCGTATGTAAACTGCCGCTTGAAATGGTAGCCATTAATAAATGAATGCAAACTTATGTTTTTTGTTGGGGGCCGTTATTTTATTGAAAGCTCTAAGAAGCTCAGCCTTTAGTAAACATTTTACGGTAGTATCGGTAAACCTTTAGAACTTCATTTATATTTTTTGGGTAAACAATGATTTTTATATATTAATTTACTTTATTAGGATAAAATTGTGTAACATATCTGGATGAAAAAAAAAACGTAATAATAATGACTTCATATTATGTTTATGGTTAAATGTAATAAAATGAGCTTTCGTAAATTTTAGGCACAATACCTAATTTATGTAATGATTAGATTTTTTGTAAAAAAACATCACCAAACAACAAACCAAACGTGTATGCCAGCTCGATCGGTCGCTGGGCGGACATACACTGCAAGTTAATAAGTTTGTAAATAGTAGATTGTATTACAAGGGAGCAAAATAACATATTTACGGCGAGGGCGCTATTTTGAATCCAGAGCGCAGTGAAGGATTCTAAAGTAGAATCCTGAACGCAGCGAGGGATTCAATATACGTCGCCCGAAATGAAAATAATTTTGCGGCCGAGTAATACACTCTACTTTTCATTTCGAATATAAGGAAAGTAAATACACTCTGCTTTTCATCCCCCTCTATAAGAAAAGCAATAAAGACAACTAAAACTATCTAGAAAAGTAAAAGAAAGGTGGCGGGGGGCTTCGCTTTCTCTGTTTTTTCTATAATAGGGATATAAAAAAATTAAAGTTTTGAAATAACAAAAAAAAAATTTTGAACAAAAAAATATTTTTTAATAAAAAAAAAAATTTTTGAACAAAAAAATTTTATTTTTTTGTGTCTATTGGATGCCTCCTAACTATGTCCGGAGTACCATAGGGGGTTGAAAATTTTGTTAGATTTTAGCTACCTACGAGACGAGACGCACCGTTTTTGAGATATTCTAGTTTTTAGAAAAATCTTTTTTTTTTTAAATTTTGCAAGTCCCGTCCCCATATAAAATTAGTTGAAAACTTTTCATTGCCGATGAGGTAACTCAATGGTTGACGGTAGGTAACCAAATTCAGTTCTATTCTTAAAATTCATTTCCACCCTAGGGTGAAACGGATAGTTTTGGACCCGCTGCTCAGTTTAAATATACATCACTTTCCGAATCTGAGAGATGAAAAAGAGTTTATTTATTCAAAGGCAAGGTTTTTGGAGCAAAAAGTTTGTCACGAATTAAGGTTTTGTAAAATATTGATCTACGTATAAGAAAGGACCAAAACTACTCTTCCTAAACCAAGAGTGGCGACAAAACCTAAGAAAATAATAAAATCGCAAACGCAAACAAAATCGCAAGTGAAGTTGTTACACAGTTAATCTTATCAAGCTAAGATCTTGTTTTCGTCTTTTTATGACGACAGTCTTAGCCAGGAACTGATTGGATTGCAGTCAGTGTAATTAACTGCTCTCAATCCCTGCTGACGTCGACCTTTGAAGGTCAATAATACTACCACTATAAAAGTTTATGGATCTTCAAGGATTATTCGGAGAACTGATTGCTGATTTAGCAGTGACTTTGTCTGAGTATGATAAATATCTTTCAAGTATCTTTTTTTACCTAGAAATATTTCTTAAGGTTACTTTAACTTTGATCGCGTACTCGCGAGAATTTTATTGCGTGTGTGAGCACGCACTATGATTAAAGCCGTGGGGCGTGTACGTACACTCAGAAAATTAGGTACCAGCACAGATCTGCCAGCGCTTATCAGGAAACCTCACGATCAAGAGAATCAAAAACTACGTATTCGCAAAATCTATTGTTTTCTCACTCTATCTATTGCTCTTCCCACAGAGCACGATAGAGACAACTGCAGCTCGAACCGCAAATACATATTAAAAGTACACAAAATCAACGTGTCGTAATACCCTAATTTCTATTCCAAAACTAGAACTAATAAATTGTTTTTTTTATTAAAAATTAAAGAAAGGACTTGGCTGTGTTCCTCTGTTTTCCTTTTTTCGGAACACATCGGAACATTTGGCAATGTTTTTAGGATTGTCAAAGTTTATAAATCCCTTGCAAGAGGAGTGTGTAGCAAGCGGTCCCCATACAAACGACGATAACGTTTTCCACCATACAGCAATAAATTTTCGTCATGTTGTTGAAATGCATAAGAACTAGCGATGTACACGGAAGTTCTGATATAACAACACATTTTTTTTTTTCAGAATAAAAACACTTTATTTGATCTAAAGATGTTTGGAATGACGCTTTCCATATTTCTTTAGTGTTTCAATTGTCATAAAGACCTCATGATGTTGATTATAATAGTAAAATTCAACCCGAAACTGACGGGCAAGTACCTTTTTAATGATTGTAATAAGCATGCAGAAAATAAACGAAGTTTGCAATTGACTCGTAGAAAATGTACAAAAGTTATCTTTGCCCACCGCTGCGGGAGAAAAACCCGGTTAATGCGAGTAGGGCAGAAGTCCCGGTTTTGGCCACTGTACCGGTTTGGGCACTTTTTGCTCTAAAAGATTTCTAAATTACTTTGAAAAGTGGCCACAAAGGGGTCTCCTGCCGTATACTATGTAAAGTACTAACCTGCGATTTCTCTGCATAATACACCAGACTGGCAAATATCACAATGCCGAGCACCAGAAAAAACACCAACAGCGTCAGCTCCTTGGCAGACGCCTTGAAGGTGTGCACCAGGATCTTCAGCCCGGGGCTGTGCCTCGTCAGCTTGAACAGCCTGAGGATCTTGATGATCGATATGAACTCCAAAATGTCTGCTTTGTCCACATACTGTTTCACCACTGTCAGTTCCACAACCACATCCATATAAAAACTAAGAGTCGCTATAAAGTCTATAATGTTCACTGGGGATTTCACGAATTCTATTATATTTGGGGCTACCTGTAACAAAAGAGATTAGATTAGATTTCTTTTTTCTTTATTCTTTAACATTATTTCATAATATTGTATATTCTGTGCTTTAGTAATTAGTAATAATTTGTGTTCTTTTTGTAAATGTCGATACCTAAGGAACGCTGGCAAGTTTATTGCGCCTGTTCTTATTGTCAGTTAAAAAAGTATTTTTATTTAAGACTTCTTTTAACTTTTTAATTCGTCAAGGGCAATATTTTTCTACCTATATATTTCATCACATCTAATGACCATCACAAATTAATTCGACCACTTTCTGTCACAATAAAGAATACTTAATTCATGTACTTAATGGTAACATTCATGTAAACAGTAAACCATTTTCAGCCAAACAAGAAATCAAACAAATGGACATACGATTTCATTCACATAAAGATTACGAGAAACTGCAAGCTGTGCCCATGCTCAAGGACACAGCACATTACATCAACTCGGAAAGGGATCGACACCGTATCGCCTTCGCCTCGCGGTCAACCAGGCGTCAACCTTACGCAAGCACGTAACCAAACCGGATCAGCGTCGGTACGTCGGCTCGGCTACGGCTAGGCGACGCCGCGCTTACGGCTCGCCGCACAGTGGATCCATATAAAAAAAAAGAATGAGAGAAAAAAATGATAAAAAAAATAAAAAAAATTGAGAAAATAAAATGACATAAAAATGAGAAAAAAACATTAATAAAAAAAATTGATGTTCATTTTCATTTTCAGACCACTGTGCGTAGAGCGGTAAGCTCGGGTACGGAGAGACGTCAGCGCGCGGACGACTAGCGGTAAGCGCGGGGACCGCAAGTTGACCGACCTGCAAAGCGCTTCATGAGCTGGTCCCGAGGCGAGGCGATTACGTTCCGTTTCCGATTAGTGTGCGTTGCAGTACGGAGTTTCATACAAAGAATACTGAACCGCTTGAGTTGATACGTTTACGTTCCGTTTACGAGTTGATATATGTGCTGTGACCTTTATTAGGATACGACCATTGCTATCACATTTGATATGGATAATACTGGATAACACTACAAACTATTTGTCCTAATTAAATTTCTGTCTACACCAACCTCGCTGACCAGTATTAATTTCCAATTCAATTAAATAGTTCGGCGTCGAGGCATTACGCCACAAAAATGGAGACCAATCAAATACCGACGCCATTACAGTAATGAGTGCATGTAGCTGTTAAATTTATTGCCTTCTCGATATGACGGATGCGGGTAAGTAGTTTGTACACTAGCATAATTGCATCACCATATCAGAGGTCATTGGTTTGATGCTCGGTCGATAGAATATCGAGTTTGTAAAAAAATTTCAGTGTTTTAAGGATATAGCATATGTAAAAAAAATATCGTCGATGGCCATTGCTTACACAAGCGAGGGGGTGCTGGGATCGGTAAGACTCCGGCCGCGGCACTCTCGTAGACTGAGAAATACGTGTAGACGCGGCATGCAGCGCGCATTCTATTTACATCTAAAATATCACCTATGTGCGCTTTTACTAAGGAAATTATATTATGTAGAATACAAGAAGAATTATTATGAATATTTATTGTAAACGTCGGTTTGTAGGAAGAGTCGATCTTAGATATTATTCGTACCTATGTAGTAAAAAATGCTTTTTTTAACAAAGATAGTCACTTCAAACGATTCTTCAAAATGCAGAACACAGCAGCAGCTATTTATATTTATTTTCTATCTCTAGATCATTTCGATAATATATCCATTATCGAAATGATCTTCGCAGGCAAAACTACAACATTTGCTACAAATTACACTGAAAAAAAAAAAATAATGTATACTGCTCTAACCAGTAGGTACTTACATTTTCAGATTTATTCCAATCAAATTAATAAAACTTATAATTTAATATGAAAAAATATAAATAACTCATACTAGCCCATCATCCAATACTTTTTTACAAAATAAATCTACTTGGTTAATCAATATTGAAATAAGTATACCGTTTATATAAAATCACGCTATCAATCTATAATATAAATCAATATATATGAAAAACACTTAAATAAAAATATTGTTTAAGTACAAAAAAATAAAATAAAATACATATTATTCCAATACCAATAATGATAATATCAAATAATACAATAACTTGTGTCATTGAAAATTGGAAGCAACGATCACATACACCCAGATACAAGAATATATCTAAAAGTTAGTTTTCGACATTTACCCGTCCGAGAATCGAACCCGGGACCTCAGAGATAGTGGCACCTAGTAAACCGGCGCGTACACCAATCGGCCACGGAGATCGTCGAATTTGTTTAAACAAAATGTAGCGCAACTGAAATAATTGATACTTTGTTTACTAATGTAAACTTGCCAGTTTTATAATGTGGTTGGTTATAGTACTTGAATAAAATTTTGTGTGAATAGATTCACCCAGAAGATGTCTATTCACTTGCGACTTTAAGAGGTTTGGGTTGTAGGTACTCGGGCAAACAGAAGCCGGCAGGGTATTCCAGGCATGATGAAGGAGTACTTAATTCTCTGAGCGTGAGTTTAAAGGAGAGGGCGGAATGAGGTTATGCAACTCAGATGCACACTCGTTAAAGCATACCTGACAAGTGACTCAGGGGATGAAACTCATAGCTGAAGTCCCCCATCGACAGTATGGGAGTGCTTATTCGCCAGGCCAGATAAAGAGATACGCACTGTGTATCAGACTAGCACCAGTAACATAGAGATCCTTACTACCGAACTTAGTAACTGTACGGTCACTTCAGTCTACAAACCTCCCAATGCACCGTATTACTTCAGTTGTCCGCCGAACTTTAACGCCCATCCGGTTAGATTCGTTCTTGGTAATTTTAATAGCCATAGCGAGAACTGGGGATACAGAACCAGTGATGACAACGGAGTGAAGGTTGAAGAATAGGTTGATGGACACATACCTACTATCTTTGATCCATGATCCAAAACTTCCGTCATCATTCAACAGCGGTCGCTGGAAAAGGGGTTAAAACCCTGATCTAATCTTTGCCAGTGATCACATAGATCACCAGTGCGTGAAGACAGTAAGTGGTGCAATACGGAGGACCTAATTATGTGCCAGGCCTTACGACCTGAAGGATAAAATTATATAATAAAATAAAAAATATCTTTATTCAACTTGACTTAAGCAATAAGCTCTTTTGAATCGTCAATATTTTCGTTCAAGACTTTTTTAACTGATAAGAAGAATAGGCGCAATAAACTTATCAGCTTTAATAATTGGAGTAACGATATTTGAGATATTTCCAAAGATTTATATCGTTAACTTTTACAACTTTTTCATTATAATATTACATTAGTTCAGCTAAGGTTATGTGTTACATCAAATCCATGCATTACGGTCTTTCAAATAGTCGTCTACTTTATTATATCCTTTGCCCATGAGCGATTTTTGCCATGACTTTTGAATTTGTGCAAAGGCAGCTAAATTCTGTGGAACTTTATTAAAACTAGCTACGCTTTTCCCCAAAAACGAACTTCTTGTTTTTTCAAGTTGAATCCTTGGAACGGCAATCTTATTTTTATTTCTTGTTTTGAATTGATGTATATTGCTACGTTTTACAAATGTATTGAGATACTTCTTCACATATACCATATTCTCATATATGTATTGTCCTGCAACAGTTAATATGTTGATTTCTTTTAAAGAATCTCTTGGCCGAAGTTTGTATATGGCGCGAATAGCTCTTTTCTGAAGCACAAAAATACTTTCGATGTTAGCTGCTGAACCCCAAAGTAATAGGCCGTAGGACAATACACTCTGAAAATAGCTAAAATAGATTAACCTTGCCGTTTCAATATCGGTTAAGAGCCTTATTTCTTTAACAGCAAATGCCGCAGAACTGAGTCTACCGGCCAAGGCTTCAATATGATGGTCCCATTGAAGTCGATAATCTAATGGTATATCAAAAAATTTAGTACTGTTAATTAATTCTACTACATTGTCATCCAATTTTATGTGAATATCGACCTGTCTTACATTTGGCAGGGAAATTTTTTTCACATCTTGTTTTTTTCGAGTTTAATGATAGATTAATTGATGGTACCACGGCAAAAAGAAATTACCACAGTACCATCAATGGTACTGTGTAATGGTACCATGGTAAAGGAATGGATTGTTGCTTGTGACAGTCCAACCTACGTCACCATTGCTTTTCAATTAGCCACAGGAGTTTTTAATTTTATTCGACTTTTCTGAAAAACCGATTTTCCATATTTTCAATAACTGTTACATCCTGAAACTACATTTTCATGTTTCAGACACATCTGAAATCTGAAAACGTTTCAGTAAAAAAATAATATTTATATAAAATAGTATTATTTATTTCCTTTTTCTGCTAAAAACATCTTTCTTTTCTTTTGAATAGTTATTAAACATATTTAAATCAATTATAAGTCGAACAGGTATATTCTACATCTTCAATTAACAATAATAGATAAAAAAATAATTTAAAAACTTTTAAGTTTGAATTGAAGTTAAGAGAAGCGACATCTATTAATCAGTTTTAGTATTATGTGAAAAACCAGCGCCGAGCTGCGCAGCGGCAAGTAGCGGAGTTAATAGCATGTCTTTGATATAGTACTGAGAAGTTTTGCTACTCGTTACGAGATGGCGCTAGTGGACTTGGAAAATTTTAAATAAAATCATTTATGAAAATAACATTATTTAATCCTTTTCTTCTTAATTCTTCTTAGCAGCATGATGAGTAATAAACTAATAATTTTAATATTACTTACAAAAGCTTGGTTTAGGGTTAAATGTAGGAAAACCATTATGTCTCTTCAAGCATGCAAATATATTAATTTCTCCTGAAATTCTTGATTAAAATTTATCCTGAAGAAATTTCTTCATCTAGGAAGTCTTTAGTAAAAGGTAATATAGATAGATAGGTGTCTACAACCTTGAGTTATAAAGTAATCCTGAAAATTCAAAACACCAAAATGAATATTTCTAAAATTCAATATTCTCAATTTATCTAAAAATACAAGTTGGAAATTGAATTAATTTAGTTATAAATTAGTATACTAATTATGCTGATGAAAGATAAATTGATTTAGAGTAAATCCTTTGCTTAAATAATTTGAAATAAGCAAAACTAAATGTTTTGAGTTTTTCAACGCAGTTGAAAAACTGACTATTACTTGAAAACAATATAGAATGTGTGTCTATTGTTATGAATAGTTATTTCTTTGTTCATCCTAAATCTGTGCATAATTTTAAAACTGGAATTAGCTCAGAACATTCTGTCAATTGTAAGAAATCATTAAATTTGGAATTTCAACGTTGCAAAATTGATAAATTTTGGGTAAATTCTAAAAGGTCAATAACTTTTATAGTATGTATTGGATTTATAATTCTGATATAAATTAGATAATTTCAAAGTGTCCTCCTTATAGTATAATAGAATTTATTACTTAAAGAAGTAATAAACATTGTAAATTTCAAGTTGTAAAATATACAAAATGACAAAAGGTTATTTCTAAAAACTAAATTATTGAATGTGTTTTATAGGTGCATATAATGATGATATATTTACCTGAGAGCTTGGTATTTTTGGGAAAACACCTTTTGAAAGATTTCTAGTAGAAGTTGTCTGTTTAAAAAGCTTCATAAATAGTGTTTTAAGTAATTCAATCCTGGAAATTAGAGTCACGTTCAGAGTTAGTTTAGGCTAGGTATGAGCACACTAAGATATTAGAAAAGGTTTTATTTTGTTAATAAATATACTTAACTGTTTATTTATAACTTACAAACGTCAGTTTGTGTCACAGATGAGACAAAATCTCTTAAAGAACGTATTAAGTACCCAAAGTCGATTTTGGGTTTAAAACCATGATTAAACCTAAATAAAATTAAGCAAGATATATATTAGGGATTTCTAATTAATCTTCTATTAATAAAACTTAGCCTAAATACACTAAATTCAATATTTAAATCAAATTTTAGAATTTTGAATTACGCGCCATTGTATGAGGCCAACTAGTGCCTTATTCACAATGTGCAAGGAGCGATTGAACAAAATCTGTTTGAGTCAATGTACCTTTGCGCTATGTAATACATAGCTGATACATAGCGGAAAGGTGATAAAAAAACATTCCTAGATCTTTAGATTAGTTACATTATATGGAAGTCTGATAATTCTGTCCGACATGAGCCACAAAACATATTTGTGCACTAATGTCACGAATTATAGCTTCTTAGTTTAGTTTCATATAGAAGTTCTGTAGCACAGGCATTGTTTTGCTATTTGGCTAGATTTTAACTACGTTATTACAGCTAAATATTGAATTTATTAAGCGACAGTGCTGTCATCTATAATGAAACTATGATTTTGTGCGTCTGTAGGGTCTCTTATTTAGAGAAAACAATGGAACCATAGACTAGAATACAGATTTTATTACAGTCTAGATTGTCTATGGTGAAGACTTGCTAAGGTGGCCACTTTCTGACGATTACCCGTTTTATAGGGAAAATTTGGGAATTTATACCTCTAATTCGATTTATTTAGATTAAAATATTTCGTTATTTAGACCTAGAATTTTGCTACAAACTGATTGAATATTGTATGTTGGAGATGATTGAAGTCTGGAGGAGCAGTTTTGCGATGAAGTGTGTGTGTTTGAACACGTCGATATGAAATTGTTTGAGATCTCGTTGATGGAAGGGAATGAACACTTTTCGCATACGGTTCTCATGATTTCGACACCTCTGAACATATATTTATGCATCAAATTTAATCTAAATCAAGTATTTAAATTTTCTGAAATTCGCACTTGAATAACTTTTGAATGAGTTTATCTGAAGCCGCGAAAATTGGAAATTTACTTGATTTTGGATCGAGGAATAAGATTTACTACAGTAATATCTTATTTTCTCAAGATAGAACTAGATAATCTAGTTTTATCAAGTAAATAATTATTTATACCTAAATCGAGATATGGCAACATATCAGAATAACTGAATTATTCTTATGGGGGAATCCCAAAGAGGAAGCGCGTGGAGAAGTATTGGACGACATGTCAGGGGAGTTCTAGAATGTTCTAGAGACGAGATATAAAAGAGCGAGGTTCGTGGACTAGAGGAACAGTTCGGGAGAATTTATCGGGAAAGGAAGTCGAATCTCTGCCCGATCGCGATTCGGTATTTTACTAGTGAAAAGTATTTAATAGTGATTTTAAAGGAACAGTTCGGGAGAATTTATCGGGAAAGGAAGTCGAATCTCTGCCCGATCGCGATTCGGTATTTTACTAGTGAAAAGTATTTAATAGTGATTTTAAAGGAACAGTTCGGGAGAATTTATCGGGAATGCAGGCCGAAGCTCTGCCCGATCGCGATTCGGTATTTTACTAGTGAAAAGTATTTAATAGTGAATTTAAGAGAAATCTCTGCCCAAAATTATTTCAATTTAAATATTTTCTTTAAATATTGTGTTTCAAATCTGTAGTTGGTAAGCTTTTATTAATTTATCTCCATTTTCTTGGAATCCTCAATTTTGAGTCTGGACTGAGTTTTGAAAGAGGCCGATGATGATTTACAGTTCTTGGCCAGATCTGTATTTCTTCAGTAAGGTTTCATGATGGCATTTCCGATCTTCTCTTGGGTAAATACTTTCCTTGTGGGAATGTTTGCTCTGGATGGGGGTCTGAAAGCTGTCACGTGTCAAAACTTCGACCAGTAATATTTGAAAGCAAGAATTGAATAATTCAGAATTTGTTTTAAATTCTTTTGAATTAATATTGCTACCATACCGTCAGTATTAAATTCGGATTTCGTGATCTAATCGTCGAATCGCTTACTCGACATAAGATTTGCTTGATTTACACGCCGCGAAAGTGTTAAAGTGTGTGTTAATCGTGAAAATCTGTTTGAAAACAAATTCTCCTCTTGATATTTATCTAAAACAACGTCTTCACACGTTGTGATGTGTGTTGTTATTTAAAAAAAGGCTTATCTGAGCTCTTTGTACAACTTAAAGAGGGAATTTGGTCCATACAGAGTTTCATATGAAGTGGAGTGTTGTGCTTTAGTTCGTGAGGATTATTGCTAGATTTTGATCTGAAATCTAGCAAGGGTGAGTGTAGGAAATAAGGTAATTTGGATGTCAGACTTTAGCTATAGTTTCAGTACTAAATTCCTTGGAAACAGATACTCTCTGTCCCAGTAAATTGATTCCTGAAACTTTCAGAAGTTTCAAAGCTGAAGCTTGGCACAATGTCTGATAGACAAGTTCTAGTACTTGTAAGATCTGCCCTCATCTTATATTATCATTTGCTTGCATGTCTGTGCAAGTAGAATTCTGTTTATATGTTTTGATACTGAAATTGGAAAAGAGGTTTTATCCTCATAAGAGTGAAACTTTTATGTCAGAAGTCTCTACTAGACTCTATCTAGTTAAATCTGATGTTATTTGAACATGACCTCTCATCCTGATCAGTATCAAAGTCTTGATATATGGAATTCTGCAGCGCCTCATCCAAACCATGTTTATTTATTTATTACAGCTGTTGTGTGAACAGGCTGCTGTTCTACTCTCATAATTAACTATTATAGTCTAATTTTGACTATAATTCCATCACAGATTCTATAGAGAGACCGTAGCCTTTCATACAAAAGCTATTTTATCATACTTATGTATGATTTATTTTACTGTATTAATATTTATATTATACAGACACATACTTACATCAGTTCACACTATCCATACACAACTCAGGTAATGGTTGTTTTATGTAGCTCTAGAGTGGATAGATTGAAGCTTTACCGCTGGCTTGAAGCTCGAAGAGTGAGGTAACTTGCCGTTGTGGTCTGACTCACCTAGTTTTCTGGTTGACGTCTGGCTACAGTGATGAGATAATGTGGAATTTGCTGTGAGTTGATGGTGATTTCTAAAGTAACTTATAGTCTTTAATGGACTATGGGTGATCAGAATATGACTTCAACAAAATGTGTTTTACTATAGGTCTCTCAAGGATATCGTTTTGGTAGTACGGTAAACACTCTTCATTTCCCAAAGTCAAAAGACCGTGTTAGGATTTGAAGCTGTGTATCTACTAAATCACACTACAGGCCGTTGGCTGATCATGGTATATTGATTGATCAAATGCCTTAGTGTCATTTTACACTAATTTGGCCAATTATGGTGTCGTCTGGATGTTTGCTTGGACTCTTAGTAGTGTAATCTTACGAGCCGAGCGGCTTGGGGACAACGCACTATTAAGGACTCCACCCACAGCCTGATTCGCACGATTGTTGGTCATTCACCTTACCAGATGTCCCGTTGGTTTCCTGGCTTTGTCGATATCCGGATTACCGTTTTTGATTTGTGATACCTTTCAGTTCATAACTGTTGGGTAAAACCAATTAAAGACAAAAGTCCTCCTGTGTTTCTTTATATTGAAGCCATATGTTGGATCACACATAAGTCTCTGACTTAATTTTCACACCATGGGAAACTCATAGCATTGGTACACGGTTGGTTGAGTAAATGAATACTGTGCAAAGTGTTTTATTTAACTCCTGACAATTTAATATTGTCTTATCCAAACCCTACCTCTCATTTGAGAAGACCCAGTTTATATTTGAAATATAATATAACTATTTATTTGTTCAACATGGATTTGAACATAATATCCTCTTTGATGGATGCCATTTCATGTGCTGAGCGCTGAGTCTCATAACAGATATGCCTACACAAGCATACACACTACATAAACTATACAACAAGTGGCTTGATTCGTCGAGTCACTATAATCTTTATTCTTCTTCTCTCCGCTATGCGTTGTGAAACACCCTGTCTTTTGCTTGAGTAGTCGAGCTCTGTCCTACGATCCTGAGACTATTCAGAGGAGGATATCTTGGTGAAGTAAGCCCTATGTAGACAGTTCACCTCTGCATTTGCCGAGACCCGCACACTATACAGTTCCCTTCTGGCTGAAGGCTATAGGATCTGCGTCCCAGACAAGTAGGACTTGCCTCCAAGATCTCCACTCTGGTGGAAGGAGAGACATTTCTGAAAGGTTCTGGCTACGCCATCCTCTTCATGCTCAGATTGTGACGCTTTACATCTTTGTCCTGATTGTACGCAATCCGACAATGCATAACACTGTAATTTCTTAGATATGTTCTGAATAGACGCTCTAAGAATTGCATATGAAATATCTGTTTATGAGTACTTGGTGGCAGTAACTGGAGTGGGCATTTGTTAAACTGGATGTTTTTTTCCATTTAACTGATTGTTGAAACTGGGTTTTCACATTCCTTTGCCTTATACTCTCTTTTGCTGCACCACTGTTGTGCTTAAGTATACTTGAGCGCCTCGTTTGCGTTGGACTGGGACCGGAAAGAGCTAGAGGGGAGGTTGGACGTAGCTCCCCAGGGCAATGCCCTGGGCCACAAGCCATCAGGGTATTAGCCTGGGCCTAGATTCACTATACCCTATCCTTATCCTAAAATTCCTATCCACAAACACTATTCTTATTTACACTTAACTCTTTCTTTACCTATTTAAAATATAACTATTATCCACTGTCATGCTTAATTAACACTATTTATTTATTTATTTGTATTTATATATTTATAATTCATTTCAGCTTGCTTTAGGTAATTAGCTATAAGATTAAGCGTCTCTGTTATCATTGTACTTTGAACATACCTTATTAAAAAAGAACCTAACTATGGGATACTGAAACAAAAAATTACACAACGTAGTGTCCTAACCAATTGAGCTCTCACACCTGCACAGCTCACACAACTATCAGTTTCTTCTTTTATTCATTAGCAAGATCCCAGCAAGAGTCCATATTTTACATGCTATGAAACCAATGCGCAACTTTCGATAAAGTACTATTTACTTCGTAAGAGCAATTATTACCTCTGTCAACTTTAAAGACTAGAGGAAGTGTCATCAGCAAATAGCACTGTCTCGCATAAATTCTTTGCTTAAAAAGGAAGGTCATATAAATAAATTAAAAACAGCAAAAGGAACCAGTATTGACCCATGGGGTACGCCCATGTTGATAGGGGCTCCAGTAGACTCAGTTTTGTTGATAACTACTTTCTGTGTTCTTTCACATAGATATGATTGCATAAGGCTAACCGATTTATCATAGACACCATAATGTTTTAATTTCCTTAAAAGCGTTTGGTGATTAACACAATCGAAAGCTTTGGAGAGGTCACAATAAATACCAACTACATCTCGCTTGCTCTCCCAAGCATCAAATATATGTTTTTAAATATAATATGATAGGATGACATACCAAGACCAGTATGAATTAGATCTCATCTCACAGGACACCATCGATTTTGGGAATGAATTGCTAGAAGCCATATCCGAAACAATGAGATAAAAGTGGAACAAGCTAATCAAAAGCGTAGATATGACGCATAAAAGCAAGAAGGCATGGTGTTTTATAAGGAAACTAAATAATGATCCTAAAATCGCTGATCGTCATTCCAATGTGACCACAAACCAGATCGCTCACCACTTACTCCAAAATGGGAAAGCTTCCACGAAAAGTCTCCAGAAGAAATTTACACGAGACCCTGGTAAAGAGGTTAACCACTTGGACGAGGCTTTTACAGAAACAGAGCTCAAGTTTGCCCTTGATAAGCTCAAAGAAGGTAAAGCCGCTGGCTTTGACAACATCATGGTCGAGCAGCTGAAACGGTTTGGTTTCGTACTACTTATACAAAACTGTCATTTATTCCATGGCCGCTTCCAAAGGGTATGTAATCTAATCACTAACGTTTTAGCCACCTACTTTTAATAAATTACATTTGTGGCAGAGAGTGTATATAAAACTTCTTCGAGATTATTTATTTTTATGAGTTTATTATCTTTGATATAATATGTTAGTCAGTTTAAAGTTAGCCCGCCATTTGTTTATACTTTGTGCAATGAAATTTAAATAATGAAATAAATATTCCTCCTTCGGAAGTACTTGTACCCATGCAATATTTCATTAGAGTATCAAAAATTTTACTCCGACTATGCAAGTCTCCTTACAGAACTCCGCAAACTTATCTGACGCGGTGGTTAAATTTGAGAGTTAAAACTGTCAATACAGCTGACAGACTTTTCATTCTTTTTTATTGCTACTGGCGCCTCAACCATGGGTTTTAGATATTGTTGTGGGGATTTCGAATTTCAAAACCGCGAGAGCATTTCTTGCAAGAAATTGTATGCATGCTCTATTTTGTACTAATAATGGATAAGAGAATCAGTAATAAAAATGTTTTGAACCTGAAATTTACACAAAATGGTGCGGTTTATGTTCCTCACTCAAAGGAAAGAAGCTGGACTTCTCACAGTCTCAAAAAAGTGTAATGGTGATATTAGATCAACTAGGTATATAAAATTCTTACATCGGTTTTATTTCAAGAATTGCTTTTACATTATGTCTCTGTAAAAAACTTTTTCAACAAGCGAATTTCTTATTTCTTGATGCAATTTTTTACACCTACCTATCTTAACTTTCTCACATTTTCAATTTTGAGGAACCTAAAACGAACATAAATTTAATATACAGTAGTAGAAGTTAGAAACTTACACTAATTATGTACACACAACACAACAAAATATTGGTACTCAAATAGGTACAACTTTTATGGGCTCTTAAGTATCTTAGGCAATATTATCCGTCACTTTTATTTCAAACTATTGATGTTTGCTTTAGGTAATGAGTAAAGTAACTTGTCCTAGGTTAAATAGGTCTATGGTTATGCAATAAATGGCAAAGCACTCATCTATACCCAATCCTGAAGCGCTATTTAAATATTTCCTAGCAAAATAAGCATCATTGAAAAGAATTAGGATCCTAGTGTGAGATTTTTTTTTCAATTTTGGCGCAATCGGAGCGATACAGTCTCCACGTCCAAACGCCGCCAATGCCAGGCGGAGACTGAACAATTATGCTGCGAAACGGCGCACGATGCATTTTGGGATACTAGTTATTGACTATAAATATAACAAAAAAAAATTTTAGTAACTTCCCTAGATATGACTAAGAACTACTTACACAAAAAAAATTAGCTTGATTACTCAACTAGTTATAGAGATAATTGAGTTTAAGACGGAAAAAAGGGGTCTTGAAAATATTTTTTTTTAGTACATTGTATTTATTTGATTCAAATAAATTTTAGTAACTTCCCTTCATAAAGAAAAGATCTATCACATATAATATTTTGAAAGGCCTAGCAATGATACTTTGTCAGGAAATTTAATTTAAAAACATTGAAAATTCTGAGTTTGATCGCCGCAATAGCCTTAAGGAAATACTTTATACATACAGTTACGTTCAATTATAACTGTCTTTGAGATTTTAAATTATTTTTATGCATTGCAAATGCAATTTTGTAAGTATAGGAAAAATGTGATAGTAAAAAACCTGAAAGCTACTTATAGGGCTCGTGGTTTTTTACTATCACATTTTTTCTATATAACTGTCTTTATCAATTGCTTTGTACCTATTTCTGGCATTAAAAGATTTCAAATATATATTGGATGCTTTAATATTGTTCTCGTAGATCTGTGGGTAAATTTATGTCTTTAGAGACGCGCGATCTTTCGGCGACAGATAATCTATAAGTGCCTTGAAGCTGAAATGTAAGATTACTTACGAATACGATATATATAGAAACGGTGAGCCATTGTGGAGTGCAATAAGGGACATACTACATTCTGCCTTATCAATTTAGGTAACATAACTTTAAATTGAATGTCTGTTGTTCAGGGTTTGTTGTTTATTAATATTGAATTTATTTTATAAGTGGAGATTGTCTACTTCAAGTATCAATAAGTGCTTAAAATATAACAGGAACGGAAAAACACTGAACATTACATATTTTTTAGAAATAGTTACTGCTGTGTGATTTGTACAGGATATAGACCTCAAAACAATAGATAATGAAATTTTTGTCTGTTTGTATGTCTGTCTGTTCACTTTTCGCGTTTCAAAAGTATCACTACAATATACCTACCATGTTCATTGTTCAACACCCTAGCCTACGAATTCAATACTCATTAGACTCTTTTAGTAGAGAATGTCCCTAAGAAACCTAGGCAATTTAAAGCAACAAACATACATACATACACTAGCACAAAATTCACTACACCGTACGATGTCGCAGGCAACAGGTAGTGCTAGATAAAATTTAATATTAGTGTTCATTTTAGCTACAGTTTAGTGCGATATGGCTGAAGCGGGCTGCATTCGAAGCAAAGTTAAGCCAAGAGCTTGAAAATCGAGTTGTATGGAATATATTTGTTAGGGTAAGTTCGGCTTTTATGTTTACATGTATGTATTGGCATTGCTCACACTACTACCTATACCTACTTGTTGACACCGCTATCGCTATAGGTACAAACCTAAAAGGCTTATCTATTTAAAAAGAACAACAGCAAGTTTTACATTATTAATGATAGCTTAAGGAGAGCCGACCGAAGAGAGTTCCCGACCGAAATAGGCACGCTAACACTTGCTCGGTACACTTCGCGCGGACCCAGCGGCAGCTGGCAGTGAACAGTGAACTCGCGAGCGCCCCGCGAATCGAAAATCACTTAAAATTCAATTAAACATGAAATAACAAAAAACAAATTATGATGGCCGAAATCCCTTGGCTATTCAAAGACAATTATTTTTATATGTTTTTCATTAACTAAAACCAAGTATCTTCATCATCATCATGTCAGCCGAACGACGCCCACTGCTGGGCATAGGCCTCCCCCAAGGATCTCCACAACGATCGGTCCTGCGCTGCCCGCAAGTATACTGCAATTGAATTATTATTAGACGGATGTTTGCAATTTTATTTGATACAGTAAAGTATCACTAATGGAAAATATAACGGCCGGAATCACTAGATAAAATACTGTAAAATAACATATATTTTTTCCAAATTTTTAGTACTTGTGGTTTGCGAGTAATCCATAATTTAAAATACCCTATTTTCGGGAATCCTCGCTTTAAGAGATTTGTACAACATTACATTCGGTGCTGCCTTAGGTCAGTGAGGCTTAAAAGGTGGCATCAATCACTGATTTAGAATAATGTATTTTGTTGAAGCCAAATAAAACTATTATTGTAACCTTCTTATATAAAATAATGAAAATAAATTTCTGATAAAATTGTCAAATGGCTTTGTAAGTACTCGTAAATATTACAGGTTAATTTCCTGAAGAGTGTTTAAAATCACATTTTGGTATGGCGACTTTTGGCCTTATATAGAACCCACCAACTACTCGTAATAAGTAATATAAGCAAACTCGTATACTCTTATGACTTATTACGTGATGTTCGGTTAACATCGTTAGCTATAAAACATCAAAAGTCCATCTTTATAAATTTAAAACAAGCACAGCTGTCGGCTTTAATGAAAACAGTTCAAGTAAAACTTGCATCACAGAGCGGTGCCAAAATGTTCGTTTCATTGAATTGTGCAGCGCCAGTCAACTGTTGGCTTCACTCCAATACGAGCCATTTGGAAATGTCTTAAGTCCAGATTTGGCTGAAGATTGCTTAACTTTTCAAATAATTGTGTTTTGTAAGTTAAAGAAGGAAGGAGAACGTAACCAACATTTAATGTTATCATGAATTGAAAGTTCTGCTCATAAACCTTGGTGTTCCATTAAAAAAAAAGTATTAAAAGAGTTTCTGCTATAAGCCAAACTTATATACTTAGCTATGCCTCGCAATCTTACTGCTTGATTCTTTTTTTTTCTGTCCCTCTCACTCTCCGGGCGTGACAGAACCGAGTGAAAGCGGGGGGGCTAACGATGTTTCGTTTTCGTTGAATTAGAGTAGGGCCTTGATCGGTTCTGGCAAGGAATATATACTCTGGCGTATTTAGTTACGAACATTCATCGACACCAGTAATAACAGATTAAGACAAGTGGTTATTGAAATGCTCCAGGCTTGGTCTGTAGCTTCATAACACGAAAACTGTCGTTATGGTAATCGTACCTAATAGTAAAATATAGGTAGAATCTGTGTCAGATAACACTGCGCGTGACTGGGGTGTTTTTGGCGCTAGTTACCGTACATTTTTGGTCTTATCTGGTGAGCTCTCTACTAACTATCCTTCGAAAGCTGTCACAGTGCTGTCGTCAAATATTGAATTTTAGTTTTAATACGACTGACACTGCTCTGATTTTCATACAATATTAAAATTTAGGTAATACGATCACGATAAAGATAACGATAGTTTTTCGTGATAAGGGTACTGAAAAGAAAAAAAAACATTATCACTGTCACAGTGAAAAATGTAAAATAGGAGTTTCAAAAGAACTAATTATACCATAATATACTGACAAATGCATAAAGCCATTTGACGTCATATCTGAAGCACGGATGAATGCGCGCGTTGTACGAGTGTCATGGACATGCATAAACGGGTGCTTTCATGTATAAATTAATTAATTATCTAGGCTGCAAAGTATGTTAAAAGTATAACGTATTATTATTAAGTTACTTATATATTACTAGCGGCCGCCCGCGGTTTCACCCGCGTGGTTCCCGTTCCCGTGGGAATATCGGGATAAAAAGTACATATAAACCTTCCTCTTGAATCACTCTATCTATTAAAAAAAAACGCATCAAAATCCGTTGCGTAGTTGCAAAGATTTGCATACAAAGGGACATAGGGACAGAGATAGCGACTTTGTTTTATACTATGTAGTGAAGTTCAAAAAATAATCACTATACAGTTTATTTCCCGATGAAGCAATGACTGTCTGAATGTCTGTTTCGCTTTGCTGACCTCCATGGTTGATTGGCATACACACCGGTTTTCAGGGTGCCGCTATCTCTGGGGTCCCGAGCTCGGTTCCCGGTCGGTTAAGTTATTATAACACTAACTTATTCCATATTTCTTTATGTCTAGGTGTATAACACTTGGGTTCACAGTGCAAATTATAAAATGATTTCAGTATGCCGTTATCTCTGGGGTCCCGAGTTCGGTTCCTGGTCGGGTAAATTTATAACAATAACTATTATTCTATATTTCTTTACGTCTAGGTGTATGTTGTTATTAACTGTTACTATTTCGGTTCACAGTCCAAATTATAAAATTTGGTAGTTTGGCATGTCGTAAAACAAAATCTTAGAGCTCAGTTTCGTTTATAGTAGGGCCAACGCTTAAGACATTACAAATTGGTCAGTTATTGCGGGCATAACTTATCATTATGATAATATAAGCCTGTCATTATCTGTCATAAATATCCATTCATTCGGTTAATGGGTAATTATGATGGCCATTGATCGAAAGGTTACATGTTAGTTCATAATAAATATTAAAGTTTTCATTAGCAGCAAAGCAGTTACGAAATCGGTACCATGATGCAGTTTTTGAAAACAATGACTGCTACGTAATGGGAAGGATTTAAATACCTAAACAACAGTGGTTTTTATTGATATCCATTTTACTGTTGATTATATAAATAACATATTAAACTTAGATGGTGATTATCACTATAACCAACGGGATGTTTAAATTTGTTTTCGAGCTTCTCAATATTTTCCAATTTTTTATTCATTAATTTTATAAAACTTTTTGCATTTGATTGTTGAGGAGTTTGTTTTTTAAAGTGTTATGGCGCAAACGTTTTTACTTTTTACCCGTTTTAAAATTTTATTATGAAAAAGGAAAAACATAATTTATCTTTAAGAAAATATCCAAGCCGACGAAATAGCTAGCAGTCTATTTAAATTGATTCTGTGTGTTGTTGCTGGGCGCAAAGTGAAGTGACTGTCCGTACGCGGCGCAGTAAGTTCAGCGGGCCAATCGCCGTAATTCTATGCAGCGCGTCTTGATCACGTTTGCGTCTTGACGTATGACTTCGTATTGCCGTAATGACATAACGACGCGCACACAGTCGACACAGACATATTGACACGTCGACACAGACAGGATTTTGGGACAAATAGTCCAAAAATCCCTGTCTGTTCCGGTGACATCCGTTACAAAGGAGCCACTTGCAATACGAAATTGGCAGTCAAAATAGACTGTCGTATGAAAACTGTTTTAGTTCCAAAGATTATCACCGGAACAGAAAACGTTGTCGCTCTGTCAAAGCCGCGCGTTATCAAAAACGGTTTTGCACGTCAATTTTGCGCTGGCAACACTGGCAGCAACACTTGTCAGCTTGCTTTGTAATTTTAATTAATTAATTTTATTAGTAATTCACGTTAAATTCCAAATTATTTGTAATAATTAGCTTAATTACGTGTTATTTAACAAGTGGTAGTGTTATCAGCAAGATTAATGCGCTAACATTTGAAATATAGCGAGGAAAAATTGACCCAACTGTCAATCCAGAAGAGGATACAAATTTAAATTGAAAAGCTAAAAATACTGTGGACGGCTTCTTCTTAAACCTGGGGAGTATTGTTTTCATAATTTACATCACTCACATTGCATTCTCAGACCAATAGAAACTTTTATTACTTACCTACTTACCTATCTATAGATATTGATACCAACTACCTATTTGTAGTTTGTAGTTGTTAAATTTTCATTAATTTGTTAGACCAAACACTTGAGTATGCTATTAACAACAACAAGTGTTTTCTGATTCTGATTAAGAATATCATTTGTTTGCATTGTGTTATAAGTAGTTAAACTTCAGCGACACTCCGACCATTTCAATCTTTTAATATACTTGGTACTTAGTTAATTTTAACATAAAGACTTTATTAAGTGATTGCAGGTTTTGCCATCCCCCTTACAGCCTGAATAACTAGTTGCAGTGTATAAATTTCTTAGTAATAAAGTGAAGTTTTTAATTTTAATTGGGTTCAAAATACCTACCCACATATTTTGTTATTATTTTAGTTAGTGATTATTTCTTTTAAATTTAACTAACACACAGGATTTAAATGCCAAATTGGTTTCACATTCACTGTACATTCATCATTACTAGTACAGAGCTCACTTTGAGTGAGCAACGTCACAATCCATAACGATTTGGCATTGATGATAACCTCTCTTTACTTGACAAACTGTGGAAGTAGAGCTGACGGTGACCACTACTGTCACAGGCATACACCTTACTGCTACACTTTGCATACACTACATCTATACACAGACATCTAAATCATTTCAATCAAAGATTGTGAAACTAGTTTACCAAATTAGTCTTGTGATAGTTCTTTATTTAAATAATTAGTGGGTCGTAGAATTAAACATATTTACTAAAATTTAAATAAATTGACAAAATACTTCTGAAACGTTTTTCTCACTTTGCTTGAACAAAAGTCAATTTGATGGTGACACCTTGCAGCTGCTTATATACAGATTTATTTCTGTATTTTAATATTATTAAAGATACTAAAGAGTTTTCTTTTTTTACAACAAGGCTTATAAGAATTTTGTAATTTAATAAAACGCATTTAGCACTAGAATAATCTGTAATTTTAACAAAAGTAAGAGTTAGTTGATATAATATATTAGTTTCTGATTCTGTTTTAACATTTTTAGATTTTTAAACCATAATGCTGACCCGCAAGGCTACAAACAACAACACCGAATTGAAGCTGAGGCAGGCACTAAAGGAGTTAAAGGAGTCCAGGGATACATGCAGCCAGCTAATACGTGAGCGTGATGACAGTGAAGAAGAAATCAAAAACATTGTCGGACGTAACTCACTGTTGAAGACCGAACTAGCCAGTTTGCATACTCAACATATGGAAGTGGTTCTACAAAAAGATCAACTTGAGAGTACCATCAGCAGCTATGAAGAACAGTTTAGCACATATGAGAGAGCCCTGAACCGGATTGCTGACCTGGAACATGAACTGAATGATGCCAATAAGAAAATATCTGCCTTATTAGAGCAGCAACAACAACATGAGGTGGATAAAACTCAAAGCCTTTTTGAGGAGCTAATGCTCTCGCCTGGTAGTCAGTTAGCTAATTCAGCTGTAACGGCTGGTGTTTGCGTTACACCCAGACCTAATATTTTAGGTGCTAATAAATTAAAGAAGTATTTAAATATTCGAAAATTTATTAAGAAAACTGGAAGGTTAATTAAGAAAAATAATTGTTTTTATAAAAATATTGCTTTGCGGAAAGAAAGAATTAGTCTTTTGGATTCAATGGAAATTTACAGTAATAAATTAACTGAAAGCAGGCAAATGTATGACCGGGACACTAAACAATTGCAATTAAATATAATAAATTTGCATGAGTCACTTGAGTCAATGCAAAATAAATATTGTACTGCGCAGAAACAAATTGATGAACACATCAAATCTGCCACAGAGTTAGTTGAACTCTGCAAATATAACGCAGAGAGATATGACTCTTTAATAAATAGTCAAATTGATAGTTGTAATGATTTATCCAAAGAGGAAAACATAATTCGGACGCCACAGAGCCCCTGTCATTCATTAACCTGCATAGAGACCTTAAAAAGTAACTATTGCAAAAAGTCATTTAAATCAGCTTCCTCATGCAAGTCAAAAGACACGAAAACTATTATTTTCTCAGATAAACTGGGACAAGGTCTAGGAGTAACAATGAAAAATATATATAATAGAAATGTTATAAATGTATGTACACCTGGGAAGTCTTTTGAAGATATTGTGCATAGTTTATCTTTGTATGATATAGATAGTTCGACCAACATAATTATTCTATGTGGCGACAGCTCCCAAGTTAGGAAACGTGAAATCTTGATCAATATTAACTTTTTATTGAAACTACAGTCTGAAACCGGCTGTAAATTAGTAATTAGCTCGTTTCCTTACGCGAAAAACCTAACTAGGGAGCAGAATCAGCATATATATGAGTTAAACTCATATTTGTTCAACATGATAAATTGTCATAGCGACAAGGTTTTATATTTTGATATTAATAATTTTATTAATAATTTTATTTTGACATCGGATACTATGTATCTTGCAAATAGGTTTAGGACAAAAATAGCTAAATTGTTAGCTTTTAATTTACAAGACACCTTTCAAGGTGGCAAGCCAAAGTCTTTTGACTCTGATTTTAGTAGCTTACCTACTAATAATAATTTAATTAATTTAAATAATATAAACACTTCTTTACAAAGTGAAAACGTCTCGAAATCGGCTTTAAACTAAAACATAAGACAACAGCCAAGCCCTCTTGCCTTAACGTATTATGTCAAAACATTCAGGGCCTGTCTGGCAAAGTTTTAGAATTAGAATTATTTGCAGAATGTAATGACATTCATGTCATTTGTATAACTGAGCACTGGCTGAATCATTGTGATTTGTCATGTAGTGTGAATAATTTTCAGTTAGCAAATTTATTATCTAGGAAGACTACAACGCGTGGCGGCTCTCTAATTTTCGTAAAAAATAATATAAGCTACAGAGAAAGAAAGGATATTGTAAACCTTTCTATAGAACGTCATGTCGAGCTGTCATGTGTAGAATTAAAAAGCTTAGTCATTGTATGTGTATACCGACCACCTAAAGGTAATTTTGAATCATTTGAATCGGTGATGGAGGATGTGTTGAATAAGTTAAAGTTAAAAAATAAACCAATAGCAGTATGTGGCGATTTTAATGTTGATATTCTTGAAAGCTGTGCATTGACTACACGAATATTAACTTTGTTCAATTCTTTTAATTTAATTAATCAGTTCTTGGAGCCCACAAGGGTAACATCTCATTCAGCCACTTGCATAGATAATGTTTTTTCGGAGTCTGATCCGACTAACAAACTAGTCGTTAAAAATATTACATCCGACCACTACGGATTAAAGGTATCCTATGAATTAGATATTGTTGATGCACCTAAAAGTGTACAATGCAGGCCCGTTACAAAAACGCGACTACGTAATTTTGAAAATAATGTAGCTGATAAAGTTTCTATGATGCCATATGTGCATGATGATCCTAATGCGCTTTATGGAACCCTTTTTGAATTAGTAACGAATGAGTTCAATAATATCTTTAAGTCTAAAACGATTAAATGCACCCAGAAGTTAAAGTTTTGCGAATGGGCTACGACAGGTATTTATAAAAGTAGAAACAGGCTGTATGAACTATATAAATTAAGAGAAACTAATCACAGCCCTCGTTTCGTAGAACATGTAAAACAATATTCTAAGATTTTCAAAAAAGCATGTTCTAAAGCAAAGTCAATATTTTTAAAGGATAAAATTAAAAAGTCAAATAATAAAATCAAAACAACTTGGGATATTATTAAGCGTGAAACCGGAAAAGGTAAACAACATGACAACAGTCTAGCGCTTAACATTAATAACGCAAGAATAAACTCTGAAACAGAAATTGCTAATATTTTTGATAACTTTTTTGTTAATATACCATTAGTAACCACCTCTAATTTGAATTCTTCACCAGCTTCTGCTGTCTCGGTTCTTGAAAAACATGTATCTGAGTGTAGTTCATTATTTAATTTTAAAGAAATTAATTCTAGCGATATAATCAAAACATTTAATTTACTTAAAATGAAAACTACCACTGATTTATGGGGCATATCTGTTACTGTACTTAAAAACATTATTCATGCTATTGCCCCTTATCTTGCTATTATATTTAATCAGTGTATCGCTCAAGGAATTTTTCCTGATTTAATGAAATTTAGCAAAGTCATACCTTTATTTAAATCAGGAAACAAAGAAGACCCAAGCAATTATAGACCAATATCAATATTACCCGCCTTAAGCAAAATATTTAAAAAAAATAATACTAGAGCAATTATTGTCTCATTTCTCATTAAACAATCTCATGCATAGCAAACAATTCGGATTTATGAAGGGTCAGTCAACCACGGATGCTGGGGTTGCACTTTTAAAGCATGTGTTTGATGCCTGGGAAAAGTCGCAAAATACTCTTGGAATATTTTGCGACTTATCCAAGGCTTTTGATTGTGTTGATCACCGGACGCTGCTGTTGAAGCTAAATCATTACGGTGTAAAAAAAAATGCCCAGAAACTAATACTGTCGTATCTCAGTTCCAGAACTCAGACAGTTGACATTAATGGAGTGAAATCAAACGGCTCTCAGATTAAACTAGGCGTACCTCAAGGCTCTATTTTAGGCCCTTTTCTATTTTTGGTTTATATTAATGATTTGCCTTTCTTTGCCAAAAACTTCTGTGATATTGTGTTGTTTGCAGATGATACTTCTTTAATATTTAACATAGACAGAAACAAAACCAATTTTGACGATGTAAACAAAGCACTGTCACAAGTACTCGGTTGGTTTAATTCTAACAATTTGCAGCTTAATGCAAAGAAAACAAAGTGCGTACTTTTTTCTCTGCCAAATGTACAGACGGTACCTGTAGAAATTGTAATCAACAACGAAAAACTGGATTTAGTACAATCAACGATCTTTCTGGGTGTAACTTTAGACTCGAAACTTCAATGGCATGCGCATATCGCAACATTAGCTGGTAAGCTTAGTTCTGCTTCCTACGCTATTAGAAAAGTACGACAGCTAACAGATGTTGATACTGCTAGAACTGTATACTTTAGTTATTTCCATAGCATCATGTCATATGGCATTCTTTTGTGGGGATTAGCGGCTGGCATTAATGCTATATTCATCTTGCAAAAACGAGCAATCAGGGCCATCTATAAACTAGGCTCCAAAACTTCGCTTAGAGACAAGTTCAAGGAAATAGGTATACTGACAGCTGCATCTCAATTTATATTAAATTGCATTCTTTTTGTACGTCGCAATATTAACTTGTATACCAAACATGGTGATTTACACAATCGTAATACTAGAAATAGAAACAAGCTCGTAATGCCTCGGTACCGTTTAGAAAAGGTGCACGGATCTTTCGTTGGTCAAGGTATACACATATATAACAAAATCCCAAGTGATATCTTGGATTTACCATATCTAGAGTTTAAGAATCATATAAAGAGTGGCCTCCTCAAAAAAGGCTATTACACTGTAAATGATTATTTGAACGACAAAACACCTTGGTCGTAACACTCGTAACGAATGTTCCTAGTATGATATTGTGAGTCGTGTCCTATATTTTATATTATTAGCGTTTATATTAGTTAAGCTTTTAATTCGGTCATTTAAGGTAGGCAGTTTGAGTATGTCATGCTCACTAAAACATTTCTACGGTGGTGGCGTGTGAGGCGGGTCGTTACGTTCCCTAAAATATGGTTGAGCGAAGCGATGGCTGGTTCATGCGTCATGCTCGTGAACGGGTGCTGCCAGTGGGAATGGGTCTGCTCTTATCTGCTTGCTTTAAAATGTGTTTTCTTTTGTTTTTATTCATTTTATTAAGAATTACATTTGAAACATGTATGGCGCAACTTGCAGTATATAGTAGAATTGTCTTTTGTTTTTAACTAATATTAAAGCTTTAAGTAGAGTTCCTAAGTACTTAATTGAAAATTGTTCACCGCTATGATCATTAGTTCGCCTATACTTAACTGTATTTATCATAACCCATTGTGTAATTGTGATGGAAACTGACCTTAGTCATACCATGTTAAGGTCATTTTTCAATTTGACGACTCTGTATGAAATAAAACAGGGAGAAAAAAACAACCTGTTCGGAAAAGATCGACGTTTCTGAACGCAACTCTAATGTCACGTCAAATTGACATTAGCTGTCACTTGAAGTTGACAGTGACACTTGATTGGAATTCTTCTTGGAAAAATGTCGGAATAATTTTGCTGAATTTGTTAAAAATCGCTCGCGTTGAATGTGCCTGGCATATCGAGTTTGAATACATCTTAAATTATCTATGTGATCCCGTTTTGTACGACCAAGGTTTTGATGCCATCTCTGGAGTGGCCGGTCGCGGATGCTTTGAAAGATAACCTTTTCTACCGCACGCGCTTGTTGTCGGGACAATATATCGTAATAAAAAAAGCTCCCACGTGTGTGTCTTTGTGTATCTATTGTTGAAACGCCCAGTGTCTTGTGAACGCTGTTATTTGTGTTATGAGTGAGGTGACTAATTGGTAAGGTCTGCAGAAGAAGACGGAGCCACAGGGGGGGCCCCCCTCTCCCCACGCTGCCCAGGGACTTTCTACAGCACAGACCACAGTATGTAAAATCACCTTACTTCACAAATTCTCTCCACTGTGTATCGCAGTCCAATTGTTCAGTTACATCCCGGCTGAAACCTAGTTTTTTGTCCGGAGTCTATACTAGTAATACCAGCTTCCACTGCGCTAGCCATTCCGCGGTCTAGGCAGGGGTGTACTGAACATTTCTTGGTAGCAAGAGCGTAGCTTGAAGGCCTGAGAGGCCCACGCCAAAATTTTGTCTATTAATCAGTGCCGTTTGATGACCCAGTCTGGTCCGGACTAGATTAATTTGTACTTGTAAATGGTAATTAACTTGCATTTGAAAAGTAAAGGGCATTCCTTTGTTATTGGTTCCATGTCTTGTAATTAATTGTCATGTATTGAAGTTCCAAAATATAAACAGATGCCTTTCTTTGTTCATAATAATTATTATTTAGTTTTGTCAGCAAATTTGAGTTGTGAATATTGACAAGTTTGTTGCTAAAATAATAGCAAATAAAAGGTTAGCTAATAAGTTTGCACTCAATACTTAGTGAAACTTAAATGATTTGGGACATTGTTTACACATTGAAACTCATTGAAACTTGTGCTTTGAAATAATTAAAATTAACTTGTTGTTGTGTAACAGTATGTTGTGTTGATATCCAAGTGAATTTCAATAGTCAGTGATTTTGAGTGAATTTCAATAGTCAGTGAGTTTTGTTGTTTTCTGATAACCTCCAGATATTTAAGAGTTTGTGTCATTATAAATACTTTGTTGTTGTAATATTGGAATTTTGTGGTTATCAATAACCTCAAAATATTGGAGATTTTGTGTTATAGTGAATATTTTGAATTTGTTGTTTTTGTTGATAAATTTGTGACGTTACAATGACGGCCTCCTCTGCTAAAGCCAAAATACGTTCTGAGTTACGGTGGTTAGCGTCTGCAGTCGCATTGTTGGATCGACCTGATAGGACGGAGGCCTTGTTGAACAGATACGTAGATCTGCCCGTACGTTTGGCTGTTGTTGATGAACAGTATGCCTTATTTTTGGAAAGGACTGTTGAGGCCGATGTGGAAATGCGACAAGAAGTCGATTTGGATGTGGACCAGTGTTATGATTTTGCGGACAGAATTACCCAGGTGGCTCGGCCTTTGCAAGTGGCAAGAGAGAATGAACCGAGCCCGTCCCCGGTCACATCTAAAAGTATGCCCCCTCTCTTTGCTAGATTGGCCCCCTTAGACTTAAGGCGTTTTGCTGGTCGTCTAGAGGACTGGGAGGGCTTTATTAATATTTTTGATAGTCTGGTACATGCCCGGGATGATTTGACCCAGGGCCAGAAGTTAGCTTATTTATTATCCGTGTTGGAAGGGGAGGCCCTTGAATCGGTTCAACATTTGGCCCCCTCGGATGAAAACTACCCTATTGCTAGGGATTTGATTGCCCGTCGGTACCAGAACGTACGACGTCTGGCGGACAACCATGTTGCCGCCATTTTGAATTTACCCCGCGTTGCCAGCGTGATGCACTTGAGAGTGGCTTTGTTGAATCCGCTGTTGGTGGCATACAACGCATTAAAAAACTTAAAACTCCCAGTGGAGCAGTGGTCGTTTTTGTTACTGCACATTGTCCTGGGAAAGTTGCCGGACTCTGTTAAGGTCCGTTTTGAGCAGCAGTATGGTGGGGATAGTGCGACTTATCTGCCACCCTTCTCGGACCTCTTGACGTTCCTGGAAGGAGAAAGTAGACTGGCAGATAATTCCTCTCTGGCCGGTCCTATGGGACCCGAACGACCTGTGCCACAGAGTAGATCCCCCACCGGACCCCCCCGTAGGGGGCGTATGGCCCCTCGCGCGCCCGGCCGCTATGCCGCCGTCCAGGAGACCGCCCGCTGCTTGTATTGTCGGGAACCGGGTCACAGCACGACCCGTTGTGATAAGTTCCTCGACCAGCGCGTCCAAGGCCGTCGAGCGATCGCGCGACAACGGACATGGTGCTACTCGTGCTTGGGCCTGCACATGCAGCGCGAATGTACCCAAGCGCACCCATGCCGCTTTTGTAAGGGCAACCACCATCCCCTCCTCTGCATGAACAGCCCAGAGGGCGGCGGAGCGCCGCAGCGCGTCGCTGCAGGATCACCGCGTATGGGTGGGGGTCTCGGACCCCCCGCGGTGTTTGCATCCCGCAGCAGTTCTAGTGGCCACCAGAGTGGCCCCAGACGCTCTCCGCCACGTTTGGACCCTCAAACGGGCGGGGGTCCCAGGGACCCCCCCATGGGAAACCGATCCCCAAGGATGGGGATGAGTTATGCGGGCGTTGCCGGAGGTCGTAGAGGCCCCCCGCGACGTTTTGAGCCTCGCACGGGCGGGGGTCCCACGGACCCCCCCATGGGAAATCGGTCCCCAACTAGGGGGTTCGATTTTGCGAGCGTTGCGGGAGGTCGTAGAAGCCCCCCGCAACGTGTTGAGCCTCGCACAGCCGGGGGTCCCCGGGACCCCCCTTCTGAAAATCGGTCACCGTGCCCCCGCGACTATGGGGCGACGTACACGGTGGATGATAGGCACCGATTCTCGCCGCCGCTCGCCGAATACCCGCGTTTGGAGCGGCGCCCGCCCCGTCTTCAAGGGGCCGGGAGATATAACCCGCCTGATACCGGGCGATTTGGACGTAGGCAGTATGTGGGAGAATGGGACCCACTGGATCGCTATGAGCGACCCCCTTACCATGGGGGGACGTCTGGGGACCCCACATACTAGCAATCAACGTGTTTACGGTCGATTGTAGCCACCCCTCCAGAGACCGTTTTGTTGCCCACGGCCTCTGTGCTTGTCAGGGGATTGAATGGCGACCTTGTGGAAGTTCGCGCCTTGTTGGATTCCGGTGCTCAGGGGTGTGTTGTGTCATCTTGGTTAGTTAGGCGGTTGGGCCTCAAGGTGCACCCCCACACGGAAGGCGTGAGAGGTGTTGGCGATGTGAAAGTCCCCGGGTTGTTAGGGCATGTTGACTTCACATTTACATCACGTAATAAGTCCACGCCAGGCATTAAGACCTCGGCGATTGTGTTGGACACAGTTGTTGGCCGTCAACCTTCAGTTGACTTGGGACCGAGTATGTTGTCTTTGGTGTCTGATTCCCCACTCGCCGATCCAAATTTCTTCCGCCCAGGCCCGATTGATGCTCTCCTTGGAGCCGATGTCCTGGGGCGAGTTTTGTTGACGGGGAAGCGAGTTTTGCAGCCAGATGGCTTGGTAGCTCTGCAGACGACACTCGGTACAGTTGTGATGGGCCCTGCTCGCCGCGTTTTGGATTCCCTTGATGAGGATCGCGGTCTTGTTTTTAATGTGTCTCTCTCCGAAGTGGTGCAGAAGTTTTGGGAGGTTGAGGAACCTCCACCAGCCCCGCGGGTAGACCCAGTAGCGGATGAATGCGAGTTGTATTACCAGAATAACACTGGTCGCCTCCGCTCTGGTCGTTTGATCACCCGTCTCCCCTTTCGTGCCGGCCGACCTCCTCTGGGCGAATCCCGACCGCTAGCGGAACGTAGGCTAGTGGCGATGGAGCGTCGCATGAGCAAGGATCCGGTCTTCCGCCAGAAGTATGTTGAATTCATGCGGGAGTATGAGGAGTTAGGGCACATGTCCGTGAGCGATTTGGATTGGCGCTCCGTTGAGCACTTCTTTTTGCCGCACCACGCCGTTTTGAAATCCGGAAAGATTCGGGTGGTCTTTGACGGTTCGGCTCCCACCTCTACTGGAGCGTCCTTGAACCAGTGTCTGCATGTAGGTCCCAAGCTGCACACGGAGATCTCAGACATTTTGACCAACTTCCGGCGGCACCAAATTGTATTTATGACTGACATCCGGATGATGTTCAGACAAACGGTCATCCATCCCGAGGATAGGAGGTACCAATTGATTTTGTGGAGAGAGAGTCCTAGGGACCCCTTGTTGATTTATGAATTGAATACGAATACGTACGGTTTGGCTTCGAGCCCGTTTGTTGCGATTCGTTCTTTGTTGGAGTTGGCCGAGAAGGAGCGCTTGAGATACCCTCGCGCCTCCGCCATTTTGGCCAGTGACGTCTATGTGGATGACATTTGCACGGGCGCCTCATCTGTCTCAGAGGCGATTGTCCTGAGAGACGAACTCACCGCCCTTTTGAAGTCGGGAGGTTACGAGTTGAGGAAATGGATATCCAACTCGCCTGATGTACTGGCAGGTTTGCCCGAAGAGCACCAGCAGGACCCCCACCTATTCGAAAATGTTGATAATCCCCATGTGGTGACCGTCCTTGGCGTACAGTACAAACCGGTCTCTGACACGTTCACTTATTGTGTGGATTTACGACCACCGAAAGTCTGGACCAAGCGTTTAGTATTGTCTACTGTCGCACGTACCTTTGACCCCAATGGGTGGATTTGCCCCGTGCTGTTTATGGCTAAGTGTTTCTTGCAACGGTTATGGGCTTCGGGTGTGTCGTGGGATGAACCCCTCTCGGACGAGTTACTCCGAGATTGGTCGAGCTTCGTTTCATCCCTCCCCGAGATTAATGAAGTGCATTTGCCGAGGCTATTCCTCCCTTCTGAAAATTGTAAAGTTACTCTTCACGGCTTTTCCGATGCCTCCGAACGTGGATTTGCTGCGGCCGTGTACCTCCGCACCGTTACTGTTGACGGAGTTGTTGCTGTGCATCTGGTGATAGCGAAAAGCAAAGTCGCTCCCCTTCGGACTCGTCATACGATCCCGAGGTTGGAATTGTGTGGAGCTGCCCTCCTAATGCGTTTGTTGAACCACGTATGGCTCACATTAGGTCGATCTATTGCAATACAAGAGGTTTATGCTTGGACGGACAGTCAGGTCGTCCTTTGTTGGTTGAAGGCTCCGGCGCACACCTTGGACGTGTTTGTGGCCAATCGAGTGTCGCAGATTTGTAATTCTGACATCGAGTTGATTTGGAGACACGTGCCGGGAACCATGAATCCCGCGGATTGTGCGTCTCGGGGTTGTGTAGCCCCAACCCTAATTAACCACCCCCTCTGGTGGGGCCCCCAGTGGTTGATGCGGCCTGAGTCGGAGTGGCCGCCCTCTCCAGCGTTGTCGAACGTAGCCGTTCCTGATATGCGGGCATGCGTCCTGGAGACTAACCCCGCCGGGGTAAAGGATTTGTTGTTGGATCGGTACAGCTCCTTACAGAAGCTGCTTGGTGTTACCGCTTGGATCAGACGTTTTGTGTACAATTGCAGAAACCCACGCGCGAGGCGTGATTCGTCGGTTCTCACTCCGGACGAGCGTAGGGACGCGCTCTTGTTTTGGGTCCGGAGAGTACAAGCTGATAGTTTTGAGTCCGAGATTGAAATTTTGCGTTTAGGCCGTCGCAAGTTGAAGGGCGCGGTATCGCGATTAAATCCCTTCCTGGACGAGAGTGGGCTTTTGCGAGTCGGCGGAAGACTTCGAAATGCGAACCTGCCGTATGGAGCTCGTCACCCCCTTTTGTTACCTAAAGCCGGACATTTGACTCAACTGATAATAACAGATCGCCATGTGAATGCACAACATGCTGGCTGTAATGCTTTGTTGGCCATTTTGCAGCGTGAATTTTGGATTTTGTCTGCTCGCCGAGCCATTCGCACTGTGGTTTTCCGTTGCCTGCCTTGTTATCGATTGAAGGCCGCGACCATGCAGCCCCAGATGGGTGATTTGCCTGCTGATCGCGTCACGGAATGTAGAGCTTTTGCCGGAGTCGCCACCGACTTCGCCGGTCCCTTTACTGTAAAGGCTTCGAGACTGCGTAATGCTAAAACCTATAAGGCGTACTTGTGCGTGTTTGTGTGTTTGTCCACCAAGGCTGTCCATTTGGAAATTGTCTCGGAATTGTCTACCGAAGCCTTTGTCGCCGCCTTGAGCAGATTTGTTTCCCGTAGAGGACTGCCGACATTGATACGTTCCGATTGTGGTACTAATTATAAGGGAACGTGTAATTATCTTAAGGAAGTAGTTAAGTTTTTTGTTGATAATAAAACAGACATTGGAACCACCCTCTCCCGGCGTGGGATAATCTGGAAGTTTAGCCCACCAGCTTGTCCGACCTGGGGAGGAATTTTTGAAGCTTGTGTAAAGGCTGCCAAGACACACTTGCGTCGCGTGATTGGAGAAACTATTCTCACGTTTGAGGAACTTGATACGGTATTTTGTAAAATTGAGGCCGTCCTCAACTCGCGACCCTTGTGCCCGTTGTCTTCGGACCCGAATGACCTGGAAGCGTTGACCCCAGGTCATTTCTTGATCGGACAGCCCCTTTTGGCGTTGCCTGAATATCCGATTCAGGATGTAGGATCCCATCGTTTGTCGCGATACCAACTTTTGAAACAGATGTCCCAAAACTTCTGGGCACGTTGGTCGATGGAGTATTTGCATATCCTGCAACAGCGCGTGAAGTGGACAGATAAAACCACCCCACCCCAGACTGGCGACCTCGTGTTGATTAAGGATGCTAACCTGCCGCCCCTATGTTGGCGAAGGGGGCGCATTGTTAAACTCTACCCCGGAACTGACGGAGTTCCTCGTTTTGCTGAGGTTTTGGTTCGAGATTCGGTTTTGAAGAGAGCAGTTAGTGGGCTCTCCCGATTACCCGTAGATTGACGTACCGTTCTTAACGGTCCGGGGCGGGGGGATGTTCGGAAAAGATCGACGTTTCTGAACGCAACTCTAATGTCACGTCAAATTGACATTAGCTGTCACTTGAAGTTGACAGTGACACTTGATTGGAATTCTTCTTGGAAAAATGTCGGAATAATTTTGCTGAATTTGTTAAAAATCGCTCGCGTTGAATGTGCCTGGCATATCGAGTTTGAATACATCTTAAATTATCTATGTGATCCCGTTTTGTACGACCAAGGTTTTGATGCCATCTCTGGAGTGGCCGGTCGCGGATGCTTTGAAAGATAACCTTTTCTACCGCACGCGCTTGTTGTCGGGACAATATATCGTAATAAAAAAAGCTCCCACGTGTGTGTCTTTGTGTATCTATTGTTGAAACGCCCAGTGTCTTGTGAACGCTGTTATTTGTGTTATGAGTGAGGTGACTAATTGGTAAGGTCTGCAGAAGAAGACGGAGCCACAGGGGGGGCCCCCCTCTCCCCACGCTGCCCAGGGACTTTCTACAGCACAGACCACAGTATGTAAAATCACCTTACTTCACAAATTCTCTCCACTGTGTATCGCAGTCCAATTGTTCAGTTACATCCCGGCTGAAACCTAGTTTTTTGTCCGGAGTCTATACTAGTAATACCAGCTTCCACTGCGCTAGCCATTCCGCGGTCTAGGCAGGGGTGTACTGAACACAACCCTTGGAGTTTCTTGCCGGTTCTTCTCCAAGGCCTCCCGCTGTAGGGTTTGCGAACCGATGGCGTAGCTTCTATGACGTTCACAAGTATTGTAAATAACAATCTAAATTGAATAAACATATTTGAATCTTGAATCTTGAATCTTGAATTGCACGTACACTTGACTAATGCGTCATAGGATTACCGCGATCGGGGCCCGCTCGCAGATCACCAGCCGTAGTAGCAAGGTTCGGCTGCACGTCATCTCCGTCGCTGCACACGAGCCACATGCGACAGCCACAAAGAAGAAACAAGTGACGCCTACCGGCATCAACCATGTGAGGAGAGTTCATATGAAATGTATGAAAACTATATGAAAACTATACAGGAAATATGTCGTTGGCGGCGTTTTGTGGTTGTGGTCGGTGACCCGTGTGCTGCCACTTTAAGGGCCTGTTTCACAATATCTAAGTAAGTTCTCACTAGCTGTTACTTGACAGATAGTCCATACAAAAACGTCAATTCAACTGGAAAGCATCTCCTAATCGGACATTATGAAACAGGCACTAAGTCTCTTTTTGTGTATCAAATTGCAATTAAATGTTGTTAATTGCTTTAAGTTTTATTGAATAAAAAATTATATAAAAGGCTGATTATTATTGCATTTAATGTCTATTGTATGGACTGTTGTATATGAAATAAATGCTTCATCTAAATCAAATAAAATAAAATTACTCTCCACAAACCTGTCTATACGTACAGTTCATAATCAAACAACAGTATTATTTGACAGTGTATGGGAAAAATTGTGCAAAATTAGGGAAAAATGCATAAATTGCGGCCGCCGCTTCCGTCTAGTGGCCGAATTAGGATACGTAGGGGTCGGTTAATGGGCCCTTTATGGAAACCAGGGTGATAATGGGCCGACTCCGTCTGAATGTAAGATAAGGACGTTGACGCAGGAAAATATTTGTATGTGTGGAGGTACATTATACAGTCGCGGTCTGAAAACGTACCCTGCGGTTTGATGTTACTTCCAAGTTAAAGGATGTGAAGCTTTGAGCGTTTTGACCTAAAGGCTGGCTTCACATTAGCACAGAATAAATAATAGTACACTGGTACAGAAACTTTACTCCGCTAAACCATTTAAATAAATAGCAACTCTAATTACAACGCACTAAAGTGGAATTCAGCTTGTACGGCGCTAATTACGAACGGCCACACGTTGCATTTATTTCTATGGCATATATTCTAGCTCTTTTGCCGATCTAACTTCTATGGACTTGTACCGCCGCGGCGCCGGCGCGGGCTAATCGCGCCCTGTGCTCGAGTAATTATTTTTTGTGCTTTATTTGCTAAATTATGCCTGTGTGCTTCAGATTAGCATTCTAAAAAGTGTAAAAATCACAATATATAACCCAGGCCTTTTAGAGTGCTCAAAATTGTTGTAATCTACACAACGAAAATTAAGCTTAAATAGAAACATATAAACATGTTCCAAACATTAATGGATTATTATTAGGTTATCACTAAACTAAACTTACCCAACCCACAAAAATACTAGGTTAGCACCCTATAATACTGAAATGGAGAATTTACGTGCATGTCATTATTTTAGATGCTTACTTTGTATATTTTGAGGCTCAATTAATTATTTCTCTTTAATTATCATTAGTATTTTTTTCAATTCTTCTGATTTAATAATTCAAAGACGTAACCAACGCTTTTTTAACTGTCTCCATTAAGTGCCTGTCGAGATTTGTTGACTTTGAATATTTTAATATTCCTGTTGTACCTACCCATTGCGTGTCCTCACTACTACAGGTTTTTCTAGCACTATATATTAACAAAACTGTAATCATTCACGAAGCAGAGTTCCCTTTCAATTTCACGCGAATAGCAAATATTTGCGAATATCGGGCCAATCCGACTTCCATCTTTTTTGATAAATCATGATTGCACGAACAACGTGACGTTTTATTTTTAAATTCCACTTTTAACTTTAAATCCGTACAGATGTTTGATTGATACCTCGATATTCAATTGTATGGAACAAACTCGTTATGCCTAACTGCCACTTTGAACTAATTGCTTAAAATGTTGCGAAGTGTTTTTTTATTTGATTTATTTTATTCGAATAAAATTTAAAGCCCGTTTAGAAGTATTCTTTTTGAGACAGAGAAAGCCTCGTAAAAAGAAGAGACGGAGTACAAAATATAAAGTGAATGCTTCTTTGAAGCTAAAACCTTAAGTATTAAGACGTTACAGGAAAAATCTTAGCTCACTTCCTGTACCTATTTATTTACCAACTACCAAACATAAATTCACACTAATCTAATTACTAACTCAAATATTTAACCGTAATCGAATAGTAAATTCCAAATGAAGCGAGATACCCGTCGCAGTTCACAGTGAACGTGAAATAACAGTTCAGTACCCCTAGTGTAAGTTTTTATGTCAAGCAAACGCAAACTATTTCGAGTACGTATTTATGTCAATTTGTATGAAAACTGCATAAGCGCGCTACTCGCCGCTAGAGGCGCTGATACAGTTTTCATACAAATTGACATAAATACGCACTCACGATAGTTTGCGTTTTTTGACATAAAAACTTACACTAGGGGTACAGTATTAACATGAAATTAAGCCCAACTGTTTCCCTTTGGGAGTGCGGGGTGTATTATTATCCGTTTTATGGTTAAACAGTTAATTTATTAAATGCTGTGGCAACTGCTGAATTAAATAGTAACTGCGTAGGTGTATTACGATTAAGATTTGTATAATTATTTATCAAAACGTTTCAATTCTGCACACTCATAAAAACGAGTTTAAGACCTACAATTCTGGTTCTGGCATTGTTTAAACGTCTCAAATTCCTATTCGTGTAATCCATATTTTTGTTCTGTATTCCTAGACTTTGACGACCTCCGTGGCCGAGTGGTGTACGCACCGGTTTTCAAGGTGCCGCTAACTCTAGAGGTCTCGGGTTCGATTCCCGGTCGGGTGAATACTGAAAACGAACCTTTAAATATTTTCTCAGGTCTGGGTGTTTGTGGTAAATACCCGTCGTTGTTTCCAATATGCATAATTCTAGTATTGATACAATGTATGTGATGGTGTCCAATATTTAATTTTATTTATTATTTATTTAATTCCTGAACAGTCATGAGCAATAATATGTAAGCAACATAGGAATAATATTTAATTAAATATCTTATTATAATATTGAATGACATTTTTGGCACTGAAAGTTTTGTAAGTTCCATCTTGTTTACATATTAATGCTAAGATGGACAAAAATATAGATTACACGTGGATGAATTCGCGTCTTCTACTTATGTTAAGTATTTTGTTATAATTTCACCGTTGATTATGTAGGTATGTATTAAAATAAAAACCAATTCCAATCTAACATTTTTTACTGTTAATCTGATTTAGGTGGTCTCCAATTATTTTGTTTTGAACATGCAAAAAATAAGCTATGAAAACATCAAGTTAAAATTATTATTCCTGGATAAAAGCGCATTGAAAGTTTTGATTGTATTATTTTTACGATGGTATTTTGAAACTGCGTACCTAGTTTAAGTTTATTCTCCATTTAACGACGGTGTTTTTCATAGGCAAATTATATTTAAAAACATCTTCAATCGCTCTCAATATATTTAACTCCAAGGGGAGCCACTCTCCTTAAACTTCAGTAAAACTTACATTTTCAGAACTTTAGAATTTAAATAAGTTTCTTGCGAAAATGCGGAATCAAGTCTACAATTTTGTATACAATAAGCTTGGTTAGAAAGCTCGTTAGCTTGATTATGTAAAAGCTTTTGAGTAATGCACGCAGATGTTACTTAGGTCTTAAGTAAAATATACTCGTATTATCTGCAAAACAATAGAGTCAAACATCTTCTTCTTCTATGATTGTATAAGGTCTTTCAACAGTGCACATAATAGCGAAAAAAATCAGCTGTTCCATACATTTTGATCTATTCGATTTAAAATTTTCTATGGAACAGCTGATTTTTTTTTTTCGCGTTTTCAATGTTGGTACCTTAGTAAAAGTTGTTTGTATGCGTGAGTACATTGACCCCTTAAAATTATGTGTACTATTTAAGAAGGCCCTTATAGATAAAACTCTAAATTGATTGATTCATTCATTGTTGGCATAGGCATAGAGCCCTAACGGCTGAAGGTAGTATTTGGTATTTGGTATTGACACTTTTCCGCATTTAGACTCATATTTGGTCCGTTATGCGTGAACATGGCTAGTCAAGCCATCCTAGCTCCTTCCAGAAGCGCAGAAGCCTCATGAGGCGTTCACAGGCTTCTAGGAGCGACCTCACCTCTGTGAGGATTTCTGTTCGTTGTGCGGCCAAACCTACGCACTCCAGGATCACGTGGGCGGCTGTTTCCTCAGCGTTCAGGCAACCTCTACATAGAGGACTGTCTGTCGCATTCATAATAAATAGTTGTCGGTTTAAGGTAAGGTGACCTGTAAGTGTACCAACAACTATCCGGAGGTCTGGACGATTGAGGCTGAGCAGCCTGCAGGTCAAACGCGGCGAGACTGCAGTCATCGCCATCTTAGACTGTCTACAGCTTGTTAGAGCTACCCAACGAGTATTATGTGCAGCACGAGTTCGTTGCCTTACCCATGAGCGCAGTTGGCTGAATGGGAGTGGCAGAATGGGTGTAGGTCCTGCCACTATTGTGGAGGATCCCATTCTAGCCAGCTCATCGGCGGCTGAAGGTAGAGACACCATTTTTAGAGGGTAGATATCTTCCATGGTGTAGATGAGCACTAAGAAAGGATTTTAGAAGATTCCCGTTATACAGGGTGCTACAGGTTGTTCCACTTTGTATGGGGATTTGTATAGGGCTGAAGGTAGAGACACCACTTTTGGAGGGTGTAGGTGAGCACTAAGAAAGGATTTTGGAAAATTTGCGTTATACAGGGTGCTACAGGGTGTTCCAGTTTCTATGGGAATTTATATAAGGCTGAAGATAGATACACCATTTTTGGAGAATAGACACCTTCCATAGTGTAAATGAGCACTAAGAAAGCATTTTGGAAAATTCCCATTATACAGGGTGCTACAAGGTGTTTCAGTTTGCTAAGGAATTTCGATTTAGGTTGAATGTAGAGACACCATTTTTGGAGGGTAGATAGATTTCATTCATAGTGCATGTTAATTGATAGTAAAAACCAAGCGAACAAAGACTCTGACCCAATATGTCAGAAGATAAATGAGCATGGAACAAAAAATAAGGTCTACTGATAAATAAATACATTGATACTTATTATTAATCCGTGACTTACAAAATAAACGCACAACGGGCAAAAGCTAGTAAGTATATATATATATATATATATATATATATATATATATATATATATATATATATGCCCAGCAGTGGGCGTCATTCGGCTGACATGATGATGATATCATAAAATTCAAAAATAATGCCAAAAATATTAATTATAAATTGTGAATTGGCGCCAAAACCCTACTCATAGAAGTCTATACGGTCTATACCTACATTCTAAATACTAAATTCTAATTAAAAAAAAGGAAGAGTGTTTCTTTCCATTGTGGAAAACTTCGTTAGATTCTAACTCTTTTATTAATTTTAACACGACTGTGATAGCATATATATTATTTACTGTGACTGTGACGTTCTCTTCTATGCAACATTGACCTAACCCGACGACGACGACGCCTGCTTTCTTCGCGTAGATTTTCCCCGACAGTAATTGTAGCAGGCGATGCCCAGCCCACCAAACACTACAACGCATCGTCCATCAATTGCTCGAAAAGTTTCAATTTCAACGCACACTGAACATGTTCTTCAAGCAAGCTTTTACGTGTAGACGCAGGGTCGAGCATGCTTGTAGATAGCGATGTTCGGATGAAACATGCGTACCCGCTAGGGCGCCGGTCGGTCACGTGACAGCACCTTCCAGATGAGGGATTTTCTGACAGATGATTAAAAAAGAAAAAAAGTTAGTTCCAAAAACTCAACAGGTGGCGTTCATCAGACAGACTTTGCCTTTTTTTTATTTGCTGGCAAGGAGTAAACGTTAAGACGGTCAATGTTAAAAAAACACTTGCAGAAGGAACAAAAAAAATATTTAAACGACTGAAAAGGCTTATCTACAGGATACTTTTGTAGTTTGTTAGAGAAATATGCTGTGTTATGTGTTTGTGCTTGCTCGTTCACAGCCTTCTCTATCGTCTGTAGAAGACGATAGAGAAGGCTGTGGCTCGTTACATCAATATCGCTGCGCTGTCACCTGGCTGTCTGTCACTCACTTCACTTATTCTGGAGAACAATAATAATTTTGCTCAATCAACAAGAAAACCTCTTGTCTTAGTTGTAATAATGTCTCCTCCATGTATGTATTGTACGTTTTTTTGTAAAAATAGAGGCAATCACTTATTTCCCTCTGATGAAACTAGAAGAGCTCAATGGATTCAAGCAATTTTAAACATTTGAAGCCTGGGATGACCGTACAATAGAAAGCGGTATCTATGTTCAGCTCACTTCAGGCCAACCAATTGTAATAGAACTCCTTCAAGTTACAGTCTGGTATTATTTGTACATTTATTTGCCTGGTATCATATGTTTTGGCCTTGTTTTGGCCATGAAAGTGACTGTATAACCTGTGAATTTCTATTTCAAATTGTTCGTGTATATAACCGAACCAAACCGAATAAAACCGAACCGAATATTTAGAGCCGAATATATAACAATTTCAAAAACTTATTCTCAAAATTTGCACTCGCCCGAATAATTTTTTTCAGTATGCAAATTGTTGTATCGATAATGTTTCTAGTATAAAGTGACAAATATGCGTTTGCGTACTTTTTACACGCGTACTTTTTTTGTTACATTTTAAAATTAAATTTCAAGTGTGATGCACAGGGCTAAAAATTCTAATTTTGATAGTGCTTACATATGTCGTCATCTAAAACGTTCTCGCAAAGTTGCATGCTGTAAAAAATTGTACACCTCTTACTGTCGTGTCCGCCCGGTCTATAACATATAGGATTCCTACTTTTTATCCCGATATTCCCACGGGAACGGGAACCACGCGGGTGAAACCGCGGGCAGCCGCTAGTATTGTATGTTTGTAATTTTAGATGTATTGTAATGGGTTTCATATTTTATGAACGAGCTTTTTTTTTGAAAAAGCTGTTTTAATTATAAGTATATGAAAAAGAGATTGTGTATTTTATTAAATGTAGTTTCAGAAATTGTTTCTTAGATTGCGCTTGCGTTTAATCCCTACTAATATTTTCAATGTGAAAGTGTGTTTGTTTGTTTGTTGGTTTGTCCGTCTTTCACGTCAGAACGCAGCAACGGATCGACGTAATTTTTAGTATGGGGATAGTTCGGGAGCTGTAGAGTGACATAGGCTACTTTTTACCCTGGAAAAATATCATGTTCCCGGGGAATAACGTCGTCGTGTAGTTTACGCAAGCGAGCCTGCGGGCGGAAGGCACTGTTTATGCAATGTCAAGCTACATAAATAAATCACTTTGAATGAACAATGTCATAAGGCATCTAGTCTTGTCGTCTTTCCGTCACTAATAAAAAAAAAGTACTAGTAAAGCCAAAAACGAAACTCTAACAATCTATATATTCCACTCTCGTATCACTCGTATCACAAACGTAACAAAAAAAGGTTTAAAACTAAAACTCAAACTATGATAGGATCACTCCCAAGGCAGGCTTTTATGAGCAAAACGGAGAAAAAATGAAATACATTTGTGTCATAAAAGTCATTGTGACTTCGCCCCGAAGAAAAAAAAACAATCATAACTTTCTCGTGTTGGAGGCTCGAAAATATCGCATCCATTTCCTTTTGTAACCGCATAATGCTTTGTGTTTTGAATAAAAACATATTTATGCTCCCATTTGTTTTCATAGTCACGGTATTGTATGCATCGATTGAAAATGGATACAAAAAGGGTATAGAGTGTATGCGAGCAGCTTGGTGTGTTTAGGTGATAACATGCCCGTTTTAACCAAAGTTTAAAACTTATTTGCTACTAATAAACTTATTTCTTTTTAGTTTTTATAAATGCAAATTGTGTACATACAATATTTCTGGTTAATATAATTATCTAGTTGGGTTTATACCCGTTTAATTAATTTAATAAATACATAAACAAATATATTTCAGTACCTGTACGATGCCGATATTCATTGTGAAGTTTTGTTTCTTCTCAAAATGAAATCCGTTAGATATATCGACGTAGATTATGATTATCGTTGAATAACGTGTTTCGATTATTATCAAATGCTAAATCATAAAATCTACCAATGCAATATAGGTACATAGATATTGGGATTCTGGATTTTCTTTATTTTCTTACGTTTCGGTATTACACTTTATCTGGCTTTCAGTCATATACACAAATCCATTCTTATATTATTATTGCGATAGTAACTAATACATTTGTGTCATAAATATCGTTACCTAAGAAACGCAAGTTTATTGCGCCTGTTCTTCTTGCCAGTTCAAAAAGTCCTGAATGGGTGGTAGAAAAATGTTGACGATTCATATAACTGCACTTTTATTATGTATAAGTGAATACTGAACATTTAATTTTTATAACAGTCTGACTGAGCAAACATAAGCGGGTAGAATGACAGTTTATTTTTAACCGACTTCAAAAAAGGCGGAGGTTCTCAGTTCGGTTGAATTTTTTTTTTTTTTTTTTAATGTTTGTTACCTCATAACTTTGTCAATTATAAACCGATTTTAGAAATTCTTTTTTGGTTTGAAAGCATATAGTTATAAATTGGTCCCATTGTTATACGGTCAGGATCTGATGATGGCATCCTGGAGAAATCAAGGGAACTCTTCAAATATTATAGGCACACCTATAGCGATTTTGGTATTTTCTTAAGTAACTCGTGCCCTTGCTTCCATTTGGTGAAGAGTAACTGATGATGAAGACCACATATGGCCACCGAAAACATTAATTAAATACTAAATATGTTACGGGCGCAATACGATTCCTTTAAGGTTCATAAGTAATTTTCAAGTATTTGCGACTGGTAGTCATCATCTCACGATGATGAGCTGGTGATGGAAGGTACAACTCCTCAATAGTTAGGAGTTGGAGGACAATTCTTTAAATATCGTTGATACGTAAATATTTGTAGTTGTTACCTTTCAGGTTATTTAGTTAAGCTGATGATGGAAGGTAAAACTCTTTAACGCTTAGGAGTTAAAGTATGTTTTTAAGTACTACAAGCGCAAATAGAACTTTAGGTTGTATTCTTTCAAGTAATTTAGGTTAGCTGATGGTGGAAGGAAACTGCATAACAGTTAAGAGTTGGAGGGTGGTGCTTGTCTGAGTGTTCTAATTTAGATATGGGCTATAGTCGTTGCACATTGAGCTACCCTTGCTCATTATGCGGTTTCTTATAGTAGATTTCTAACACTAAAAAAGGAAAAATAAACAAAAATTTTCAAAAAAAATTAAACCGCCTTCAAAACAAAACTGCAAACAAAAACTCATTTCCCAAAAACACGTAAAAGTGAAAAATAAATTGAATCATTCAATTCAAAGTACGAAAGTGCGGGACTTTTTCTAATTAATCTTGAACTTACTGATCTGATTGAAGTCGGTGTCAAGCCGGAAGTAACAAGAACGAATACTTAAAATTCAATTTCAAAATTCATTTTCATTTCAAAATAGTGAAACAATAATAAACAATATCTCATGCGCAGAGTGGTGTAAATTGTAACCTATCAAATACATATTAATATTAATATCTATTTGGCTTGACACCGACTTCAATCAGATCAGTAAGTTCAAGATTAATTAGAAAAAGTCCCGCACTTTCGTACTTTGAATTGAATGATTCAATTTATTTTTCACTTTTACGTGTTTTTGGGAAATGAGTTTTTGTTTGCAGTTTTTAAAAGTAACGTTCCTGAACGATGCTATAAAAGCATTTGTTTTTCTATAGGGTAGTTGACCCACCATCCAACAACACTTCCGAAAGGTATCCGAGCGATTCTTTGAATCCGCAGAGAGTCATTCAAATCCCCTCATCCAATCCGCAGCGACCTACGTCGTACCCGCTTCCTCTAACCCACTATCCCGCAAACCCAAATCCGTCCTGAATGACCCGCCCGACAAGCTCACGGCTGACCTGACCCGCCTATTGGAGGCTCAGGAAGCCGCTGTAGCCCTCACTCCTCAGGACCCTTCCGGTCAACCCCCAGTAATTTCACAGGACCCTCCTTCTGGGAGTCAGTCGACCTAATTTCATTCATTTCATTTTATTTTATTTTATACGATTTTATTTTTACCACATTTCCATTCATTTCATTGCCGACCCGCCCGCTTTGGGCATCGGTCTTTTGTTTTTTGATTTCAGATATGGCCAGTCACCTCCTTTGGATGCTGGTCATCCCCAGTGCGCACTTCGCCTAGGCGGGTGACGCCCTGCGCCACGGCCCTCCAGGGACGTGGTCGCCACAGATATGCTGAAATACCCGTCCAGGTAACAGCTGTTTTCAGGCAGTGTTTAGTCGGTAAGAGTCCGACATAACCATAACAGCCGGCTGTAATGGTATCCATGAGGATTCACTGCCTCCTTCCCCCGTAGTCCGGAAGGTTGCCGGATTAGCGATTGTTTCAATAGGAAACGATCGGTCATTCGACGCAAAAAAAAAATAAAAATATATATAGGGTAGTTGACTCACCTTTATATCCACGTGTTGACCCTACTCCCTACACCTTACGTCATTATTGCACCCTACTCACTGACAAAAACAACATTTAATTACCGAAAAGAAGCTTTATTTCCCTGCGGTCTCGTGAAGGTACGAGAACCTCGAAGAATTCCACTACGCACATTTGCTATTTTATTTGTTGTTTAGATTGCTATTTATATTTACTAATATTTAATAAGGCACCTCAGTGTTCCTAATAAATAAAGGAACCTTGAAACATTAGGAGGTCCACTTGGCATCATATTAATCTACACTTCTACACTAATATTATAAAGGAGTGAAATTAACTGTAAGTTCCTATATTGGAAGCAATCTCTGGCACAAGTGAACCAATTCGAAAATTCTACCACTAGAAAGTATGTTAGCTTTCTTTGTTGAGTGACATAGGCCAAATTTAAATTATATATTAGCACGAACAGAATATCTTTGAGCGTATTTCTGACACTGACACTGAACTTTGTATTGTTAATTTTAAGGGAAAGGGGGCGCTATTATTACTAAGACTCCACTGTCCGTCTGTCTGTCTATTTGTCTGTCACCAGGCTGTATCTCATGAACCGTAATAGCTAGACAGTTGAAATTTTCACAGATGATCTATTTCTGTTTTCGCTCTAACAACAATTAATCCTAAAAAACAGAATAAAATAAACAACTAAGTGGGGCTCCCATGCATTTTTTGGTGTCATTTGATACTAAAATAAAGGCATTCTCTTTGGGAACTACGAGATAATATCGCGTCTTGCAGCTAGTAAATAATCCTTATAATTTGTGCAACTCGAATTTTCACATACTTCTGATGGTAAAATTCTCTCAAGAATTGTTTCTCACAGATAATTTAGAAGTATCGATTTAAAAGTCTCGCGTCCGGACAATGCACAAATTATAAGACTACATAACATTGGACAATAGACATTTGATCTAGCTTGGGCGAAGTCGCTGGCAACAGTTAGTTAAAAAACGCTTTGTGTTAGTTATGTCACAGCTTATTTATCACAAAAAGCCAAACAGCACATTGTGACATTATCACTATGGACGTTGTAACGAGTATGTGCCGGCGACGATAAAACATACACGTAATAAAATTTCCGCGACAGGATGTGAAATGTGCCGGATCTGACATTGTTATGTGGTATATAGTAAATTAATATTGAGTTATATGTCAGGTTTTTTTAATTTTTTGATAAGCGTTGTCTATCATAACGGCTACATCAGAATACCAACGCCATAGCCTTGTCTGTGGCAGATGCTAAGATGATTTCTTTGTAATATGTATTTTTGGCTAAAAATTTTTTTTTTTAATAAAATATTTTTTTTAACACTAGCGGATCCTCGCGATATCACCCGCGTGGTACTCGTTCCCGTGGAAATATCGGGATAAAATATAGCCTATGTCACTCGGGAAGAATGTAGTAGAATCAAAGAATTTTCTAAATCGGTCCAGTAGTTTTGGAGCCTATTCGATGCAAACAAACAAACAAACAATCAAATCTTTCCTCATTATAATATAGATGAAATATGAGAAAAAATGTCCCATCCTCCAAGTATCGCCGGGAATCGAACCCGGGATCTTTCGACGGGGCCGGGCGAATGCTCTGACCGCTCAGCTACGGAGTCGTTAGAGGAAGCGTCGAATCTTTCTAATGCTTCCGCGCTGTGCTGTGAGCCAGCGTTTATATTATCAAGGTGATGATATCACTACCCTCAACACCCAAATGAAATATCTTTCCAGATATTTGACAATCGATAAAGATGAAATAATTGCTATTACAAATTAAAAAAAAATGTTTCTTGTATGCAAAAAAATATTAGAACGAAACATTAAACGAAACATTAGTTAAATGAAAATATTTATACTAAAAGTTAAAAAAAACTTACGGAAAAAATGAATTTATATTTAAATAATGATATTTATGAAAATTTGATGGTTTTTGGAATCTTGCATTTCTTGCAAGTTATAAACTATAGAAATAACGCATGATCAGTAAAGTTGACGTTTAATACTTAATGTTAGTTAAGGATATAGCATAGGTAAAAAAAATATCGTCGATGGCCGTTGCTTACACAAGCGAGGGGGTGCTGGGATCGGTAAGACTCCGGCCGCGGCACTCTCGTAGACTGAGAAATACGTGTAGACGCGGCATGCAGCGCGCATTCTATTTACATCTAAAATTCAAAATTCAAAATTCAAAATTCAATATCGTTTATTCAATTTAGGTTTGTTTAACAACACTTATGAACGTCAATGAAGCTACGCCATCGGTTCGCAAATCCTACGGCAGGAGACCTTGTAGCGAGAAGAACCGGCAAGAAACTCGCCAAGGGCTATTTTTTTCTCCCTGTTTTAACTTATACAGAGTCGTCAAATTTGAAAAGTGACCTTCACATAATAGTAAGGTTACTTTCCATCACAATACAGAATGCCGCTTAAATTAAGTACAATTTTGCTTATTACCTAAAACAGTAAACAATTTTCAACTAAACAAGGAATCAAATAGTTTAATGGACACACTAATCTTAATCTTATTCACATTGTATTATAGGATTAATGAAAAGGAAACTGCAAGCTGCGCTGTATATTCAAATTTATAAGTATTAACAAATAAAAGGAATTTTTGAATAAATAAAACAATTATTAGAAGAATTGCTGTTACTGTAAGACACGGATACCAAAATTACTATGAGACACACCAGCTCGCTCATAAATCAATATAATACTATTATTAACCATATCCCGAACACCTTTAACACAAGTAGACATGAGCAGACCCACCCCACTGGCAGCACCCGTTCACGAGCATGACGCATGAGCCAGCCATCGCTTCGCTCAACCATATTTTAGGGAACGTAACGACCCCGACTTCGACGAAATATCACCTATGTGCGCTTTTACTAAGGAAATTATATTATGTAGAATACAAGAAGAATTATTAATGAATATTTATTGTAAACGTCGGTTTGTAGGAAGAGTAGATCTTAGATATTATTCGTATGTAGTAAAAAAAGCTTTTTTTAACAAAGATAGTCACTTCAAACGATTCTTCAAAATGCAGAACACAGCAGCAGCTATTTATATTTATTTTCTATCTCTTAATCATTTCGATAATATATCCATTATCGAAATGATCTTCGCAGGCAAAACTACAACATTTGCTACAAATTACACTGAAAAAAAAAAATGTATACTGCCCTAACCAGTAGGTACATTTTCAGATTTATTCCAATCAAATTAATAAAACTTATAATTTATTATGAAAAAATATAAATAACTCATACTAGCCCATCATCTAATACTTTTTTACTCAATCAAAATAATCAATATTTAAATAAGTATACCGTTTATATAAAATCACGCTATCAATCTATAATATAAATCAATATATAAAAAAACACTTACTTAAATAAAAATATTGTTTAAGTACAAAAAAATAAAATAAAATACATATTATTCCAATACCAAAAATGATAATATCAAATAATACAATAACTTGTGTCATTGAAAATTGGAAGCAACGATCACATACACCCAGATACAAGAAAATATCTAAAAGTTAGTTTTCGACATTTACCCGTCCGAGAATCGAACCCGGGACCTCAGAGATAGTGGCACCTAGAAAACCGGTGCGTACACCAATCGGCCACGGAGATCGTCGAATTTGTTTAAACAAAATGTAGCGCAACTGAAATAATTGATACTTTGTTTACTAATGTAAACTTGCCACGTAAGGTTATAAATCAGCCACTTTAAAAAAACCTTTTTTCATTAATCATTTTAAAATATCTTTATTTTTCATTGTCACTATTTTTCGCCATGTACGCATCATATCCCTTGTGCTCCAAAAATGGGTAAAAAACGTAAAAACTTGCCTAACGTCAGGTTCTTTTTTCTGTTTAAATATTATGCGATATGCTGAAATATTTGTACTAATTAAAAATTAATACCGAAGCGACAGCAACACAACTATATGTTAAAATTTTGTGCAAAGAGAGCTCTACTTAATTCTGTGGAACTTTATTAAAACTAGCTACGCTTTTCTCCAAAAACGAACTTCTTGTTTTTTCAAGTCGAATCCTTGGAACGGCAATCTTATTTTTATTTCTTGTTTTGAATTGATGTATATTGCTACGTTTTACAAATGTATTTAGATACTTCTTCACATATACCATATTCTCATATATTATTATGTATTGTCCTGCAACAGTTAATATGTTGATTTCTTTTAAAGAATCTCTTGGCCGAAGTTTGTATATGGCGCGAATAGCTCTTTTCTAAAGCACAAAAATACTTTCGATGTTAGCTGCTGAACCCCAAAGTAATAGGCCGTAGGACAATACACTCTAAAAATAGCTAAAATAGATTAACCTTGCCGTTTCAATATCGGTTAAGAGCCTTATTTCTTTAACAGCAAATGCCGCAGAACTGAGTCTACCGGCCAAGGCTTCAATATGAGGGTCCCATTGAAGTCGATAATCTATTGTTATATCTAAAAATTGAGTACTGTTAATTAATTCTACTACATTGTCATCCAATTTTATGTGAATATCAACCTGTCTTACATTTGGCAGGGATTTTTTTTTCACATTTTGTTTTTTTTCGAGTTTAATCCTACTAATATGAAAGTTTGGATGTTTGGATGTTTGTTACTCAATCACGCCGAAACGGCTAAACGGATTTGGATGAAATTTGGAACACAGATACTTTGTAGCCTGGAGAGGAACATAGGCTACTTTTTATCCCGGAAAAATGTCACATTCCTGCGAGATAACGTCGTGTAGTCCACGCGGGCGAAGCCGCGGGCGGAAAACTAGTGATAGATTAATTGATGGTACCACGGCAAAAAGAAATTGCCACAGTACCATCAATGGTACTGTCTAATGGTACCATGGTAAAAGAATGGATTATTGCTATGAAACCAATGCGCAACTTTCGATAAAGTACTATTTACTTCGTCAGAGCAATTATTACCTCTGTCAACTTTAAAGACTAGAGGAAGTGTCATCAGCAAATAGCACTGTCTTGCATAAATTCTTTGCTTAAAAAGGAAGGTCATTTATATAAATTAAAAACAGCAAAAGGGACCAGTATTGACCCCTGGGGTACGCCCATGTTGATAGGGGCTCCAGTAGACTCAGTTTTGTTGATAACTACTTTCTGTGTTCTTTCACATAGATATGATTGCATAAGGCTAACCGATTAATCATAAACACCATAATGTTTTAATTTCCTTAAAAGCGTTTGGTGATTAACACAATCGAAAGCTTTGGAGAGGTCACAATAAATACCAACTACATCTCGCTTGCTCTCCCAAGCATCAAATATATGTTTTTAAATATAATATGATAGGATGACATACCAAGACCAGTATGAATTAGATCCCATCTCACAGGACACCATCGATTTTGGGAATGAATTGCTAGAAGCCATATCCGAAACAACGAGAGAAAAGTGGAACAAGCTAATCGAAGGCGTAGAAGGCATGGTGTTTTATAAGGAAACTAAATAATGATCCTAAAATCGCTGATCGTCATTCCAATGTGACCACAAACCAGATCGCTCACCACTTACTCCAAAATGGGAAAGCTTCCACGAAAAGTCTCCACAAGAAATTTACACGAGACCCTGGTAAAGAGGTTAACCACTTGGACGAGGCTTTTACAGAAACAGAGCTCAAGTTTGCCCTTGATAAGCTCAAAGAAGGTAAAGCCGCTGGCTTTGACAACATCACGGTCGAGCAGCTGAAACGGTTTGGTTTCGTACTACTTATACAAAACTGTCATTTCTTGCATGGCAGTTTCCAAAGGATATGTAATCTAATCACTGACGTTTTAGCCACCTACTTTTAATAAATGACATTTGTGGCAGAGAGTGTATATAAAACTTCTTCGAGATTATTTATTTTTATGAGTTTATTATCTTTGATATAATATGTTAGTCAGTTTAAAGTTAGCCCGCCATTTGTTTATACTTTGTGCAATGAAATTTAAATAATGAAATAAATATTCCTCCTTCGGAAGTACTTGTACCTATGCAATATTTCATTAGAGTATCAAAAATTTTACTCCGACTATGCAAGTCTCCTTACAGAACTCCGCAAACTTATCTGACGCGGTGGTTAAATTTGAGAGTTTAAACTGTCAATACAGCTGACAGACCTTTCATTCTTTTTATTGCTACTGGCGCCTCAACCATCGGTTTTAGATATTGTTGTGGGAATTTCGAATTTCAAAACCGCGAGAGCAAGAGCATGTCTTGCAAGAGCCTCTAATTTTGTACTAGGTATTGAATTATAATGGAAAAGAGAATTAGTAATAAAAAACAGCGAGTTGCACTCCGGGAGTGCCGGCAGAAGTGAAAACTTGAATAGAAACGTTGTGCATTTTTGATATTTTTAAATTTTTTACCAGTTGATTTTTAGAAAATATACTTATAATAATGAACTAGATGCGTTGATAAAGGGCTCCGTAGACTTTTTCACAAAAAAAAGGAGGAGGAGGACAAAAAAAAAAGAAAATAATACGGACTGGATTTGAACCGAAGTCTTCTGTTCTGCCGCCGCGCGCCGCCTGTTTTGTCTAACCGAGGTGCCAGAGCTATCAGACCATCGGGAAAGATGGCGAAATTTGCCTTCGTATTCTAATGACATTGTAACAGTTTTTCGATCAGGCCCCCAAGTTGCCCCAAGTACGTCTTACGGTCACGTGATCCTGGGACCGTACTCTGAAACGCAAATCCGAAACTTCGGTTAGCCCCGCCCCTATCACTCGATTCCGTTATGACTCGAGAGTGAGAGGGATAGGGCTAACCGAAGTTTCGGATTAGCGTTTCAGAGTAGGCCCTCTGACGCGAGTTAAACAGCTTTTACCCATCACAATAAATAGTGCACAACGCCGCTAAAGAAGTTGTCACTTCAAGAATGTTTTGAACCTGAAATTTTCACAAAATGGTGCGGTATATGTCCCTCACTCAAAGGTAAGGAGCTGGACTTTTCACAGTCTCATAAAATTGGTGTAATGGTAATATTAGATCAACTAGGTATATGAAAAAAACTTACGTCGGTTTTATTTCAAGAATTGCTTTTTATTGCATTATGTCTCTGTAAAAAACTTTTTCAACAAGTGAATTTCTTATTTCTAGATGCAATTTTTTACACCTACCTATCTTAAGTTTCTCACATTTCCAATTTTGTGAGGAACCTAAAACGAACATAAATTTAATATACAGTAGTAGAAGTTAGAAACTTAGACTAATTATGTACCTACCTACAACACAACAAAATATAGGTACTCAAATAGTACAACTTTTATGGGCTCTTAAGTATCTTAGGCAATATTACTTATCCGTCACTTTTATTTCAAACTATTAATGTTTGCTTTAGGTAATGAGTAAAATTATTACTTGTCCTAGGTTACATAGGTCTATGGTTATGCAATAAATGGCAAAGCACTCATCTATACCCAATCCTGAAGCGCTAGTTTAATATTTCCTAGCAAAATAAGCATCATTGAAAAAAATTAGGATCCTGGTTTGAGTTTTTTTTTTCAATTTTGGCGCAATCGGAGCGATACAGTCTCCACGTCCAAACGCCGCCAATGCCAGGCGGAGACTGAAGAATTATGCTGCGAAACGGTGTACGATGCATTTTGGGATACTAGTTCTTGAATATAAACATTACAAAAAAAATTTTTAGTAACTTCCCTAGATATGACTAAGAACTACTTACACAAAAAAAATTAGCTTGATTACTCAAATAGTTATTGAGATAATTGAGTTTAAGACGGAAAAAAGGGGTCTTGAAAATCATTTTTTTAGAACATTGTATTTATTTTATTCAAATAAAATTTAGTAACTTCCCTTCATAAAGAAAAGATCTATCACATATAATATTTTGGAAGACCTAGCAATGATACTTTGTCAGGAAATTTAATTTAAAAACATTGAAAATTCAGAGTTTGATCGCCGGAATGCCCTTAAAAAAGCTACGCTCGATTGCAAAGAAACTTACTTTAGGTTTTGCGCAATTTCATTGACATGTTTATTATGAAGGAGAACTTTGCAACGTCACACAGATGAACACTAACTAGCACAACTATTTTTTACGTCATATCAAACTTACCAAAGACATAATCTATTTGAACTTTCATTAAAATAAGTCGAGCACTTCCCACGTTCCATTTCAAAATTACGCCACACAAAATGAAGTGCGAATAAAAAATATATAACGCCACTTTCGTGAAATGAGATCTTTGTGCTCGCTCGCGCGAAACACGTGCTAGGTACGTAATTTGGCTATCCGTAGCAAAGATGTGCTACGAGGCTACGATCTTGTTACGTCGTAGTCCGTAGGTATTTTGTCGATGAGTTTTTTCTTTGAGGTTGTAGTTAGTTTCTAACCGCCTCTGTATTCTGTTTGGTTGGTGGTAGGACTTGTTCTTAATCCGCCTGGCTAGCTACCACCATCTTATCGAAGTCGGTCGCCTGATGATTAAAGCCGACAATAACCGCGCGATATACAACCGAACTCCAAGCAGGCGAAGTCGGAGGTATCTGCTAGTTTAATGTTATCACAACATTAATTTTTACCCTGAGAACGGCACTGCATTAATATTGAATTACTTTCTTTCAACAATGAAAGAGGTAGCAAAGGTTGCGGAGCTTATCAGCATTCAGTTATTTGTTCAACTCAAACAGTCGCCCGTCCGTCGCACAGTTTTACTACATTAACAAAAGACTGGACATTGTTTTAACTTTCTACTTTTAGAAAGCTTTCTTTTAAGTTCTATTGTACTTTAGAAAGCGGACTCTGAAATAATAGTTGAACAATTTAAATGAAACCCTAGCCTCAACCATCATTCAACAACAACAAACAAAAAAGAGCTTATATGGTTCGAAGCCTTAGATAACAGAATAGGTAGGTACTATTCAAGAGTCAAGATTCAAATTTGTTTATTCAATTTAGATTGTTATTTACAATACTTGTGAACGTCATAGAAGCTACGCCATCGGTTCGCAAACCCTACAGCGGGAGACCTTGGAGAAGAACCGGCAAGAAACTCCAAGGGTTGTTTTTTTCTCCCTGTTTTATTTCATACAGAGTCGTCAAATTGAAAAATGACCTTAACATGGTATGGTGACTAAGGTCAGTTTCCATCACAATTACACAATGGGTTATGATAAATACAGTTAAGTATAGGCGAACTAATGATCATAGCGGTGAACAATTTTTAATTACTTACGACCGAATTCTCAAACGCAAATCATCTTTGGGAGCGTCTCAAACATCATGGCATCTCTTTCATACGTTTGACATTTAAAGTGACAGGGCGATGTTTGAGACGCTCCCAAAGATAAGTAGCGTACGAGTATTCGGGCATTAGGAACTCTACTTAAAGCTTTAAGATTAGTTAAAAACAAAAGACAATTCTACTATATACTGCAAGTTGCGCCATACAAAAACACATTTTAAGGCAAGCAGATAAGAGCCATTCCCACTGGCAGCACTCGTTCACGAGCATGACGCATGAACCAGCCATCGCTTCGCTCAACCATATTTTAGGGAACGTAACGACCCGCCTCTGTATCGCGCCTATATCTGAGTACCCAACATTTCAAACGAATATTTCTGATCTATTTAATTTAATGCGTGATTGGTTTCATTATACAAAAGATTCCTTCATGAATGTCTATCGATGCCTTTAACATACCTTTAATCAAAGCAACTAACCCTTCTTAAAAGCGCGCTCAATTTAACAGGGGTCGACCAGTCGGCCATTTTGCCAGACCCAGCCTGTTATTTGATCTATCATACTTATTACAATTTTGTCTCATGTGATTTATAAAAGGGGTCTTTATGCTGTAATTTACATTTATTAGAATGTGAAAGCTAGCCTGTGTACGATAATTAAAATATAGTAGATACTAAATTTTTTCCCTGCCCGTTTAACATTTTTATTCCTTGAAAAAGGTTGTCGAATTAAACGATACACAAATTTATCTAGTGTTACCTTAGGTTTTACAATGTGATTAGGAAGAAGCTCACGATCAAAATGATGTGGAAGGGTGTGTAATATATGATAATATAACAACATGTTGTATAATACTCTCAAAATATAACTACACATTACATAAAATCATTTCATATAACGTTCATTTTGTATAATCAACGAATGATATAAATTCAAAATATATAATTTTAAACCGTATAATGAACATTTGATATAAAAACGTTTCATATAATAAACATTTACTATAACACTTACATTGTTTAATATTTAAAACACATAATGGTTATATAACATAACAACATCTCATATAACGTTCATTTAGTATAATCAACGAATAACTATTTCTGGCGCTTCGCCGGCCGCTGCCGCGGCACGCTCGCTCCGCTCGGCTCGCGCTGTTTTGTTCACAGTTCTAACCTAACCTAACCTATTATCAATTGTTTTGTCACCGTTGTGGCTTTTTATGGAGGGGGGCTTCGCCCCCCAAGCCCCCCTTTCGAGTACACTGTACCCCCCGTGCCCCCTGCTTCTTTGCCTACCCTATACATTTAATTGACTAATTAATGATTATATAAAACAAAATTATATCAAATGAAATTATTACATCAAATGACTGTTATAGCAAATGTGTTTTATATAAAATATTTTTATATAAAATGAGCGTTATGTCAAATGATATTATATAAAATGATGCTTATAAGAAATAAACATTATGCAAAATGAAGTTAGTTGAAGTGTTGTTATGACAAACGTTTATTATGTCATATGAACGTTATTGAAATGAAATTATATCATTCATTACGCACCCGATGTGGAAGACTAGAAAAAATAACCCAAAAGAAATTTACTTTAATAAATTGTTTTCTATCTTAAACATCTTTTCAAATATAGGAAAATATAGTGTCTGTGTAATATTCAAAAGTTTAATTTTTTGTATTAGAACTGGGTGCCTACCATCAACTCTTATTGCGGTTTTGTTTAGGACCTAAACTGATCTGCTTCGCTTATTCGTACCACGACAGCTTAATATCAATGACAGCGATTCAGTGATCATTCAATGACACTTCAAAGCCGCTGAGCTGTCATCACCTCTTATTTGACTTATAACTCGGCCAAGCTAACATGACACCTGCAGGTTATACCCGTCCCTTTCACTCTCCGGGCATGACAGAATCGAGTGAAAGAGACAGGTAGAAGAAATAAGGACACAAATCGTTCGGTCATTCACATTTAGCAATTCATTTGCAAATCAGTTTTTAGAAGGTCATAGTACGAAAGAAAGCAATTCATTTTAGGGACTTATTCTGCATCGCGCTGTTTTTGAATCGCTGTCTTAAAGTTGATGGTAGGCACCCTGTACAAGTTAAGAAAATTTACAAGTCTGTTTCGCTTCTATTATTATAATTGTACGATAGCCCATACGTTCCCAGGTCAAATAAAAAATAGCGTGAAAAGTACAAAAACCTTTTTGAATAAAAGCAAAGTCAACTTGTCTGAAAAAACGGAGGGGGTTAGATAAAGCGGCCGCAATTTTTCAGGCCCATCCTCTTCTGTGATTATGCTTATTTCGTTCTGTATTCCATACGTTTTGTAGACTCCAAAGATGGAAAGAAGCTGGAAGGTGCATTATTTTAAAATTGTTTCAGCATCGTTGTTATCCATAAAATAGGATTAAGATAGCCAGTTCCTCATTTGGTGAGGATTCCAGGAGAAGTGCGCTTCCATGTTGAACCTTATCATCAGGGGTGTATGAAGGCTAAGCATAAATAATACCATGTTGCGGATAAAAAATATGTATACCGAATATAATATTATCATTTCAAAGAAAAATCTGCTCAACGACTATGTTTCCTTGAAGCTGAATTTTTTACGTTCGTCTACTCCAAAACTGTGGCGAAAAACTACTAGGAAAGGGTGATAACACTTTTTTGTTGTTTTTCTCAGCTCTCAAACTACTTGAAATCTTTTGTCATATGCATCATAGTAAAGGAATTTTGAGTCCCTTAGTATTAATTATAATTAATATCGTTCCATCTCAACTCTCGTCTTGGTTTCAAACTATTAAGATCACGAGCATTGCACTAACGATATTACATATAGAAAAAATGCAAATCCTACCTGTACCAGTACAAGCTGATTTAAGGTCACAGCAGATACATCAACTCGGAAAGGGATCGACACCGTATCGCCTTTCTCCTCGCCGTCAATCAGGCGTCAACCTAACGCAAGCACGTAACCAAACCGGATCAACGTCGGTACGTCGGCTTGGCTACGGCTAGGCGACGCCGCGCTTACGCCTCGCCGCACTTTGGTTCCATATCGAAAAAAGATGGACATGGGATCAAATCTCTGAATTTTAGTCTGATTTTTCTAAATGTGGTTAGCTCATTTTCATTTTCAGACCACTGTGCCTAGAGCCCTAAGCTCGGGTAAGGAGAGACGTGAGCGCGTGGACGACTAGCGGTAAGCACGGGGATAGCAAGTTGAGCGACCCGCAAAGCGGTTTGTGAGCTGGTCCCGCGGCGAGGCGATTACGTTACGATTCCGATTAGTGTGCTTTGCAGTAGGGGGTTTCATACAAAGAATAATGAACCGCTCGAGATATGTCTGCTGTGACCTTTAGTCGTGAGCAGTCGCCACGTCACAAAGTCACTTCCAGTAAGATTTTGCTTCCTAAGAACCTTTAGGGTTCCAACGGCCGATATATAACGGCATACGCAAATAGAAATCGGTTGTGCAAAAAGGACTGAATTTTGCCTCCACGACACCACGACCATAAATATAAACATACATTTTTATTGCCATAGCGCTCCTGTTAGGAGTATAAAGTAAAATTGGGGCGTGTAATGGCACAATTCTGTTACTGTGCGAGTAACATATGTTTGGGCCTTTAGAATCTTATCATGATGTAAATCCCATGTAACGTAGGTATACAGCAAACGTAAATTATATTACCGAGATTTGTTTTGTTTTCTTTTATTTGTCACTGTGGATAATAACTAAAGTTTTAATGGCATATTTCATTTGCCTGCATATGTCGATACGATAGTTTTCCCCCATGGGAATAAAAGTTATGCTGTTAATAAAATATTCTAAATGTGGACTTGAATAGTAATTTATAAATCGCCAGAAATGCTTTTATGTACTTTTGTGAAAAGCGAAGAAAGCTTGGTGGTACTCGTAATGCAAAAGACTTAAGATGTTTCTATTAATATTGTGTTGTGTGTGAAGCGAAAAACTGATTCGAAATCTTAACCACTGTTGTTGCGGTGCTGATAGACATAAGGGCAAAACAATAATATAGAAATAATAACGACATTACAACTAACTTTAGTTACCCACGTAAACTACAAAGAACAATATTATAAGGCAGAGCATTGGACCCGCTATATAAGGGAGCAGTTTTAAATTTCATCTAAAAATTTACTGGCGAGGCTGGTGGTTTTTTTATAACATTTTTTCTTATACAAAATACCTTTTTACTTTATTTGTGTCTTCTCGTATAGATACTCTCTTATTACATAAGTGACAATGCGCAACACATATATACTCCATCCCTTTGACATTTAATACGACGGTATCTGTTCGGTAACAGATGTAAGCTTAGTAAAAGATCCTTACTTTTAGAAAAGGTAAAGGAACCTAGCTATTACACAATACATTTTCAAACTTAAGCAACCATTACCTTTCATATAATACTTAATTTTACTGTAATATTTTCAGCTTTTACTAAGGCTGATCATGATGACTAAATTTTCTACTCCTAGCTTTTAAGGGCGCTCTAAGTTTTAGGACTCGGCATTTTAATTAGCAATGGTTAATATCTTTCAAATCTTGTAACATTTTACAGTTTCATCAATTTTCTTCTTTGACGAGTTTCGATGCTATTTCCGTACGTTTTTCATAATAAGGTAAGAAAAACTATCGTTATGGTGATCGAATAGTTAACTATATACTGTCCTTCAAAACCTGTCAATAAACGACCTAAAGAGGTGGTGCTCTGGTTTTCATACAAAAGAATTCGATCACGATAACGGTTAACATAACGATAGTTTTTTGCTAGGGCTACTGGTATAAATAAATTGACGAGAAATCAATAGGTTCCTCTATCCGTTCTAAAACTTGAAGAACTGTTTCAGTTGGATCAAAAATTATTCAACTTTATTTTAGTCAAAGAATCTTTCATTCATTGATCTTTCAATTTCCATTCCTCTCTCATAAAAATACAGTAAAAAATAACGAGAAAATAACAATTAGCCATATCGAATGATTCGATTACCTCAGTTACGGACCTCGAAGGTATTTTAGACAATCAGAAAAATCTGGGTCGCTATTCGACACAGATTAAAAATGTTTAGTAGGTCAACTGCAAGCAAAGCTCGTACAGAATGAGGAATTGCTGCTGCAGAAAGATAGGGCAAACTTAAAAGTGCTTTTCTTTCAAACTAACTTTTATGAAGACTATCTGCGTGTTAACGGATGTTTGCAAAAAGGATTTAATTATTAAAAGTTTGATATATGATTTCTTACTTGGCAAGTTTACTTTAAAGTTTTTAGTGTTATTCCGATAAGCAATTTTTTTATTCCCATATGAATTGCTAGAGCTATTACGTAAGAAGCTATCTAGGCTGTAACTAACTTACTTATTTATTTTTGCGCGTATTACCATGATATTGAACATTTTTCTATCGATTCGATTTACATATTTTATCTTTTAAGGTAAAGATACAACTACACTAATGGAGTCTTTACACCCAACCCGCCAAAATGAGTCGACTTTTTGTGGGCGGGTTAGTCGACGACTTCTAATCTCATCCAACTTTTTCGGTGGCAAAAAAGAGCAACTTTGGTAGTTACTAAGAGGTCGAGTGTTGGCCGGCAAATGAGTCACCGACAATATACATGATTATAGTCCGTTCGGTTAGATAGTGTCGGTACACCCGCACGGCATTGTGGCAGAGCGACACTATCTAAGCGAATGGATTATACATCCCTACATCTGCTACTAACAGTAGCAGATTTACACATTTGCCGCCTGTAGGTTACGTGTCTACATAGGGAGGAGGTTATAGTTTGAGCGCTCATCATATACCTACAAGGCTTTTACGTGAAATTAACAAATGGAAATAGCCGCCCCCAAAATTCTGCCGCTGTAGGCTTCAACCTACTCGGCCTACTGGTAAATCCTAGCTAAGTACCTACGGCAGTGTACATACGCAGAACGGCCAGACGGTCGGACCACAAAGTAACTACGCGGGCGGGCGGTCGCCCTAGGTCGGACGGTCGTCGGTCGGTATACTTATTTGTTGTCATTGTCTTTGTTTCTTTTGTTTTTATTTCCACTCTTATTAAATTTAAGCACATTAACTGGACTTTCTCTAAGCCACGAGAGTCTAGGGAAGGCGAAAGATTTTTTATTTCACATTTATTCAATGAAATTAATTTTAATAAAATATTATTATATTTAAGTTAAATCATTTAAATTACTTTTTTGTATTCAAAATGCAATTTTTATTATTGAAAATATTGAAAATAAAGTATTAGATAAAAATCGACATTTTCAATTTTTAGTACTTTATTCATTTTCAATATTATTTAACTTATTTTAGCCATACTTCTGTAATTTCAGTTTGTTTAATTGGTGTTTTAAAACGATGACAAACTTTAGTTTTGTAGAACGTTATTTTTGTAAAAATGTCTGTGACTTAATACACGTCAAATGCTTGAAATATAATATTATGTAATATTATCAAGTAATAATAACTGAATGTACTGCCAATACCTAGTCTGTAACACACTCTCCTAGTTCGGAGGGTCTCGCCAATTAAACCCCGTGAGCTACTCCAGGGAAAAATCGGGATCGTATAGCTGTGTGAGTGCGCCCTAATGATACGGTAAAGATGGTCGTAATTACCTTTATGTAGTTTGCCCTATTTACAAGAACATTAGGCCAGTGAGGTGTAAACAAAAGAGTGGTGATTTAGGCCTGTTGGTTAAGATAAGTGAGTGATCTAAGAAAGATGGAGGTAAATATACTGTGCATCGCAAGAAAATAATTAACAGGATTGCACTATTTAGTTTTCACAATGGGTGATAATTAAGTGATCAAAATAAAAAATAATAAATCTGTTAATAATTTACTGTGTTAGTTATTCGTTGCTAGGTACTTAACCTGAAAAATTGATGGTACTTACATGAAACTTCGCATAGTAATAAATAATTATAATTGTGAAAAATTGTTTGAGTTTATAATTTTATAAATTTAATGCCCTACTTCAGGATTATTTTTGTCGGAAAATTGTTGTAGTAAATGGAGGCTAGCCTGTGTTTAATAAATACTAGCTTTCCTAGAAGCCTAAAATGCCTGAATCAGTCTCAATGGAACAGTAAAAAACGATATACAATTTATCATGGTGATGAAAAAGCATAGATAAACGCCGCACTATATAGATGGACAGCGATCATAATAACTATTATGAAAAACGGGATTTTTACCATGTTTATTTTGTTTTTCGAGTTCCCGATATATCGGCGCAGTTGCACACGCCATGATCACACACACACAAAATAAACATGGTAAAAATCCCGTTTTTCATAATAGTTATAGTGATAATGACCATGTAAGTTTAAAAGCGATCATAATGTTGTAGGCACGTAATAGTATATTATGATACAAGTGAGCTAAGGTTGCTCATTATACACGAGGCTGTGGGTTGCAGCCCGAGCCGCAGGCGAGGGCGTAAATCAGCCGAGTGTCTAGTGAGTAAGTTGCTCACGAGTTTCATATGCACTTTTTCAACACACTTGCGAGGAAAAACAAACATTTATTGAATACATAACTTAATTACCTATAATAACTTAATATTAGCTAAGGGAAAAAGCGCGCAAGTTTTTTTTTTGCACGCGCCAAATGTAAGGTCATTGATTACATGCAGCCATACAGCCTACTTCAAAATAATTATAATAATAGTGATAAAATGCAAATGTTTTTTAACAAATTATTGTGAACTTTAAATAATTTGATAAAAATATACTTAATTATGTTTTTTTGTCTTAATTAGGGACACATTTATTTATTCTAAAAACCTAAATGGATTTTCAGCCGTAAGTATAAAACCTCTTTGTTGTTACAAAAAAAGAACTGTACCTATTACCCGGCGAAATTGAAAATGCTCTGTTTACTCGCATATAACTTGCAGTTAGGTACTAACTTAACTTTGTAGGGATACTGTATTACCCGGTTAAATTGAAAAGTCTCTATTTACTCGCATATAATTTGCAGTTAGGTACTTACTTAACTTTGTAGGTATAATTCTATTACGCAACTAGTACTGTAATATTATTATGCACGCGTGTGTTATAGTTCGGTTTATGGCCCTAAAATCGATGTAATAAGGCTCACTTTATGAGCAAGTGTGTTGAAAAAGAAGTAAACGTTAATCTAACTAGAAGTTTATGTGACTGTCGCATAAGGAGGGGTACACTCGTGGAATACTATTAAAAAACTCGCCAAGGCTCGTTTTTTAAACTCCCACTCGTGTTTTAATACCGAGTTATGTGCAGTCTCATACACTACTTTATCTACACTCATTACATTTATCATATATATTTCAAAAATTAAGCAAAAAAATATTAATTATAAAATGTGGATTGGCGCCAAACCCCACTGGGAGTCTATACGGTCTATACCTTCTAAATTCAAAATTCTAATTTTAGATAGTTATTTTAGTTTAGTCTTATTGTTGCCGGCAAAAGAAGGGCTTGAAAGAGTTGGAAGTCAGGGCCGGTAAATCCTACGGTTGCCATGGAGATTGTAAAATTAAGAAAAATAAGTGTTTTTAACCGACTTCAAAAAAAGGAGGAGGTTATCAATTCGACTGTATATATTTTTTTTTTTTTATGTGTGTTACCTCAGAACTTTTTAGTTAATGAACCGATTTAGATAATTCTTTTTTTATTTAAAAGGTGATGCTTCTCGTGTGGTCCCATTCAAATTTTATCAAGAACTGGCCAGAAGTTCAGGAGTTATCCTGAATAATGTGTATTCAGACTTTATTTGGGTATATGGACGATTTCATAGTTTCATCAAATTGGGGATCATTTTCAAAATATTTTTTTTTTCGAAAGTTGGTAAGTACTTCTGACCTGATCTTACTTTCACGTTGACGTTGACTATGGCATAAAGTGTATCAATATACGTTCAGGCTTGAGTTCATAATTCGAATATTATAACATGAGTGTAGATAAAAGATATTATCTAATAAAAATATAGTGTCCAATGACCAGTAACGATCACTGAGTGAAACGACAAATAGGAAAAATATTGACAATATGATCTTAAATAATTATTTATAAAACAATTTGCTGCTTCGCTCGAAATAACTTTAGAAAATCGGGATAAATTTGCTTTCTAGTGGTATAGGAATTTTCAGAATTTGTTTTGGAGGCTACTTACAAAATGCGACTTAACACACCTACCCTCTTTATAATATTAGGGAAGGTAAATATGTATTTGTATCAATATTGTTATTGAAAATAAAGTATTAGAAAAATAGACCAATCTCACAACTAGCTCCGACGGGACTCGAACCCACGACCTTTGACTGCCTGGGCGGATGCTCTAACCACTGAGCAAGAAAATCGTTAGGAGAAGCGTCGAATTTATCGAATAGCCCTAAAGCGCTGTTTAGCCAGCGTTTATTTCATCAATGTGAATATATTACTACCCTCACACTTGAAAGAAATACCTTTCTAGGTATTTGACAATCGATAAATTGCATTTTCTCACAACTAGCTCCGATGGGACTCGAACCAAGGACCACTCCCTAATACTTCATTTTTAATAATAAAATGGCATTGTGAATGCAAAAAAGTAAAAATAATACCGAATATTGTTGGTAAAACTTATAGTTGTAATTCTCAAGGTAGTCTGGAGAATTTGGGGCTATCGAGTTTCTCACACCCAATTTCGTTATCTTACTTCTGTTTCTTAATATTTCGTACATTACGCGGCTTCTTTGTCAATTAAAGGCTGACAAGAAACTCTCGGGACCAGCGCTTGGGACAGAAAACGCGTATAAGACCCTGAATGATATTGACGGTGAAGTTAACGAGAAAAGAAATAAAAATACTCGTGACAGTATTGCCAATCTTATTACATTTTGTAAATAATACGCGGCTAATAAACAGATACTCTTGAGTAGGTACTGGTTTTAACTAGATATGAAACAAAAAACTGTTTTAGCTTATTTTTGTAACAAAGAATGACAAACAATATCAAATTTATTAACATTCCAGTAATACTATTTATAATTCCAGAATATGATTTGCAAAAAATGGTACACTAAAATATAAGAATTTAAATTACCTATCAAGATAAATACAAAAAGTGCTTTAAACTTACGTTTTTAAATTTTGATAAATTTATTAGATTTTCATTTGTGCCTATTGGAGAAAAATGGTTAAACCAACAAATTAGGCTATGTTTAAAACTTTGATCAACAATAGTACCACAGTGTAAAAAAAATACTACTACGATAATACCACTAAATATAATGCTTCACGATTGACGAACTACAACAAAGCGCAAATTTGGCACCGATTGACTTTGTTATAAACGGAGTAAAAGATTCTTACGTCAAAAATGACTGGACTCGATAGGAATATAAAGTGCGCGCCAGGTAAGTCTGCGCGGGGTCTAAATCGAATAGGTACTAAACTTTTACCATAACTTTAGAACAAAATAATAATATACTGTAACTAGCGTTAAGGCGATACTCGGAAAAATTATGCTGAAGCGAGATAGCAATGAGAAAACGAGGCGCGCGGGAGTGAGACCGATTTTGCAGATTAGGCTAAAAAATCACAAAATCACTTCGTATTAAAAAACTATAGTGATTTTTTTTAAATGCTTCTATACTATCCTAAATATTATTGGTGTCCACTAATTAAATCAATTTCCAATAGTATAATTCCCCATTTAAGAATAATCTTGAATTTAATTACTTTTGGCAAAATCATAAAATCGTGTTTCTGAAACTATACGAATCTAGATAAAGGTATGAAAAAATATATATCTTATTACCAGATTTGTGACAAGTCTGACCGTCCTATAGTCTTATATCAAAAAGTCCCTACTTTTTCCGAGTAGCGCCTTAAAAATGCCCCAGTCGCGCGCCGACTTATCTGACACGAACTTTTAGTTCCACATTTCTCTCTCTTACGGTGACAGCTGTGACGGAGGAGCCACTTGCAATATAAAAATTTCTGTCAGTATTAACTCTTGTATGAGAAATCTTTTAGTTCCAAGACAAGAACAACAACAACCGGAGCTAATATTATGCTTGTTGCACTTTAATCGCTCGGCCGTTTTGACCATCTAGTGTTATTGTTGATCGAAGGGTTGGAAATTATAAATATTTTTATCTATGGGTTGGAAACCAATTAATAGAAGAAATAGTTACCTATTTTGTTGGAATACTAAAAACGTTTGCATATTACTTTCATGCGTCTAAAAAATACAACAGCCAGAACTTGTTCTTTGTGTATCTGCCAAAATTGTTATTTTAGTTTCGAGGATGATAGAGAGGTACTTAGAAAATCCTGTAGTTTGTCCAATGTCCATAGTTTTTTTAGACGAAATGAGATAAAAACTCTTTAGAAACTACATAAAAAAGAAATTTAAAATTCTTACATTGAATGCTAAACGAATTCGAACGAAATACATGGATGTTTTTTAATTTTCCCATGGGTATTAAATATTTTATCAACTGATCAATCATTCATTATAGTGCAAAATTTTACTAGGACTATTATTGGGAAACAACTAGTTTTAAAATATTTAGATTCACCACTAATGTTTAATACTGCCTATAAAATTAAATAAACGTGTTTTCACATCTCATGGTCGTAAAGTTCGTGTTTGTGTTGGGTAAAGGCTGCATAAAATCGCTTTTATGCTCTAGTGCATAAAGTAAAATCTTCGTCTAAAGTCTCAGACTCTAAGACAAAGGTCGTCAGGTAGACAGGTTAACAGTCACACACGCAATTAAACTTCGTTAAATAAACTTGTTATTTCATTCTGTTTCTTCAATTTTGTACATAATCCATGTTAAATTAGGCACTAAAACCCTTAACCACTTACCACTAGTTTTGCTTCCGTAACCACTTACCACCGGTCTAGGAGACCGAGCGCATTAAATTGCTCAATTATGAATAATATTTAAAGACGTCGGGTTAATTTGTATAAAATAGGCATTTCTTAAGTACCTATATAGTATTTACTAAAAGAAAAAAACAGGAAATAAAATTAATAATTTTGGAAAAATATCTAAATTTCTTCTTGTACTTTAAATTTTAACAAAAAATGACGACTTATTTAAAAATTGAGATCAAAAATAATAGAACCTTTAAATCATATATTTATTTCTTATTTTATAAAGTTTACTAATTAAATAACATAAGAAAAATATTTTTGAGCCACTGTTGTTGTTTTTTTAATAAAATTGCAACCTAGTGGTTTACCCTCTTTCGCGGCAGTAAATTCACAGGTTGTTTGCGCATTCGAAACATATTGCGGCTTAACCTTTGAAACACAGGTACTGCGTCTTGAGTTCTTTTCTTTGTGTCACAAATGGAGGAAGTCTTACGTATTTCCAGCTTATCAAAGCTACCACCTGCAACTGCTGAAGTATCCGCTTCATTGGTTTGTAGGATCCGATGGAGAGCAATTTTGATATCCCGTTGAAGATGAATATTTATTTCTCAGCGCTCCATATGGCCTTGTGAGTTGTGCTGCCAGCTTCTAGATAAATGGAATCGGGTTTCTTTCTTCTGTGCTTGGGTTGATATGCTTACGACATAGGCATTCGAGGTTGATACGTCGAGTAATTCTATTACGTAACCACTTACCACCGGTCTCACTGACCGCTGACGATGTTTGGAACCTTACTGTGGATAAACGCGGGCACTTGTGATGACGACGGCGGATCCATCGGTTGTAACGAGAGCGGGGGAAGGTACACGGATGCACAAAACTAAACGATGCGCTCACGCCGAAATATTAACAAAAAATACTTGAACGGTGTCTGAGAGACCGGTGGTAAGTGGTTGAGGGTTAATAAAACTAGGCAAAATTAATGAAAGTTTTCTAAGAAATAAGTATATCAAGAGCATTATAGACTACGCTCTATGCTAAATTCACTGTGCTGCCAAGGCCACGTATAAAAAAAAGAAAAAGAATGTCTTCCCGCCAATATGGCGAAGTCTTTATTTTTTCTTTTTTGCGATATTGCTATTTTTTTCCTCACATTCGAAGTGAAAAGCAGAGTGTATAGCTTGTACATAAAACCCATTTTACCCTCGACTTGACTATCCACCGTCGCCTACGGCTCGGGTAAAATGATACGTTTAATGCACTTGTTGTACAATCTACTATTAAGAACACCTTATTGACATTAAAAACTTTATTTTGTAAGATAACACATATTTTATGCCCCACAAACATTTGCGTAACCAGGCCGACGTATCCCTAGTATCCCCAGGGACACTCCCTAACCCAGTGTCCATTATTTAAATCCCTCAGCTGTCAATTTACCTCGTTTAAAGAGTTTCCCGGAAAATAACCCGAAGAAAACTCTTACTTTTACGTGGAATGCTAATGCTTAAAATATTGTCTATTTGAATAATTTATTTTAAGTGGGAATTGCTATATTAATAGCTGTTCCCGCTGTCCGTTGCCTTCGTAAGTTCTATAGCTGTAAGTTCTTATTTTTATTCTTCCGAAAATTTGGCTTGCTGGTAGAAGCTAGCCATCGAATATAGGGGTCTTCCATGCCTGTTTTAGTATGTACTTAATAGTAATTCATACATGAGAACTAGCCAAGTCAAACCTTAGGCTTCAATATACTATCCTAAGTTAGGAGAAGAAATTATATTTTTAGTTGTTATTAAATATTTTATGTTGTCATAAATAAAGGACATCATCAGCTATTTTGGTCCAAATTTGAAAGTGCCGGCCAAAAAATAAAAAGGTGTGATGATAGATCTTGCGTCCCTTATTGATTTCAATTATTAAATGAATTACTAAAACAAGTGTCGTAGTCTGTGTAGTTGATGACGACTTTTTTACAAGTTTTTTATTAACTTGCCATGTTAGTTAGTTAGTTAGTGGGAGAAGAATCTTGCAAGCTTAATTTGACCCTCTTCCCAGTGTTCGATGGAGCTAAAATTTTGTATACAGGTTTGGTTTAGATCACAATACAATATTTAAGTACAGTCACCAAGATATTTCATTTCTTGTAATTAATTCACATAAGAACAATATAAAAAATCTGACTTTTCGAAGTCAAATAAATCCAACTACAGTGTTGCTACAGTTTTGGTGCCCTAATAAGAAATGATAAAGCGGGTGAGTTCTATTTAAGATTGAAGCACTTTTTTCTTTGGCGGCACTTTCACATTTGGACCAAAAATTTATGAAGATGAATTCCTTTCAGGACTGATCATTGAACTTGACACCAATTTAGATCTCACTTCTTTTATCGCTGTAGTCAACAACCAAGGCATATATATTGAACTTGACTATCATTTCACATTTATGTTTTTGATGGGATTCATGGTTTCAATACCAAACTGTCCCAAGCTTGAGCACTAAGTATTATAGAAATTGGAAACAACGACGGGTATTACCACATAGACCCAGACCCGAGGAAATAAGTTCGTTTTCAACATTCACCCGACCGGGAATCAAACCCGGGATCTCTAGAGATAGCGGCACCGGCAAAACCGGTGCACCACTCGGCCACGGAGGTCGTCGAAAGCGAAGTGCTAAGCACTCCGATGATAGGTGTGACGGCAGACCCCAGTGTAGGTGCTGTACCACCACGGAGTTAATGGGATTTTACGTACAATCGAACCACTATAGGTTCATTTTCTAACAGATATTAAAATTCAATAAGGTTGAAATTCAAACTTGTAGAAATTGGCTCTGACCTTTAATAGTTATGACGCTTCCAAACAAATAATTAGCAAAATGAGCCATGATTTAATTGTTTCGACTGTACATTTAGTAGATATCGTTAGCAACCTTGTAGTCTAGTCAACAAGTTCAAAAACGTGTTACATCATAAACAGTGGGTGGGTTATCGCGTACCCAAGAGCATCTTTGCATTGAAATTGTTAATTTTGATGTATGGTCGACTGTAGTATTAAACATAATTATAACTTATTTATTAATAACATATTAATTAACTAGCGGCCGCCCGCAATTTCACACGCGTGGCTCTCATTCCCGTGGGAATATCGGGATTAAAATTAACTAAGTTACTCCTTATTACATCAGCTACCTACTAGTGAAAGTCCCGCCATAATCATGATCGGTCCAGCCGTTTCAGAGATTAGACGGAACAAACAGACAGACAGACAGACAAAAATTAAAATAAATGTTATTTTGGTATTTGTACCGTAGATATAATCATATGCATTTAGTAAAATGCGGTTATTTTAATACTACAAACAGACACTCTAATTTAATTTATTTATGTAGATGTATAGATATTACGTATATAGATTAATTACTTAGGACCTAATCACAAGATTAGCAAATAGGTTGGTGATCAAATGTAATCAAGGTTGAGGTAACATGATCTAGTTAGTAATACTACTATAATTAATGTTGTAATCTAAATAATGGATATACGCGTTTATTAATATAGTAAATATGATAACCCTACTAATATTATAAATGCGAAAGTTTGCGAGGATGATTGTTACTCTTTCACGCAAAAAGTACTGACTGGATCTGAATGAAATTTCCAACCGAGATAGAGGCTGGAATAACATATAAGGTACTTTATCCCGATATTCGAACAGGAACGAGAACCACATGGATGAAACCGCGGGCGGTTCTAGAATATTATATTACTAAGCGACTTGAAAATTTGTATAGAGTTGTATACTCGTTGTTTAAGAAAACTTGTTCCCGATAAATTCAACTCCTTCTAAAGTCTTGCAGCAAATAGATTAACCATTTTAAGTATTTTGCAACTAAACTCTAAAGAAATGCAACGTTGTTATTAAAAGTTAACGCGATAAATTTATGGTGAAACAAGCTTTTGTCGAGGGCCACTTGATTCATATACCTAATGGTAAGGTGGGTTTGCGACCACAGCGGCAAAAAGTGTTAAGAAACAAAAAAGAGCGGTATTACAGGCTAGTTCTGCAATGGTCGTGGTCGCCGTAGCATGAAGACTTTCGTTAAGAGTATCGTAATATTCATGCCCGAATACTCGTACAGTGCCACAACCTTTTCTGTTCCGGTGACAGCGGCGCTACGTACGGTTTTCTTTTTTTTGTAACAATTTAACCGGCCCTGACTTCTAAGAACTTCAGCCGCTAGCAGCGCTATGGTTGGACATCAACTTGACAGCAAAATGACATTAAAAAAAATCACGTTAGTTTCACATTTTGGTCACCGGCACAGCAAAGTTTGTGGCACTGTACGTTACTTATCTTTGGGAGCGTCTCACACATCGCCCTGTCACTTTAAATGTCAAACGTATGAAAGAGATGCCATGATGTTTGAGACGTTCCCAAAGATGATTTGCGTACGAGAATTCGGGGGTAACTGTCAAAATGCTGTCCTCAAATACAATTGAATTTTAGTTGCTTCTACGAACGCAAGAGGCGCTGCTCTGGCTTTCATAGTTCATACAATATAATACGAACACGATAACGATAGAACAAGAGTTTTTCATACTAGGGGTACAGATGTCAGAAATAACGAATGTTTTACAACCAATTTACGTATAGACCGTATCAAGTATCAATATTGCGCCTCTGGGAGAGTCAAATGAGAACTGAAAAAAGTTGTTTTACAAATATCTTGGAATTGCAATCAAACCTTATGTGATCTTTCATTTTACCTATTAACTAAATGAAAATAATGTTCAGTTAAGTACCATTTTAAACAAGAAGAAAAATTTGTCGCGAGCATTTGGTGCTGTAAATATAGTTTTTCACCTTTATTTATTTAGTAGAGCATCGACTACCGTACCATTCACGTGCATATTCAGTTATCATACTTACCATTCGGGTGTGTTTCCATAGTTAATATAATAAAGTTAGAATGGACTATGGTCCAAAGCCATCTTATATCTCGCTCGTTTCACTCGCAAGCAGCCGAGAAATAATAGCGGGCCATGACTATACCATTTCACCACACCATTAGTTCTTATAAATTTACTCATAGATTTTATAGACTTACTGTCAGAATTATAAATGAAAAGTTTCATCAAGCCTTGAAAAAAATCCTTAACAAATTAACTTAACCGCCTCTGTGGTCGAGTCTTACGCCCGAATTCTCGAACGCAAATCATCTTTGTGAGCGTCTCAAACATCATGGCATCTCTTTCATACGTTTGACATTTAAAGTGACAGGGCGATGTGTGAGACGCTCCCAAAGATAAGTAGCGTACGAGTATTCGGGCATTAGTCTTAGTCCGCCTGGCTAGCTACCACCATCTTATCAAAGTCTGACGCCATAACAATGACGTCTTCAGCATTATTGTGTTCCGGCAATTAGAAATAAGATAGCCAGTTCCTCAGTGATTGAGGATTCCGGGAGTAGTGCGCTTCCACCTTCAGCCTTATCAACACTTAGCATCAGGTGTGATGAAGGCTAAGTGCTACCCCGTTGTGGATAAAATAAAGGTGTGTGCAACTTCAAAATCGCTCCGCTCTCGCTGTTACCGTAAACACCGCTTTCTCGACTACAAGTCTTTAACAATTCGTGCTTTCAAAGTAATTAATTTTTAATTGCTGGGAGTAACTCGACAGCTTCCCTTGCCTATTGTTCTGAGTTTGGGCGCTTTGAACAAGGAAAAAGGTAGCGATTGAAATTCTATAATTACACTTTTTTGAGGTATTTAAGTTAAACGTTACCGTAGCAATGCCAGGAGAAAAGTATATTTTTGAGCTAAGAATTTGTAACACTGAAAACAGTTAGCCTGAGTAAATAACGTATAAATTGCAGAACTCTAAAACTTAGTAACTGATAGTTGTGGTAAAGGATAGCTACTTAAAGTTCCCAATTCGCTTATAGTTTGCACTGGCTAACTTTTTTGGCCAGTTTTCATTTTATTCTACGCTAAATAATTGGTACTAACCTATTATGTAAGCAATTACGTGTCATTCATCAATATGGGATAAAAATATCGGTAGGAACAATATAACAAATAGTTACTTTTTTATATACACAACGGTGTAGCTCTCAGCCTTCATTCATTATTTACTCGACCCTGGGGGCCAAGCCTGCTAACGTTAAGTCACAATCGTGTCTCAATCGTGTTTCAATTGTAGTTCAGTTGTAGTGCTTGATTAAACACTAGTTACAAGAATTATGACAGTATGATGTGATGTGAATGTAGTGTGTGGTGTGACCATCAATAGTATTGAGAAAAAAGTGCATATTTCTTGTAACTAGTGTGGAAAAAAGCACTACAACTGAATTACATTCGAAACACGATTAAGACGCGATTGTGACTTAACGTTAGCAGACTTGGCCCCCTAATGTAAAGTGTAAAAGGCTGAACGTGGAAGAGCAGAGGTACTCCCGGAATCCCCAGTCACCGAGAAACTGGCTATCTTATCTCTAACTGCCGGAGCCCGGAACACAATAATGCTCACCGTATATTTTTATTAAATTCATTCTGCAACAATTCACTTGTCTGTCACTTATTTTACCGACGCCGCACACGAACCACACACGACAGCCACAAACCACAAAGTCAACTGCGCCCCAATCGCGGTAATTCTATGACGCATTAGTCAGGTGTACAGTGCCACAAACTTTTCTGTTCCGGTGGCCAAAATGTGAAACTATCGTGTTTCTTTTAAATGTAATTCTGGTGTCAAGTTGATGTCCAACCATAGCGCTGCTGGCGGCTGAAGTAAAAGCCGGGTAAATTGCTACAAAAAAAAGATAAATGTACATAGCACCGCTGTCACCGGAACAGAAAAGGTAGGTATAGTGGCACTGTATAGTGCGACAAGCTTTTCTGTTCCGGTGATTATTTTTGGAACTAAAACAGTTTTCATTCGACAGTCCATTTTGACAGCTAATTTCGTATGGCAAGTGGCTCCTCTGTCACGGCTGTCACCGGAACAGAAAAGCTTGTGGCACTGTACGTGCAGTTGACGTGCAAAACCGTTTTTGATAACGCAAGGCGTTGACAGTGCGACAACGTTTTCTGTTCCGGTAATAATCTTTGGAACTAAAACAGTTTTCATACGACAGTCTATTTTGACAGCTAATTTCGTATTGCAAGTGGCTCCTCTGTCACGGATGTCACCGGAACAGACAGGATTGTGGGACTATAGGTTTGCGGGACATGTGCGTCGCCGTCGTTATGTCATTACGGCAATACGAAGTCAAACGTTGCAAACAAACACCCATACCCGAGGAAATACTAAAAAGTTCGTTTCCAATATTTACTCGACCGGGGATCGAACCCAGAACCTCTAGATATAGCGGCACCTTGAAAACCGGTGCGTACACCACTCGGCCACGGAGGTCGTCAAATGAATTATGTATGAACTAGCGGCCGCCCGCGGTTTCACCCGTGTGGTTCCCGTTCCCGTGGGAATATCGGGATAAAAAGTACATATAAACCTTCCTCTTGAATCACTCTATCTATTAAAAAAAACGCATCAAAATCCGTTGCGTAGTTTCAAAGATTTAAGCATACAAAGGGACATAGGGACAGAGAAAGCGACTTTGTTTTATACTATGTAGTGATTATGTAGTTACAGTGGATAAGCCCGTGGGGCAGTGGTAAGCGCGCTCGGCCTGCAAAAATAAAAGGACCAATTTTGCAACATAGTTTAAAGATATTGCATTTCCATAATTATCGCTTACGGACGCGTACGGATGGTACGCGTGGAAAATATTTCCCATTTACTCGAAACGCTCGAAACGAGGCAGCACTGGAATTTTTCATTTGTTGAGTTTTGCTCGTAAAATGAAATTTAAAACCTTGTTTGCTATTAATAAATATCTTAAAGTACAGTACAGGTTATGGCAATATTTTATTTTCAAGAAAGGGTTTGTGAAAAGGTCTTATTCATGGCCTTGCGACAGACCCAAGCCAACATTTTGCATATTTCAGTAAGATTAATATCCTGACTTACATGAAATCACTAGCTTCCGCCCGCGACTTCGTCCGCGTGGGTATTCGAGAAAATACTTAGGGGACCAATAACCAGGATAAAAAGTACCTATTCTATGTTTTAATTTTATAAAAATCCGATCAGCCGTTTTTACGTGATTAGGCGGGTCCTCCCTCACCAAGCGAGCAGCCTCGCGCGAGGCAGAACGTTTGCCACGTGCGGCGGGCCTCGCACGAAGCCGCTCACTTGGTGAGGGAGGACCCGCCTAATCACGTAAAAACGGCTGATCGGATTTTTATGAAATTAAAACATAGAATACTTTTTATCCTGATTATTGGTCCCCTAAGTATTTTCTCGAATGTCCACGCGGACGAAGTCGCGGGCGGAAGCTAGTAAATAATAGGTGTCTGTTTCACAATCAAAAAGTTAGTTCTGAGTAGCTTAGGTACAAATAACTTTTAAGATGATTTAGTTTCTATACCCTATTTACCCCCTGGATTTGATTTTCGGAAAACTACGAAATAGGTTGCCTATTTGTTTTAAGAAGTGAGCCTACAAAGTTTCAAGTTGAAATGTCTATTTTACCCCCTGATTTTTCATTCAAAACTTCACCCCTATTTCAACCTTTTAGGGGTTGAATCATGTTCAGCGTGTTAAACATCAAAATAAATGCCATTTTTGCAATCGTCATCCCATAAAACCTCAATAACGACATCCATATCGATTTTTAGGTTTATTTATCCCAGTTAACCTCTAAGGGGTTGATTTTCGAAAAAATACGAAATATGTATTTGCTTATTTGTTTTACTTTCCGACCATAACCCTTAATAATAAATTTAATGAAGGACTTTCCAGATACAACATTTCATCCCCCTCTTCACCCCTTCGGGGGTGGAGTTGTCAAAACACTGACACAGGAAAATATTAATTTTCAATTGACAGCTTAAATACAAAATTTGAAGATCCTAACTTCAAAACTGACGGACTTTTATCCACATATTCATCCCCTATTTTACCCCCTGGGTTTGATTTTGGGAAAATTAGGAAATGGGTTGCCTATTTGTTTTAAGAAGTAAGCCTACAAAGTTTCAAGTTGAAATGTCTATTTTACCCCTGACTTTTCATTCAAAATTTCACCCCTATTGCAACTGTTCAGCGTGTTAAACATCAAAATGAATGCCATTTTTGCATCGTCATCCCATAAATAAAATAAAATAATACCTCAATAACGACATCCATATCGATTTTTAGGTTTATTTATCCCATTTAACCTCTAAAGGGTTGATTTTCGGAAAAATACGAAACTTTTTTTGCTTATTTGTTTTATTTTCCGACCATAAGCCTAAATAATAAATTAAATGAAGGGCTTTCCAGATACAACATTTCATCCCCCTTTTCACCCCTTCGGGGTGGAATTGTTAAAAACGCTGACACAGGTAAATATTAATTTTCAATTGCCAGCCTAAACACAATGTTTGAAGATCCTAACTTCAAAACTGACGGACTTTCATACAAACATTCATCCCCTATTTCACCCCCTTAGGGGTGGAATTTCCAAAAATCCTTTCTTAGTGGATGCCTACACTGTATAACGTATCTATGTGCAAAATTTGAAGTCTCTAGGTTTAGCGGTTTGGGCTGTGCATTTATATCTCAGTCAGTCAGTCAGTCAGTCAGTCAGTCAGTCAGTCATTCAGTCAGGACTTTGAATTTTATATATATAGATAAGATTATAGGTACAAGTTTACATAGGTATCTCTATGTCTTGATTTTTTTGTCACGTTTCAAAGTAGTGTAGTCAATGAAGCTAGTTGACCCCCACAGTAATTCCTCAGTCACAAAAAACTTTACAGCATGATAAAGTATCAATAAATTAAAAGTATGGTATAAATTTCCAAAAAATTATAATAATAGAAGGTTAGGTATTTTTTAATGAAAGTCTTATTTCATTGATATCTTTTTTAGGACAAGTGCTCCGTCTAAACTTTCTTCACCGGACATATTCATGTAACGTATAAAAACAATAATATGAAATATCCAAAAAAATATGCCAGCAGAAACACCAAATTTTAATAAAACAATTGGGGTATCTTGAACTGAAAGATGTCTATGTCGAACTTTTTAACGGAATTATACAATTTTGCCAAGCATACTCATGCTTGAAAAAAATTTTGGATTTTTGTCAAGTATCACATACTAGTATAAATAACTCATTTGGTAAAATAAATTTGGACTGAGAAATTACTCGGTTCAATGTATAAACAGATTTGTTTATTTAGGTATAAATACCTAAATTCCGTGTGAGTTTTTTTTGGATAATCTTTTAAAAGTTTATGGCTCATGCTATTTTATAACCCAGCAAAGTTTCATCGACTGAGGAATTAATGTATGGGTCTCCATACAAAGAATCTGTTCATTGCCTACACTAATGAATGAGCAGTATTAAAAGTCTTGCTGCAAATATTGGGATGTGATTTGATTGCGAATTACTTTGACATCAGAACTGCCATCAGGACAAGTAGTTTTCAGAGTTGGTTTTAATATTACGCACGCACCAGTTTTCAACGTGCTGCTATTTCAAGAGGTCCTGGGGTCGTCCTAGTCGGGCAAATATTGAAAACGGACTTTTCAATATTTCCTCGGGTCTGGGAGTATGTGGTTGTGTAATACCAGTCGTTGTTTTCCAATTTTCATAATACTAGTGCTCAAGCTACTATAGTTGCTATTGAACAATGTATATGATGGTGTCCAATATATATTTAGTTGTATTTATGATTATCATCAGCAACTACGTGACCTGGCACTAACTACTGGGTATAGGCCTCCCCCAAGGATCTCTACAAAAAACGGTTTTTTGCTGCCCGCATCTAGTGGATATCCGTGTCCTTCCCCAATTTGTCGGTCCACCTTGTAGGGGGCCGGCCGATGAAACGTCGTCCAAAATGCCGAATCTTACCCGGGGACTTTTAACATCCCTGCTCTGTTGTTAGGCATTACCGTAGCTAAGAATAGAATAATCAAACTAATATTTACAACAAAGTAAGTACTCACCACAGACCGCACTAACAGTTCAATAGTGAACCATACATTGCAGATCAGCTCTATGTAGAAGAATGCCGCGTGTGGCATGCCGTCATCATCATGCCACAATGATGTCTGCACCGCAGGAGGTGTATAGTTCCAAGGGGCATTTATTGGTGGCGCTAGAGTCGGCCGCGCCACCCGGAGGTCTGGGTGCGTCTTCAGACAGAAGGAGAGCACTGATATGCAGATGAAGAAGACCGACATAGCTGATATCACCTGTGGAAGAAAAGTATGGAAGTAGTATTTGAAAGAACAGATTTCGGTGATATTATTCTAGAAGTTGCACATACTTAACTGGACTATCTGTCAACTACATCGAGTGTATCGTTTCCCATAGTAACAGAAAGTCTCATTCATAAGAACTACATCATCGGCAAACCGACGACGGCAACGAGGATGGATTAAAATAATTTTGAAAGTGGAACTGTTTGATTGAGATGTCTTTTAGTTCAACAAGAGATAGGTATTTTAGTATAGTTTATATTGAGGTTTGGCCTCTGTCCTAATTCAACGATTGGATACTAATAATGAAAATCAATACGGCGCGGTCAGGTCAAACCTAGATTTTCATTTATAGCGACGAATTTGTGCAAATGCATTTTCAGATCTAGATCTTTTTATTGTTCACAATTCTCACATATCCTCTTGAAGAGGAGGAAGTAGAAGTAAAAGATAGTTGTTGTGGTCATAAAAATTTTTGAAGTAGGTTTAATGTATAGGTACACATTTCTTAAATATTAAAAATTAATTAAGTAGTCTTGGCTGATACAGCACTTGTTTGCAGATTCTACGGCGGGAGAGCTTGTAATGAGAAGAAACATCAAGAAACTCTTCAAGGAGTATTTTTTCCATCGATATGACTCAAAAGAAGATGCTAGAATAATCCATGGTTTTCAGATAAAGACTGACACTGACTATTGAAATGCGTTTCACCCATTTTTATCTTCGCTTCTGTTGTAGCTTACGTCCAAATTCCCCCAACTAACAGAAGCTGTATGTTTAAAACATTTACTATTTGCGATAAGACCTTTCGGAAGTAGGGTTAGTCCCGCGGGCCACAACAGATGCGGGCGTCCGGCGCGGCGTCCGGCCTATAATATGATAGTAACGGCCCGCCCCGGATTACTTCATTTCCTGATATGAAGGATTTCGTGACAAATATTATATTATCATGATGTTTACAGAAAAAGGTTGCAAATATATTATAGTTACTGTAGATACTCGTATTACTACAGGACCTCTAAGACCCATTTTGAGATTTTGCATCGTGTTACTTATAACCATTACTGTTGGATGTAGGTATTACTGTCAAAAAGTTGTGTTTGATATACGAAATTTTCGAGATCATTGTAGGTACCTACGTGATGGTATCAGATATTTAAATATTTGATCACTTTTACCAGGTTCAATGTATTTTTATAACGCTGAAGCGAAGGTGTAAAATAATATATACCTATATCAAAGAAACACTGTTACATTTCACGTGCTATAAAAGGTACGTAATTATTCTCTAGGATGCAGTTCAGTTGGATTTAAGTTCTTGTCTAGGGTGTCATTATCACCCACTCAAAATTAAATTGATATAATCAAAACTGAACTTTGTGCTGCCAACAATAGTGTTCATTTTAAATAATTCACGCCTGTGTTTCTCAATATCACTGTGAAATTACTTCAAGACTGGTATATTGTTGCGTCTATTAAAGAGTACTGATCGTTTGCTTCACATGAATGATTTAATTCCAACAAAATGTTATCAAAATTTTCCCCAGTTTTAATTTATATGTAAAACCATATTTAATAACATTGTTTCAAACTTGATAAATATAAAGATTACAAAAAATATGTAATCCTGAAGTGGGTTTTTAGGTAAACACCATAATAGTTTTTGTTACTAATTTGCGTGGTTTTGAATAATAATTATTATTGTAACACAGTAAGTGAATCTAATAATTTTTAAACACTACCTACCTAAACTTTGGAGAACAATTTTTGTTTATGACAAAAAAAAGATTTGATATCGGTAAAAATTACGTATAAAAAACAAGGTTATAAAAAATTTGAAATAAATTAATGTAACGTGGACATTTAGAATGTGAAAGCTGCGGCGAGTTCAGACAACAACACACAAACGAGGCAATCCAATAAAATATTAACTAGAACAATTTACTGTGCACTCTGGAAAGTTAATTTTTTGTTTACCGCCAGTAAAACAACCCGATGAAATGCCGCCACAGTTGTTACAGACACTCGTTTATTAGGTGAATTTCGCGAAAATTATTATAATTGAAACAAATATATTTCAATGAACAATGCGCTCATATATCGACGATGAGCTTATGAATCAATTAAAAGTCTCTTTACGTTAGCCTTTTTTGAAGTGAAAACTTCTTTAGCGGCGTTGTGCACTTTTTGTGGTGGGTAAAAAATGTTAAACTCCCGTCAGGACACGTGACCGTCAGATCGAAAATTCGTAATTCTCCTTTGCCCCCTGGCCCCACATGCAACATGGTCGAAGTAATGGCGGCATCTGAAGCAGCGATTGGCCTGGCAGCGTACGGGGCGAATCATATTTAACAATTAAATTTATTTACGAATCAACGACTCGACAAGAAGAAGAATACCAAACTATAGTAGCTTGAGCACTAGTATAATGGAAACGACGCGACGGGTACGACATACACGCAGTCCCAGATCCGAGTAAATAATATTTACCCGAGCGGATATCCAACCCGGGACCTCTAGAGATAAGCAGCATTTTAAATACCGGTGCGTGCACCTTTCGGCCACGGAGGACGTCACGTCGTACTATTGACTGTTCCTTAATATTAGTTCCACGACCATGTTCTTAGTATAGAACGTGAATTTTTTAGATCATTTATTGTGGGATTGCCTTTTCATTCATACAAGCCTATCCATTTGCATTTGATGCCGTAGTCCCAACTTGTATGCAAATTGTTATGATGCAAACATAGGCCCTGTCTGTTCCTATTTCCCACGAGGATAGTCAGAAACTTGATATACTTAGACTATACCTGACGACAGTAATAAGCCTAATATAGGCACCTTGTATTACCAATACTAGGTGCAATACACATACACAATACAACACATTTAAGTATTGTACTACCGAGGTAACGGCGTATTTAAAGAAAAAATACATTTGCAGCGGGTCCCTTAACATAAATCAGTACTAAATCAAAGCAGTCAAAGTAACGTTTAGTTCTTTTTGTAAAATTACTGTTAAAAAAATACGGCGTAATTTAAGCAATGCCATTTCGCTGTACTTACGCACTTTTCCAAACAAAGGTTTGTTTCATTATCTTAATGGTTTCTCAAATGTCAAATTCATCAAAAAGCTAAAATATTCCTTTCAAATTATGTATCTTAGCATAATCATACCTGACAATAAAAAGAAGGAGTAAATCAGGAGCAATTTATCCAATGTATACAATTCATAAATATAATTTATACGTTCTCTACTTATATATGTGTGAATGGTATACAACTGCACAAAACGGAATAAAGTGGAAAGAAGGTAGAGAGGCCCGCAGTAAGACGATTCAGGCTGATAATAATAATAATAATTAATTTTATCTTCATATCAAAAGATGCGTTAGTAGAACAGTTATTATACCTACATTACAGCCTACATTTTTTTAGATACCTACCAAGATAAAGTTTTGGTTAGTTATAGTTCAATTATGAAAAATTTGCATGATGTACTTACCTATTTATAGTATAGTATTTATAGTATTAGATGTAGTTAGACTGTGGTATTGGTGACACACACTACCTATTCTGCAGTTTTTAAATAATATTATATAATTATTTTTTTCTTTCCCACTCAGCTGCTTTGTATTGCATATGATTATGTGTTGTCAATAAATGTATTTCTTTCTTTCTTCTCTTCTTTTTCTGACGATTTATTTCTGGTATGTTGAAAAAGGTGCACTTATTAATAGTCTCTACCGAAAATTTATTAAAGTCAGTTTGGTTTGCCAAAACTTGTAATAGAATGTGCCGACAAAATGAACAGTTTATTATTAGTTTAACGAGAAAGTTTCTCTCTCTGGCAAAAATGTGATGCTCTAAAATAGTTAGTAGAAAATTTTGGTACGGACATGCTAAAAGAATTTTCATAAATTGGGTATATAAATACATTTTAATTTTAACTAGTGGCCGCCCGCCACTTTGTCCTGGTAGAGTTAAAGTAATGCAGCATTTACATGGAGCTATTACTTGAAACAATTTCTAATAGTGTTGCGGCCCGGCCCCGGCAAAAGTTTGGTACCCGGCAGGTTCGGCACTTTTTACGAGATTCGGCAGAGTACCGGACGTTACAACGCGGTTCCGCCGAACTTCCGAACCTTTCTAAAATGATGATTTGGTCGTTAAATTGAGCCCAAAAATTCGATAATACGTAAGTCTATTTGTTTGGCTAGCACAAAACAAACACAATAACAATAAACGTAACAAATTAATAAAAACGTAAGAAAACACCAAATCTATGACACACCCCCGAGTATGACGTAAAATTAAATTAATTACGCGAGATACACGAAAGAAGACCCTCTGCTCACCGCGCCACCCGCACGGACTTTCATGCCTTTGCGCGTCAAACGGCATAAATGAATACCGAGTCGGCTCGGCCAGGCCGCGAATAGTTCGGTATTTTGAAACCGAGCGGTTTGCGACCTGGTGGTGGTCCGGTATAATTAATACTCGCTGCATCACTAAATGCAATAAGTCAATCCACCAAGACAATACATATTACTATTGATCGCAGGGTTGAAGACAATGTAATGTAGTGAACTATCTATATTTACACGATGCCAATAATGGACTGGCTTGGTGGATTCTCTCAAGTATTGGCTCCGTGTTAAAAAAATGTTAATGATGTATAATAATATCGTAGCGTTATGTTAACGTCATTATAAAATTTAACAAATCTTTAGTAAAGAGACGAATTACTTGTAAATAAAGTTAAGATTAAAAAGAAACTATAATGATGCAATAAATCCTAACCTTTAATCCGCATTAGGTCTATCTTTCTAATAGCATCTGTAAGGAAAATATGTGCCTGCCTAGCAGTAAAAACATTAGAAACGAGGATAGAATGTAACCTTTAGAATCACTTTCTTTTCTAGAGATCCAGACAAAAGAGGGCTAATATTTTTCAAGATATCAAACTGTGTAGATCGAAAGAAAACAAAGACTGCACTGTGCAAACTGTAGTTTGATAAATTGGAACTGACTGACAGAGCATAAGAGAAAGCAAATCTATTATGTAGGAATAAAGTCTATTGTTGGGTGTTATTAAATTGCCATTGTAAAAATTGAACTTTTAAATACAGCAGACTAAAGTTACCTATGAAAGAAATATCTTTTTTGTTCTATATTTCAATAGAAATATAGAACAAAAATGTATAGCTTAGATATGCACCACAAAACTACAAATACAATACACAATTTTTTTTAAAGAGTATGTTTCTCATTGTAACTTTTAACTTATCTGCTTCGAAAGCTTTAACTTAATTTTTTTATTTATTTTGTTATTTTTATCTAACAACTTTTAAGCGTATCGTGATTTTAATAAAGATCGCTTGTATTTTTAGTAAAATTTTATCTAAAGCGCTTCTATATAAGCAAGAATGGAGAGGAAAATTGCAAATTATTTTTGTATGCTAACTAAATTTTATTAAGGACGACTTCATTTTCTTTTAATTCAAATCCACTTGCCTCCCTTTTTCAATTTTAAAAGATAAACAAGTTTATTCATTTAAAATCCACTGAACTTTTAATATTCCTTCTATTTTTGAGACAAATATTTTATGTGCGTACACGTTCTTACAAGTCCTTGTCCATACTTGTAACATTATTATGGGAAAAGATTTATATTTTTTTTTTATAAGAAATTACTCACAACCTACTGGACTGATTAAATATTAGATATAATAAGGTAGAAAGCTACATAGAGTGACATAGACTATATTTTATCCATAAAGTTAATATACCTTAGGTATATTAACTTTATGATTTTAACCCGATATTCTTATAGGAACGACCACACGAGTAAGACCGCGGGGAGCCACTAGTTTGAAATAAAGATGTATTCGTCTTCTCTGTTATCGTTTAAGATAATAATATATAGACAACTAGCTGACCCGACAAACGTGGTTTTGACAAATTATAGTGGACCCAGTGAATTTCGTATCACCGTCATCAGCTATACAAATAAATAATCGCGAAGTAGTCTTATACACTGCCTGTCACTTATTTAATATGTAGGTAATCCAAATCGGCCACGTCAGTGTTGATTGCATACTCTTTAGAAGCGGCCACTGAAGCAATGACAGTTTTGTGTAAGACTCTATACTAAATTTCCGTTTTTAGGGTTCCGTAGCCAAATGGCAAAAAACGGAACCCTTATAGATTCGTCATGTCTGTCTGTCTGTCCGTCCGTCCGTCCGTATGTCACAGCCACTTTATTCCAAAACTATAAAAACTACACAATTGATACTTGGTAGGTATATGTATTCCGTGAACCGCTTTATGACTTTAATACAAAAATAAAAAATAAAAATAAATTAAGGGGGGCTCTCCATAGATAGATCTTTAAAAATAACATAGAGGTTTCTCAAATCACTTTTTCTTAAACTCAATATTTTGAAAGATAGAGCCTCCCAAAGTGGTGAAACGTGTGTCCCCCCTCTAACTCTTGAAATAAAAGAGTGGAAAGTCTAGACAAAATATATGCTGTAGATTTTAGTAAAATCTTTCAACGAAAATTGGTTTGAGCGATATATAGTAAGTACTTTTTGAGATATATAACACATTTTCAAAAACCGCAAATGTAACTTTGTCATTCAAACAAATACTATGAAAAACAAAGTTATATTTTGCTGACGAAAAATTATCGTGGAATTTTGGCAAGGTATAGGCAATCGGTACGTTAAGTGTGTACGGAACCCTTCATGGGCGAGTTCAACTCGCTCTTGGCCGATTTTTATTTTTTAATTTTCCTGAATATAAAAAAGCATGTCTGTCACTTTTTAGCTCCCAAACTATCCCTATACCAAAAATTACGTCGATCCGTTGCTAGCACTATTATTTATTCTGTGCCGTTGCTCCGTTTTGACGTGAAAGACGGACAAACAAACAAACAGACTTTTACATCTATATTATTAGTATGGATTCTTGGTTTAAATATTTTACTTTGTATCAATTATGATTGTCAATTTACACAAAGAACAAATTGATAAATAGTTTTGATTAATAATTTATTTCGAGACATTATACAGGGCGTCCCAAAATTAACTCACATGGAGGGAAAGTACCTTAAATACTGCAGATATAAAATTTTACTGAAAGGAGACTTCATTTTTATTTTAAAAAGAAAACGAACTGCATTCACCGAATTTTGAATAATCACTTGTCTGAACTGGGAATCGAACCCGCTGAATGTAAAAAAAAATGTTTCTCTAATTTAATTGTACCGATCGAAAGGCTCGATTATACCTAAGCATTTCTTCTAAATAACATACCATCTTAAATAAAAGGAAGACTACGAAATTTAACATTTAATGTTGAATAACAAGTTTGTGCAGCGTTATGAATAGCCTTTTCTGTGACTGTCGTGCTCAATACAGACTTTAACATTTCAATGTAGGTTTTTTTTTTATTTTAAGACCAGTGTACACTTAGTTGGCAATAAAGATTTGTATTTGTATTTGTATTTGTATTACTAATGAGTGAAGATTGGAGCAATTATACCTAATTCCCTATCATAAGTGTTTGATAATGTGATAAGTAACACCACCTCGATTGGTTTTAAAAAGTTTGAAAAATTTCGTGAGGGTTCGATTCTCGGTTTGGACATGCTATTATTAAAAAAAAAATACAGTTCTATTGTTATTTAAATAAAAATAAAGTGCTATTTCAATAAAACTTTCTATCTACAGTATTTGGTGTGGTCTATGCCACCATGTGACATAGTCATTGGAAGCCCTGGGGGCGTCCCACGACTATGCCATATGTTGGAATTGACCGCACCAAAGTAACTATTTAAACATTTTTAAACCAATCGAGCTGGTGTTACTTAATACATTATAACTTTATCAAACACTTTATGATAATTGCTCCAATCTTCACTCATTAGTAATACATTGAAATGTTAAAGTTTTGAGCACGACAGTCACAGGAAAGGCTATCCATAACGCTGCACAAACTTGTTATTCAACATTAAATGTTAAATTTCGTAGTCTTCCTTTTATTTAAGATGCTATGTTATTAAGAAAAAATGATAAGGTATGATCGAGCCTTTCGATCGGTACAATTAAATTAGAGAAATATTTTTTTTTACATTCGGTGGGTTCGATTCCCAGTTCAGACAGTTGATTATTTAAAATTCTTTGAATGCAGTTCGTTTTCTTTTTAAAATAAAAATGAAATCTCCTTTCAGTAAAATTTTATATCTTCAGTATTTAAGGTACTTTCCCTCCATGTGAGTTAATTTTGAGACGCCCTGTATATACCCTTATTATATACCTATCAACCTTTTTATATTATAAATAGGATATACATTATTTTTATTTTTATTTTTATTCTAAACAATTTGACGAAATATCCTGTATTTGTAATCGGTCAGTTGAGTGTTTGAGTTGAGTTTAGTGTATAAAATGTTAATGTTAGATTCGTACGAAAATATTTTCATAATAATTTGTTACTGAAGCTTTAGAAAGAAATGATTGGATGTTAATATTTTTATAACTTTATTCACATTAAACTTAAAAATATAGGAGGGTTTATTATTTGAAATAGTTTATAAGAAATGTAATATAATAAAATGGGTGTTATTTCTTACTTCTATAAAAATGCAAAGTGTTTTTCTCATAAGATAAAACCCATTTGGCGAATCCTTTTGAACAAAATTTAAAGTCTGGATGGAAAATGCGTGTGGTAATACTATGAAAAGGTTTTTTGTTGTAAAATGTTTTTAAAATTTTAAGGACTAGGTAGCTTTGATATTCCACCTTGTTTTATTTGTTCTAATTTTATGTGAAATTAGTGATAGTTGCAAACGTTCACAACTTAGTAAGAACTGGTAGATAATTTATTATCAATGTGTCGTCTTCAAAAAACGATCGACGATCTATAGAAAATACAGGGTGGAAGAAAAAATTATGATGCCTGTAGGGGAATTGCCTTAAATCCTTTAGTTAGCTCATTTTACTGTAAGGAACTATTCTTTTATTTTAAAAAAGAAACATATTTACTGTAAGGAACTTTTCTTTTATTTTAAAAAAGAAACATAAATTGCTTTCAATGATTTTGCGAAGTTTGCTTGATTCGCCCAGGAATCGATCGAACCGGCTAAAATAAAATAAAAATTACATCCTATAGTTTAATCGTATTTGTGGATGCGGTCAATCATAAGGATTAAATCTTTCTAACAAACATGATAAGTTAAATGAAAGGATAGTAATAAAAGATGATGGATTTAATGTCGAGTCGAGTAGATTTTGTACATTTATATATATAGATAGCTGACTTTCTTTAAATCTATGAATGCCGTTTTATTTCTTTTAAATTGAGCTTACATAAGCATCAAAGGCAGTTTCCATCCAGGCCTAAAAAAAATTTCCACCCTGTATATTCCTTCACATAGCTAAACCATTCACAACATAATTATTGGATCTAAAGGAGGGACCCATTACTCATCCTTGGCAAAAACTTTGCCATCGGCAGTGTATTTTTTGCGTTTACAAAATGGATTCGTTTGCAAATAGTGGTGTAAGCTTGAATACTACCTAATCGGACTGGAACAGTGCAAATAAAAAATGAAAATTTTCATAAAATTTTTCTTGGTCTAAAAAACTGAAAGTATCAATGAGAATAAGTTTATTTATGTTGCAAAAGGAAAAAAAAAACAAAAACAGCAATTTTTCTTCCAAAATTTTAAGTTTTTTCTTTTTGTAAATTACGTATTAGAACATAAAATTTGCATTGTGAATGCAAAAAAGTTAAAGTAATTAGAAAAGATATTGTTAAAAATATTAACACTTCAATGGTTAAGTTCATTTCCGACGTTGTTGGTTTAGTAAATAGGTCGTAATATGAAATATAAGAAAAAAAACTACCCGTCCTCCAAATCCGTCCGTAGCTCAAATGAAGTGAATGCAAAAAAGTGAATATTATTTGAAATTTCTATTATTTCATCGTTATCGATTGCCAAATATCTGCAAAGATATTTCATTCGAGTGTCGAGGGTAGTAATATCTTCACATTGATGAAATAAACGCTGGCCCACAGCGCGTAAGAAGTATTAGAAAGATTCGACGCTTCCTCTAACGACTTCGTAGCTCAGCGGTCAGAGCATTCGCCCAAACAGTCAAAAGGTTTTGATTCCCGGCGGAGCTACTTGGAGGATAGGTCGTTTTCTTCTAATATTACATTTTCAACTTGAAAAACTTATAGGTGTATTATTGTAAGACAAATATGTATATTAATTTAAAAGACGTTATTTATAAAGCGCGCGGGATGAGCGAGCCTTCAAAGCCGAACAGCGATTAATTAATTCCATTCGAAGCGGAAACGCCTCGATTATCTCTCCCCGGATATCCGGCAGGTTGAATTCATAATTATGCTTTGAATGCCTGATGGGTTATGATAATGTTGTATGTTTTGTTCGTAACGTAATTTACGGGTAGGGATGGCAATGGTCTAAAACTAAAATTAAATTAATTAACTATCATAGAAATCACGAACAAAAAGCTACTCTTAGTGTCATTCTACATTTTTTTACCTGCGATTTATTGTTTCTCATATTTATACTTTATTTATCTTAATAGTCTTAGTAAAAAAAATTGTGAAATTTCAAATTTGTAAGTGGATATCAATGTCACAATAATATAATTTTTTATTTATTTCTCGAACGTACATAGACTTAAATCCAAATCAAACTTATTTTGTTTGTAACCTTATAATGGGTAAATATAGCGATCAGCATTTGCGGAAAGCAAAAACTGTTTTACAATCGTTTCTATATTTTCAAATTTATTTGTGTTTGAAAAGAAAAATATATCTAAATTTAACTTTAATAGTGGTGGACGCCTGCTACTTTTTATCGGCTTTGTGTTTAGGGTTCCGTAGCCAAATAGCAAAATCGGAACCCTTATAGATTCGTCATGTCTGTCTTCCAAAACTATTAAAAGATTTGAGGGTCGAAACTTGGAAGGTATACGCCCGAATTCTCGTACGCAAATCATCTTTGGGAGCGTCTCAAACATCATGGCATCTCTTTCATACGTTTGACATTTAAAGTGACAGGGCGATGTGTGAGACGCTCCTGAAGATAAGTAGCGTACGAGTATTCGGGCAATAGACTGATGTATTCTCTGAACCGCTTCACGATTATAGTATAAAAATAAAAAAAAATGAATAAGAAAATAAGGGTAGCTTTCCAAACAAGGAACTGAAACGGAAAAATATTGTTTTATTCAAAATTATTTGTGTGGGGATGTCTGTAGGTCTTGAAAAATTACATAAACGTTTCTCAAACCATTTTTTCTCAAAGTCAATATTTTGAAAGATAGAAGACTTTCAAAGTGGTAAAATGTGTGTAAGACCATCTCTCAAACATTTTGACAGATTCAAAGTTGAAGCGAGAGCCTTGTGAGAGTTGCTTTGCCTGGAACATGTTAAGTATTTCATTCTACAACTATTTCAAACAGAGCTTCAATAAAATACATACGATGATAGATTGAATGCTATTTAAACAAAACTTTAATAAAGTATGTACCTACATACGACAATAGATCTTACTTTACAACTTCCTTAATTAGTAAATGGGCCCGTAAATCCTACGGTTGCAATACGGAGTTTGCTTTATTGTATTACAGCGGTGTCGTAGTGACTGTAAAATAACAATACAGATTGTTATTTTTTTGTTTCCTCAAATTTGTTCGGATTAAAGTGTGTCAATATATATTCAGGTACGAGTTCATAATTCAAATGTAGATAAAAATCTATATAGGTATCACTCGAAAAAAAGACACAGTTAAAATGTTAAGTTTATCCTGCTGTTGACTATACCAACTAGTCAACAAATAACTTCGTTAATATCTTTTAAATCAACTGTAGGTACTAAGTTGTTGGCTGGGTAATCTGAGTTGATTAATGACTGGGAAACCCCGGATCTCTCGGTTGGGGAAAACCGGAGTTCAGAAGTTTTTCCTTCGTTAAGCTGTTAACATATAAAACTGTGATTACTCCTAATTTTATCGTGAGTGGGAACTTAGATTGAATTTAGTAATTTAATATACCTACTATGGTATCTATTGGGGAAATAACTTATACCGTTTGAGGCTAAATTTACTCCGTGGGGGACAAGTGTGGGTAGTTATTGATATATGTGCATGATGTTTGACTGTCTGTGCATACATCAATAAATTATTTGTATGCGTGCATTTATTAGGGGAACATACTTTATTCAACAATACCACTAGATGATGCGTCACGAGCTAGAGGTATTCTAATTACCGCACCAATCTGAACCGCACCATCCGAACCGCACCAAAAGCATTCCAGTTATGGCACCAATTGGTGCGGTTCGAAAAATGAATTAAAAATATAATTAAAGAATTCCAGTTACGGCACCAATTTTAAGTAGAGGTGTTAACTTAAGAACATCGATAACACAGTTCAGTATCGTTCAGTTCTTGCGGTTCAAATTGGTGCTGTAACTGGTGTACATACCTCACGAGCTAAAATACCTACAACGCAAATATGACAAGGACTGATTTTTTATAAACGGAGAAGAAGGTTACAAATGTTACTATCTTACGTCGAAAAGACAGGAATCTATATGAAATAAGAGCACACCGTTAATTGCGCTCTTGTTCTCTCGGCCGTTTTTGATACTCTAACCGGTGGTGGTGGTATTGTTGATCGAAGGGTGCATCTGTTTTATTTCGCGATAAATATGTTTATTTTAGTCAAACCGGTCAATTTCGTAAAAGTGTGAAGATCAGCAATTGCCTATTACTGTATCTATGAACTCTCATAGACGGTATAAAGCTATATGCGGACATGCAGTCAATCAGCATTTTCATTGCAGGTTTACCAACCTTCACACATCAATTAACAAAGTCCAAGAAACATTCAAGAACCACAGCGATTAAACATTTAAACGCAATGGATCGCAAACAACATCTGTTTGGAACGGTAATTGGGGAAAGGGTTTTCTTTTTTCTCTAAAAAAAATTTACTAATGGCGAATTTCCCGGAGAGAGGATGTGGAGGGGAGTAAGTCTGACATATTGCTCGCTACCCGGACTTTGCCCGGTCGAGCACTTTAGACGATTTTCGCTTTCGCGTTTAATAACTATCACAATATTACACACATTAATCCGAACAACGGGCCCGTATACCGTTCATCAACCATTCGCAAGGAAGGCCCTGTGCCTTAAGGCGCTACTCGGAAAAAGTATGGACCCTTTGATATAAAACTATAGGACGGTAGAGTTGTGATAAATCTGGTACTTAATAAGATATATATTTCTTCATACCTTTATCTAGAATCGTATAGTTTCAAAAACACGATTTTATGATTTTGGCTCGACACTTTTTCTTTTTGAAAATACCTCAAAAAATACGAAATATCAAGATTATTTTTAAATGGGGTTACATATACTGTTGAAAATTGGTTTAATTAGTGAACACCAATAAACCTTAGGATCGTATAGAAGCATTTTTTTAAAGTCGCTATAGTTTTTTAATACTAAGTGATTTTGTGTTTATCTGCGTAATCGGCAAAATCGGTCTCGCTCCCGCGCGCATCGTTTTCTCATTGCTATCTCGCTTTAGCATAATTTTTCCGAGTATCGCCTTAACAGAAGAGACATTGAATGACTGCAATAACCCTAGCACGAAAAACTGTCGTTATGGTAACCGTTAATATAGGCCTGTAGTTATCGTGATTGTATTATTTTGTATGAAAAGCAGAGCAGCGCCAGCGCCTCTTTCGGTCGTATCAGGAACTGAAATTCAATACTAGTTGACAGAAGCACTTTGACAGCTTATGAAAGCCATAGGTAATGATAGTTTTCATGCTAGGGGTACTGATGGTAAGAAAATCTACATACAATTTACAGTAAGCGATGTCAGAATGGATCGCTAGCAAATATCGTTGTAAACTGGTCAACCGGAAAGTTTCTCGATATTACGATGCTTGAAATGGTTTCCGATGTTAAAACAGCGCTTGTGAATAGAAAATCGTAGCGCTTCGTTAGGAGTATCCAATCTATGTTTTGCCAAAACAAAATAGTAGTAAAGCTTGAAATAGTAGATTTTTATTGCTTGTGTCATGAAAATCTATTACAATCTATAATATATTCCGTGATCGTGCGTAAGAGCTGAAAGATTGTATACAAAGTGTATACAATGTTTCAGCCCTTGTGTGTATATAAGTAGATGTACCTATCCTCTTAAAGGCCCCTTGTACAAAATTTTGCACATAATAAAGTTAAGCTGTCTGTCATGCTCAGCTATAAAAAAGCTCCATAATAAGCGCCCACTGTAAAATTTTTTGTTCGTATTATTTTAAAGGTTTTCGTATCATTTTCCCATAATTATGAACAGAATATTGAGTTTAAAATCCATTATGCAATTTTATTAACGAAGGATGCCATTGTAGTCAGCGTCAAAATGATCTGGGCGTTCAAACCTACCGAAAGTGTCACAAGATTTGATAAAAATGTTGTTCTCAAACGACAAATAAAACTGCAACTTTACGTCTTGAGATAAGGTTGATTTTTGTCACACCTTCAGATTCTTTTGGTAGGTTTGAACGCCCAGATCATTTTGACGCCAACTGTATCTATAATTCATACCTCTACTAATATATGCATAACTAGCTGTTGCCCGCGCCTTCGTACGCGCAGTGTAGTGACTTTTGTGTTAGTTTAGTGTGTTTGTTGCCTAGATATCATAACGCTTTTCTTGAAGTCCTATTCTCTACTAAAAGGGTCTAAAGAATATCGAATACGGCTAGTGCATATTATAAATTTTGTAGCCTACTCATGAAAAATAATTATTTACGATTGAATTACTTAAGTCAATGAATAAAACACCTCTGGGCCTGACAGCATAAAACATTTATGTGCATAAAATTGTACAATGGGTCTTAAGACATACGGATATAAAATAGGTGAGCCTTGGAAGGATAGCACATCTACTAACAATTTTGAAGTTCCTATTTAAAATTTCTACAAAGCTAGCAAAACAAAAAAAAACTAGCAAACAGCATAAACGTATTTGCCTGTAGCCATAATTACGTATGAAGCTGTTCGATTTACAGGAAAATATTAAAAGTTGTACAGGACTCTGAAAAACCAACCTGTTTTGGGAAATGGTTCTTAAAAATATGTAGTTTAAAAAACTATAAAAATACACTTTTATAGGAACAGACTAAAGAGTACAAAGTAACCGTCTATTCAGTAACTGAAATTAAAAAGCGTGGTGCGTGTTGTAAATATTAAGGCGCTACTCGGAAAAATATGGACTTTTTGATTTAAAACTATAGGACGGTTATTGTTGTTACAAATCTGGTAATAAGATATATATTTCTTCATACCTTTATCTAGAATCGTATAGTTTCAAAAACACGATTTTATGATTTTGCCTCGACACTTTTTCTTTTCGAAAAGACCTCTAAAAAATACGAAAAGTGAAGATTATTCTTAAATGGGGTTACTTACACTATTGGAAATTGGTTTAATTAGTGGACACCCATAATATTGGGGATCGTATAGAAGCATTTTTTTTTCATCGCTGTAGTTTTTTAGTACGAAGTGATTTTGTGTTTTTTTTTGCCTAATCTGCAAAATCGGTCTCGCTCCCGCGCGCGTCGTTTTCTCATTGCTATCTCGCTTCAGCACATTTTTTCCGAGTATCGCCTTAAGTAAGTACTTGAATGCATGCTTCGCAAAGGGCGCACCACGCTTTTTAATTTCAGTTACTGAATAGACGGTTACTTTGTACTCTTTAGTCTGTTCCTATAAAAGTGTGTTTTTATAGTTTTTTAAACTACATATTTATTTTTTACTTTTTAGTTTAACAAATAGCAAGCTATGGATGGGGATGGTAATCGATTTCACAGTCCACTCATGTATCTGCCCACCCCGTAAATATTATAACTCAAAGGCGTGATTGTATGTATTTAGTTTTACAAATTCAAGTGGAGTCTATTAGCTACCAGATGCGCGAGCCGAACCCTTACTTCCTCCCTGCTCCATCATCAGACCCTCACCACCAAGTGTAGCGAATAGGTCTCATCAGAACGAAACAAATGAGCCCAAACTCGAGGGGTTACCTAGTGGTAATTAAGGAGTGCCACTGACTTCCTCCCTGCTCCATCATCAGACCCTCACCACCAAGTGTAGCGAATAGGTCTCAACAGAAAGAAGCAAATGAACCCATCTCAAGAGGTTTCCTAGTGGTCATTAAGGAGTGCCACTGACTTCCTCTTTGCTCCATCATCAGACCCACACAACCAAGTATAGCGAATAGGTCACATCAGAACGAAACAAATGAGCCAGAACTCGAAGGGTTTCCTACTGGCCATTAAGGAGTGCCACTGGCTTCCTCCCAGCTTCATCATCAGACCCTCGCCATAAAGTGTAGCGAATAGGTCTCGTCTGAGCGAAACAAATGAGCCCAAACTCGAGGGGTTTTCTTGAGGTCATTAAGGGAGTTTCACTGGGTCCTCCCAGCTCCATCACCAGACCCTCACCACCAAGTGTAACGGATAGGTCTTATAAAAACGAACAAATGAGCCCAAACTCGAGGGGTTTCCTATTGGTCATTAAGAAGTGTCCCTGGCTTCCTTCCTGCTCCATCATCAGACCCTCACCACCAAGTGTAGCGAATAGGTCTCATCAGAATGAAACAAATGAGACAAAACTCGAGGTGTTTCCTATTGGTCATTAAGGAGTGCCACTGGCTTCCTCCCTGCTCCATCATCAGACCCTCACCACCAAGTGCAGCTAATAAGTCTCGTCAGAATGAAACAACGGAGCCCAAACTCGAGGGGTTTCCTAGTGGTCATTAAGAACTGCCACTGGCTTCCTCCCTGCTCCATCATCAGACCCTCACCATTAAGTGTAGCGAATAGGTCTCATCAGAACAAAACAAACGAGCCTAAACTCGAAGGGTTTCCTAGCAGCCATTGAAGAGTTCTATTGCCCACCTCTTGACTCCATCATCAGATCAGCTCGAAGGTAGCAAATTATTGTATTGTCATCGGATTCATATAGACTTGCAAAGTTTCAGATCAATACGACAATTACAAGTAGGTTAAAATTGAATTCCAAGATTTTCTTACATTGTGACTTAGTTACAAGTGAAGCTAATAAAAGTGTGGTAAAAAGGAACAAAGGAAAGTCGTTATTCGTAAAAGACAAGAGTTATAATATAAACTCATTTGAATAACACTTTGACTAACAAGTATGTAAGGAGGAAGTTCAAAACCTGAAAATGCAAATTTTAATACTAAAATGTGTTATAATACTTCCGTTTAATTACTATAAACGCAAAAAAAAGCAAGGAAATTATTAAAGTTTTTTTTTTAAATATTAACAGTATAGGAAAATTCTGAAACGGAATTGCATTGTGAATGCATAAAATCGGTTATTCATACTAGAACATGATTAAGTATACATATTTACCGCCGCTCGTAAAATCTATCTCTCTCTCCAACTGAGAAATAAGCTGAAATAGTGTTTCTGCTTTCATAATCATAATTTTTTTTCATTTTGCCTAAATATAAGGGATTTTAACAGAAATATCCTCGTAATCCGCTATTCCAAGCTTAATTAATGGCATCAATACTCGACCCCGTTAGTTAACACGAGGCTCATTTTTAACTCCCCTCACAGGTTGCAGTGACCGGGATAAAAGGTTTATTTTAAACCCCTTTAGGCGCTTAATTTTGATACAGTTTCATCATATTTTATCAGAAATAGAGATTTATTTTATTTTTATATTTGACAAAAAAAATGTTTTTTTTATTTATTTGTTCCCCTTAGAATATCACGACGAAATTCATTCATTAAGCTACTATTAGGTCATGGTTATAGCACAGAGGAAAAAAAATACTACTACGTGTTATAGACCGTCATCCAAAACATGCGTGTAAAATATCATCCAAATCTGTTAATCCATTTTCGAGATCTTGGCATTTCTTTCTATTTACATAGCTGCTATTTGTAAAAGTATAGCTACTGTTGCTATCTATATTATTTATATAAGACTAGCTTTCCGCCCGCGGCTTCGCCCGCGTGAACTACACGACATTATCCTGAGGGAATGTGATATTTTTCCGGAGATAAACAGTAGTCTATATCACTCTCCATCTCCCAATCTACCCCCGTACCTACCAAAAATCAGATTGATCCGTTGCTCAGTTTTGACGTGAAAGACGATTAACAATTAATACCTACTGATTTTCCCATAGGAATATGATACTTTCCTGTGGTAAAAAGTAAAAGTAGCCTATTATAATCCTTTCCAGTAGGGTTCAAATTATTTTCTCAAATACCAATGTCTGCCCGCAAATTTGCCCGCGCTTAAAGTGATTTTCCCGTGGGAATGATATTTTTTCCGCAGTAAAAAGTAAGTTATATCCTTTCCAGGGCCTCAAACTGTCACCTTAAATACCAATTCCATTCCACGGCTTTGCACGCGCTAAAATTTATTTTCCATGGGAATGAGCCGCGGTAAAAGTAGCTTATGTCCTTCCTATTCCTAGGGTCTCAAACTATCTCCATTCCAAATTTTATCAAAATCGGTTTAGCCATTTTGACGTGAAAACGGAACATACAGACAAACAAACAAAGAAACAAACAAACATAAATATATTTTCGCATTTATAATATTAGTAACGAATTATAATCCGATAATAACTTATGCTTTTTTATTTGACATTCCAATTTTAAAGAAAAGCTTTTTTTCTATAGTGGCAATACGCTAGTTGATACATAACTACTCTACTAAGTAATAAGATGGCAATAAGGTAGAGTAGGTATATTATTCTTTGGTAGAGTGCGCGCCAGATAAGTCTGCGCGCGACTGGTGGCGTATTTAATGTTGCCAGTAGGTAGTTGTAAATAATTCTCACATCACGAGTACCAAAATAAATATATTTCGAAAAGTTTTATTAAGTAACTATAGAGTAGAGAATAATGATAAATAAACAAAAACAAACCTTAAATAAACAAATGCATAATTATCAGACAACATGCTCAGAAAACCAAAATACCCCAAGCGAAAGCAAAATATCACATAATGGTCACCCTAAAAATTACCTGTCAAAAAGCAGTCGGCGCCCGCACTTTAGCAAATGGTCTAAGTAGCCTGTTATTGTCCCGTTCTATTTCGCAAGCACATTTCACATAAATAACAATCTCTCTTCCAGCACTTTTGATGACTTTTCGTATGACGATTACCAAATAAAATATTAGAACATTACATACAAATTTCTTGACAATGACACTTGACACACTCACTTCGCCTGTCACAACAAATAACATAGCGACCTGCCAAATTTGAAATTAGTTCTAAATTAGACCGCGCGTAGACTTATCTGGCGAGCGCTCTACGTCGCACTGTAAAAACGGATTGAGTTTTCAAACAATACATGTGTCAAAACAAAATGAAACTAAAAATCAAAAGCAAGGAGTATTGATATCAACTTCGATGCAAATCACCCCCAAAATACCATTCTATCTCTTTTTAACCCTGATAGGCGATGAGTTTCAATGAAATATGAAACACATCTTCGATTAATTCTGTTAAAGAATGTTTATGCAAAATTTGAAGAAGATTGGACAAAGGAATCACGTTGTCCCATACAAACTTTACCCCTGTTTTTCACCCCCTTAGGGGTAGAATTTCGAAAAATCCCTTCTTATCGGATGCCTACATCATACAAGGAACACATCCTCCAAGTTTCAGGTCTCTACGATCAGCGGCTTAGGCTGTGCGTTTATCCGTCAGTGATTCAGGACAAAGGATTTTATATATATAGATAGCTTTGTATTTTCGGCTCAATAAAAGTTGCAACTTTTATCGGTTTGTGTGACTTGTTTTGTTAGTTTTTGACACTAAAACTACTGAACTAGTTCATGCAACAGCAGTAGATAGTCAAAAATAACTGCATTGGTCATTATTTTGGAAGACCCTGAACAGAAGATTTAATACGATGAGCGAGCGCAGCGAGCGTACACCAGTATTAGGTTCTGTTGCAGAAAATATTATCTGCGATTAGCATCGCGCCTAGCTTATGTTAGCTTTATGTCATTATTTTTTTTAATTCCTTTCTATTAAACCTTAAGTCGCAATATTTATACCTCCTTACTAGTTGTTGTGTATAAAGATAATGTAACAGTAACTAGGAGGTTTTATTAAAGCTCGCCATATAGAAATCTCCGCGCAGAATAACCGTTATGTTCTTTTCTATTTTCTATTTACGCTATCAATGAAAATGGAAGTGTAAATTGAATCGAACTCCAACTAAAGAGCGTATTATCGCGAACGAGGGCTTTCGAATCCGAAACACATTTTAACTCAAGGACTACTCGACGGCTGGATTACACTTGCTCAGTTCAAAAAAAGTATCTACTTGAGCAGGATTTTATTTTTTATTTTCATTTAACAATATTTTATGATTTAAGCTTTATCTCCAAGCCATTAGCTTATTTCCGTATCATTGTTAATTTTTAGTAATTTGCTTTAAACTTAATTTATTACGAGTGCAAAACAGAGAAGACCTATATAGGCAAACATTTCTAGATCAAATTGAACACTTATAAAAGAAGCTCCCTTATTCAAAACGGTTCGGAAAGGCAAACGGAATAAAAAAAAATGCTTTGTTTTGTCTATTCTGAAATGAGCGACAGTGACAATGCATACCTTCATTACGCTGTTGGAAACATTTTCGACGGTTTGTTAATAAGGCGCATCTAAAATGGCGAACATGTATTATTAATGTGATGTTTCTACCGTAAGTATAAAATTATTATTAAAAAAATAAGAGAGTGCGTGTGTTGTAAATACAAACTACAAGCTGACGTTAAAAATCGTTTACATTATTTCTCGCAATGTTAGAACGTTAATTTAAAACAAACTTGTAAAAAAGCCTTTTAAAAAAGTAGCTTTTTGGTGGAATGCTGTCGTACCGTGGTTATCATGTGAACTTATTGGACAGACATGTTGGATCGACAACACTATTAGCTATTAGTTTTACTCGTTTCACTGTTTGATCATTGAGGACTTCGTAAGTAAAGAAGAAAACTAACCAAAGAATTAGAAACTATAACTGAATGGTACACCGTTACAGCCTGACAATTTAGATGCAAATTCGATTGCTGTCATCAGTGCGGTAGGTCGTTTGTACGAGAGCAGATACAGATCTACTCTAATGACATCCAAGTTTGGATGACAATTATTACTCCGGAAAACTAGGGATACTTGGAAGCGACTTCGGCGTCAGCCTATTGTAGGCATATAACGTTATGTGTTAGCAAGTCGATTCCCAGTCGGAAAAATACTGAAACGAACTTTTCAATATTTCTTCGTATGTGGTAATACCCGGCGTTGTTTTCAAGTTCTATAACAGTAGTGCTCAAACTACTACAGTTTGGTATAAAGAATATGTACTTATGTTAAAAAATGTCCAACAGAAGTTGTAAACTACAGTAGAGAACGATAGGTAGGTACAACTATAAAAAAAATACCTTCCAAACCTTATACATCTTGTACACGTGCAGTTGTAAAGTTACAGCAGGTGTTACAGAGAGTGTTGTTATCTTGGTCTTAGTTTGATTTTTTATCCACAACGGAATAGTACTTAGCCTTCATCACACACACCTGATGTTAAGTGATGATAAGGCTGAAGGTGGAAGCACACTACTCACGGAATCCTCAATCACTGAGGAACTAACGCCCGAATTCTCGAACGCAAATCAAATTTGGGAGCGTCTCAAACATCATGGCATCTCTTTCATACGTTTGACATTTAAAGCGACAGGGCCATGCTTGAGACGCTCCTAAAGTTAAGTAGCGTTCAAGTTTTCGGGCATAACTATCTTATCTGTAATTGCCGGAACACAACAATGTTGCAAACATTGTTGTTATGACGTCAGACTTAGATAAGATGGTGGTAGCTGGCAAGCAGACTTATAATAAGTCCTACCACCAACCAAACCGAACACAATCGCCAAACCCGCACAGGCAATCGAACCCGGGACCTCTTGGTCTGATACTGGTGGTGTGTACCTACCACTAGACCACGGAGGCGGTTATAACTTCCGCTCTAGGACACTATTGGGTTATGAGCCATCATTATAAATCCTTCTTATGTGTTTAACTACTTAACTTTATCACACGTCAGGATTTATTCAAAGTCAATAATAAGTAGGCTTAACCAGCGATAGTTTTTGTACCTAATTGCTGTGGGAGATGAATATTATTGTTAACTTAAACTTAATTAGAGTCTACTTAGACGTGTTTAAACAGATATTAGGTACTTCCATGAATAACTCAGTGAAAGTCTGAACTATGCCTTAAAGGTAGGGTCGTGTTTGAAGTTGGACACATCTCAACTGAAGTATTTGTTTTCTTAATAAAAAATATTGTCATCATCAGCCATTTAATGCCCCCACTACTGCTGGGTCATAGGCCTTCCTTATGGAAGTGTAGATTGGTGGGTATTAACGTTTGCAAATGTAGCCAGGACTAACGGCTTAACGTGCCTTCCGAAGCATGGCACAAAAATGAAAAGAAGTTCATCATCATCGAAATTATAGTAGGTGATACAGCAAATTACTATGACATATCAAAAACTTGAAGGCGGCGGCGGAGTGTCTTAGAATATCCGGCAAACGATTGTAGAAATAAACAGTTATAATTGAAGTTGGTGATCGAAAATTGGTTAGTTTTATTTTTTCAGCAAGATCAGTCATCAGCCCACTTTTATATGCATTGAGTCCACAGTTCTATTCTTAACAACTGTCGACAAGTGCATTGGCCTTGCAGCGCTTAAATTTAAGTTGTGTTATTTATACTACTACTGTAGAATCAATCAATCTCGAGGGGATGGGCCTCATTAGCATTGGTCTGCAACCCGTCTAGGAGAAGGAAAACTCTAAAATTAAACCCGGCATGTGGTCTTCGTAAGGCACGAGTAGCACGTTAAGTTCGACCTGAACATGTGGTAGACTCCTACAGCTGATCTGGCCCCACACGTATAGATTACAGTTGGTATCTAAACATATTATCCACATCTTAGTTTTCAATTACAGTTTTAAATTTGTAGATTCATAATACTCATTAGTAACCCTTTTAAGGCCAAATTAGAATAAAAGGTAAAGTTTTGAAGACTGTACCAAACGACATAAACTCGTACCTACCTATAATTTGTTTATTTTACTTGCAAGTTACTTATATTCTGGTTTCTTTCGGAACCCTATCCACGCAAGTTTAATCGCAATTGTCCAATTATTTTTAAGAATGATTTGATAAGCTATTTATAACAGCACTCAAAATGAGAAGAGCATCGTCTGCTTTGATGGATCGCTGTTTACAACTCAATTAGGTGTACGAATTCAATATTGATTCTGGCATCGAGACAAACTTAACAGATACTTTCAATTTGGCCGATTGCCAAATTTAGACATTGCTGCTTTTAATTATTGTTTATTTAATTTTGCTTAATATGTAGATGTCAATGTGACGTTAATTAGTGAATTACTTTAGTGACAGTATAATCACTCAAGTCAAGACAAAGTTATAAGTAAAGACTTAACTGCCATCCTCTAGACTTAGCACGGAAACTGGCGTTATTTGTAATCGCAATAGCATACCATCCCCCAAACTCTGTCAAATATCTATTGAATTTTTGTTCCTTATACGACCGAAAGAGGTGCCGCTCTGATTTTAAAGAATATAATACGAGTATTATGTGGATAACGATTGCGATAACGATACATTTTCGTGTTAGGGGTACAGTTTTAGCAAATCGATGGATAACTTAATATCGTCATCATTATCATTTCCCGTAAATACTGTGTATAATCCACCCTTAAAATTTATTTTTTAAGTACCTCATAAGAAACGAACAACAAAACTAGATATTTCAAGAATAAGTTACCATTCGATATTCGACCCTAACTAGTATTTTTCTACTTGATTTCTGAGAACTGAACCTTTGAAGAAGTTCCTTACTTAGTTAATTTACCTACGTGAGCTGTTCCTGCTTTGTTTCCTTGAATTCGTACTAATTATGGATGAGTTACTTTCGCTTTTGTAATATTGTGAAAGCGAAATTAACTCCGTTCGTTTGTGATCCTTTTACGCTTTAATCACTGAACCAACAAATTTTTAACTGATTTTGCCTACATTTTTTTTGCAAAAAGTTAATCTGATCATAGGATCGCAATGTACAGTGCCACAACCTTTTCTGTGCCGGTGACAGCGGCGCTACGTACGTTTTTCTTTTTTTTGTAGTAATTTAACCGGCCCTGACTTCTCAGAACTTCAGCCGCCAGCAGCGCTATGGTTGGACATCAACTTGACAGCAAAATGACATTAAAAAAATCACGTTAGTTTCACATTTTGGCCACCGGCACAGCAAAGTTTGTGGCACTGTACTATGCGATTATTATAAGAATAGGACGGGTTGTTGACAAACTTCACTCTGAAAAGGTACAGTTCGCAAGAAAGTACAAAACAAAATGAAAATAGTTTTTTTTTTATTTTGGCAGAACGTGGTTTGAGTATTGCCACTTTCAAAACGAAGTTTTTTTTTATTTTTTTATTCCACCTACTCGTTATGCCAGCGCCAGACATAGCACAAACATTTGAATAAATGTTTGGACACATGTGTAGCACGGGTATTTGAGTATTTGTTCAATGCTTTGATAAAATGCTAGAGCATATTTCTACAGTACTTTGCAATGTCAGAAGGAAAAGTCTTCAATGTCTTTGTAGCAGTAGCAGCTGCAGTAGCAGTTCAGACCAGCGGGACGATGATTCTCAAATGAATGGAATAGAAGAGGTGGAATAGCATTAGCAAGCATAATGTGTTTTGATTTACAATTGGCGGATTCACGAAAGGCCCCTCCCCGAGTGGCTTGATTGAATCGCTCCCCGTGATACCTACCAATACCTGGCGCACCCTGGTAACAGCTAGATTCTGCCGAATCTAACTTCAATCAACGTGCATAATCTAGCTGGCCAATCCTTTTACCATGATAGACCAATACAATTTTTAACTAGACCCCCAATTTCCCAAATTTTAATGTAAAGTTGATTATTAAATTATTTTCATAACTTGAATTCCTGTTTAATTTAAATATTAAACCAGTAAATCGAATCAACATTCAATTTATTCTGTGTTATTGAAGCATAGTATTAAAGTACCCCGCAGAACAATAAGTATGAAAAAATGGGTTCAGCAGTTAAATATCACAAAATTTTAATTTGATTGAGATTCAAATTACCAGGGGGGCTACCGCGTAACTTTATGGGTATGAACTTCATACGTTTTTGGGAACTTTAAGTCAATTTTATAAAGAAAATAGCCGCTATCAGTTCCTTGTTTTGTGACTTCGGGTATAACGATAGCTAGCTAGCAACGTTCAACAGAACAAAGCAGCAAAAATCTATCAAAATAAGTAATTCAAATGACAGTTGAAACCCATACCCATATCCATATTTTTTAGCCGGTAGCCCCCCTGATCATTTTCGTAAAAGCATACTTTCATGAGTCCTATACTTTTCGAAAAAATCAAGTTAATGATTTGTATTTATCTGCAAATTATTCATATGTTTTGGTTTGCACGAACATCATTATTAATTTATCGTAAGCTATGACATGATCAGCCCCCTGATTCACGATTTAAATTTCTTTTTTGCACACCATACTGAAGTGAAGTGAAGTTAGCTTGACAGCACTTTGACAGCTTGACGTCACAACATGGCGGCGTCCCTATCCTATTCTTATAATAATCGCATAGTAGCTAAATTCTACGCGAAGCAGAAAAACAAAACTAAGTGTGAACAATTATATTGTGTTCATTTTTGGACTGATATTTAAGAAATATAATCCCATAAAATAACTGTATTATAGAAAATATATCTTTTTTCCTTACCTTAGCTGGCGGTGAACTGGAAGGCTCATCGAACAACGCCCATACTTTAGGCTTAAGCCTCTGCCAGACTCCAAGTTCTCCCGCCAAGTAAGCTTCTTCATAGCCGAATAGCCTGGTGATTTCTTCCTCTGAGGGCTTTTCACTGTCAATGTCCAACTTGTCGAGAATTGCCAGGGTATTCTGTGAACAATGGGAGACAATATTTGAATCAATCCTGTACTAATGTTGCATTCTAATAAAAGTCTGGACAAAGGTAGTTATCAGTTTTGAATTTTGTGCCTATTCAAACGTACTATTCTTGGTGCGTAGGAGGAGCCCGTGGCGCAGTGGTTAGCACGCTCATCCTGCGATCGTTGAGGTGGAGCAACTTTCGCTATGGTCGGTCCGAGATGGGTGACCAAAAATGTTTCATCTCGAGCTCCCTCGTACTTCGGAAGGCACGTTAAGCCGTTGGTCCCGGTTGCATTTGGAGTCGTTAATACCCCACAAACTGCACTGCATGGAAGGAAGGACTGTGCCCCAGCAGTGGGAACATTAAATGGCTGATGATGAATGACCAACTTTCTACCTTCTAATGACTCCTCTTAGGTGTACATACGATGTTTAAATTAAACTTGGTTTTACTTTTATATTACGAACTAGCTTCCGCCCGCGACTTCGTCCGCGTGGACATTCGAGACAATACTTAGGGGACAAATAACCAGGATAAAAAGTATTCTATGCTTTAATTTCATAAAAATCCGATCAGCCGTTTTTACGTGATTAGGCGGGTCCTTCCTCACGAAGCGAGCAGCCTCGCGCGAGGCAGAACGTTTGCTACGTGCGGCGGGCCTCGCATGAGGCTGCTCACTTGGTGAGGGAGGACCCGCCTCATCATGTCAGCCGAACGACGCCCACTGCTGGGCATAGGCCTCCCCCAAGGATCTCCACAACGACCGGTCCTGCGCTGCCCGCATCCAGCGGCTTCCCGCGATCTTGACCAGATCGTCGGTCCACCTTGTAGGGGGCCTGCCCACGGAACGTCGTCCGGTACGCGGTCGCCATTCGAGAACCTTTCCGCCCCAACGGCCATCGGTTCTCCGCGCTATGTGTCCCGCCCACTGCCACTTCAATGATGCAATCCTTCGAGCTATGTCGGTTGTTTTAGTTCTCCTGCGGATCTCATCATTTCTGATTCGATCGAGCAGGGAAATACCAAGCATCGCTCTCTCCATTGCTCGCTGGGTGACTTTGAGCCTTCTTATGAGACCCATAGTAAAATGGTCTTTTACTATGGGTCTCATAAGAAGGTCTCACTTCCATAGGTCATTACTGGCAACACACACTGGTCAAAGACTTTCGTCTTGAGACATTGAGGTATTTCGGACGCGAATATATGTCGGAGCTTCCCAAACGCTGCCCATCCGAGCTGGATTCGACCAGAGATCTCTTTCTCAAAGTTGGACTTACCTAACTGGACCGTTTGTCCTAGGTAAACATAGTGGTCAACAACTTCGAGTGTAATGTTCCCAACATTAACTGGAGCGGGTGCAACATGGGCATTGTACATGATTTTCGTCTTGTCCATGTTCATCTTAAGACCCACTCTTTGCGAAGCATTACCGAGATCTTCGAGCATTGTGTTCAGGTCTACCAAGGTCTCGGCCATAAGAACTACATCATCGGCAAACCGTAGGTGTGTTAGGTACTCGCCATTGATGTTGATGCCGTATCCTTTCCAGTCCAGCAGCTTAAAAATATCCTCCAACGCAGCTGTGAACAGTTTGGGAGAGATGACATCTCCCTGTCTCACACCTCGCTGTAGTTGGATAGGATTAGAGCTCTGGTTCTGTAATCGGACCGACATGGTGGCGTTTTGGTATAAGTACCTCAGCACCTCGATGTACCTGTAGTCTATTTGGCACCTCTGGAGAGACTGCAGCACCGCCCAAGTCTCAATCGAATCAAAGGCTTTCTCATAGTCCACGAACGCCAAGCAAAGTGGCAAGTTATACTCTTCGGTCTTCTGTATAACTTGCCGCAGCGTATGAATCTGGTCCATGGTACTGTAGCCTTTCCGGAACCCGGCTTGTTCGGGAGGTTGGAAGTCGTCGAACCTGAGAACGAGACGATTCGTAATGACTCTCGAAAACAACTTATAGATATGGCTCAGAAGTAAGATGGGTCTATAGCTCTTCAAGAGAGTTTTATCACCCTTCTTGAAAAACAGCATTACATCGCTTCTGCCCCATGCCTTTGGCGTTTTGCCCTCAAGGATGACTGAATTGAAAAGCTTCTGGAGGACTTTAAGTATCGGCTTACCGCCCGCTCTCAGAAGCTCTGTTGTGATTCCGTCATCGCCCGCCGCCTTGTTGTTTTTAAGCTGCTTGAGAGCCATTCTAATCTCGTACAGGCTGACGTCCGGGATATCTTAGGTATGATGTCGGGTAAGCTTGGCTCTAGGGTCTGTAGCCTTGCTTTCAACAGGTGTTTGCGTGGAATATAGCTGTCCATAGAAACTCTCAATCTCCCTCAGGATTTCAGGTGTTGACGAAACAATGCTACCTTCCTCAGTTTTCAGCCTCGTCAATTGACTTTGCCCGATAGACAGATCTCTCGCGAACACTTTGTTCGCGAGAGCCTTTGTTCTGCTCAATGGCTTCTTTAATACGCTCGGTATTAAATTGGCGAAGGTCGCGTGTCAAAGACTTAGATATCTGTCTATTGAGCTGCCGATAACGATGGGCATCCGCTGAGTTCTGCAGCTTCATTTCGTGTCTCTGATCCATGAGTAGGAGAGTCTGACTGGAGAGTTTCTTCAATTTGGGACGGCGGGTTTTATAGTACTTAGACCCTACCGTGCGGACAGTATCCACCACCATGTTGTATAGATCGTCCACGTCTATGCTGTTCTCAAGGGCTTCGAAGCGGTTTTGAAGCTCGAGCTGAAAGCACTCGGGGTTTTGAATTTGAGCTGGTATTGGTCGGAGTGTGGATTTTATCAGTCGCGATCTTTCGAGCTTGACATCGATATTCAATGTGCCTCTCACCATACGGTGATCGCTTCCTGTCTTAACAGCGTTGATCACACTGACATCATTGAATATGTGCTTCTTCGTCGACATGATAAAATCGATCTCGTTTTTGACTTTACCGTCCGGACTGATCCAGGTCCATTTGCGGCTTACGGGCTTCCTAAAGAAGGAGTTCATCATATAGAGGTTCTCCCTCTCCATGAAGTCTGCCAGCATCTGGCCTCTATCGTTCCGTTGCCCAAATCCACATTGCCCCACTCTCAGCTCATCACCGCAACGTTGCCCCAACTTTGCATTGAAATCCCCCATCACAACCGTGTAGTGGGTTTTATAGCTATGCATGGCTTTAGCGATCTCCTCATACATAGCCTCCACTTCGACATCGTCGTGTTTCGAGGTCGGAGCGTAGACCTGGATAACATTCAGCGAATATCGTTTCGATAATCTGAGTATCAGGTACGCTACCCTGCTCGAGACACTTCCGATGGTGATCACGTTGTTGACAAGGGATTTATGGACGATGAACCCGACACCACCAATGGACTGTTGGTCGCCCTCCCGGTGGTAAAGTAAGTTACCGGATTGCAGGGTTATCGAGTCCTCCCCCTCTCTTCGGACTTCAGATAACCCAATGATATCCCAATGTAACTTACTTATTGCCTCTTCCAACTCTACGAGCTTCTCGTCGAGCCTCAATGTGCGCGTGTTGTAGGTTGCCAGGTCGAGTCGTCGGTGTTGGTAGCCGGAGCCTACCCGGGGATTCTTAGCACCCCCTGCCCCGCCGTTACCATAGCCGCTACCGTAGCTAGGAATAGCGGGGCCGCCGGGGACTGGGGGCCGATTTTTCAGGTGTGTATCCATTTTTCGGGGGGGTTTGCCATAATCGCCACGCTTGGCAAGCGGGTTGGCGATCGCAGTATGGCCTGTTGTAACCTGGAGACGCTGCTGCCCATCTCCTGATGGCAGTTTTCCCTACCCGCCGGGACCCGCCTAATAACTCAAAAACGGCTGATCGGATTTTTATGAAATTAAAAAATAGAATACTTTTTATCCTGGTTATTTGTCCTCTAAGTATTGTCTCGAATGTCCACGCGGACGAAGTCGCGGGCGGAAGCTAGTAAATAATAAGTGTCTGTTTCACAACCAAAAAGTTAGTTCTGAGTAGCTTAGGTACCACGAACTTTTAAGGTACTTAAGATGATTTAGGTTTCTATACCCTATTTACCCCCTGGGTTTGATTTTCGGAAAACTACGAAATGGGTTGCCTATTTGTTTTAAGAAGTAAGCCTACAAAGTTTCAAGTTGGAATGTCTATTTTACCCCCTGATTTTTCATTCAAAACTTCACCCCTATTTCAACCTTTTAGGGGTTGAATCATGTTCAGCGTGTTAAACATCAAAATAAATGCCATTTTTGTAATCGTCATCGACATCCACATCGATTCTTAGGTTTATTTATCCCATTTAACCTCTAAGGGGTTGATTTTCGAAAAAATACTAAACATGTTTTTTTCGACCATAAGCTTAAATAATAAATTTAATGAAGGACTTTCCAGATACAACATTTCACCCCTTCTGGGGTGGAATTGTCAAAAACGCTGACACAGGTAAATATTAATTTTCAATTGCCAGCCTAAATACATTGTTTGAAGATCCTAACTTCAAAACTGACGGACTTTCATACAAACATTCATTCTCTATTTCACCCCCTTAGGGGTGGAATGTCCAAAAATCCTTTCTTAGTGGATGCCTACACTGTATAACGTATCTATGGGCAAAATTTGAAGTCTCTAGGTTCAGCGGTTTGGGCTGTGCGTTGATATCTCAGTCAGTCGGTCAGTCAGTCAGTCAGTCAGTCAGTCAGTCAGTCAGCCAGGACTTTGAATTTTATATTATAGATTTCCTTTGATGAGAAAATCTTCGATATAAATTAGAAATGTGACCAGCCCTTCAATATCAGCTATTTTTGCGTAACTAAAGTAAGGTTTAAAATATGTTTGTTAAGCTTTATTAAACAAAACCAATCTAATATATTTAAGGTAATCCAATTTTGCATACATTGCTCTTTATCGCAAAGTTTGCAAACCTCAACACAGTTTCAAATTTTAGGTCCACCATGCATTGACGCTAATGGATTAAGTCCAATGGAAACACCCGATCCTCTCGCCTAATCCCTCAATCCCCGTATTCGCCGCACAAAGTGAGCCTTTGTGGGATTCGGTACAGGCCAACATGTTGGTTTCACATTCAAAGCTGACCAGTTGTTTGTGCGAGGTGGTCAGCATTGTTCTCGAAACCAGGATTAATTGCTGTAACCAGGACAAAGGATAGTTGGCTAACTGTTGCATTAATATAGTCGTGACCAATTTTGAGCTTTCCGACTCCACTTAGGTATACGATGTTTAAATTAAACTTATTTTCACTTTTTTATTACGAATTTCTTTGTTGAGAAAATCGCAGCAGCGCAGGGTACCGCCTCGTCCAACACTTTCAATGATAATAATAAAAGAAAATTTACCGGACGAATTTTAGTTACTACTCGCAAAACAAATGCTCCCAGTGAGTACCGTCCCTGCATTATCTTCGCGAACCAATTTTCGAAATTCGTTTCAACGTACTCACCAAAATGTTTGGTTCGTGAAGGATGTGCTCGAGTATGCTACAAACGCTCGTTAGTGAAACGAATGCTCCCGGTGAGTACCGCCCTCGGAATTATATTTAAATCCAGTAATTTTTGCATTCATTGCTCTTTATTGCAAAGCCTGCAAACCACAACAGAGTTCCAATTTTTAAGACCAAAACCAAGTTTTGACGCTAATTGGATTAAAGTCCAATGGAAACACACAGTCCCCTCGACTAATCCCTCAATCCCCATGTTTGCCGGACAAAGCGAGCCTTTGCGGGATTTGGTATAGGTGTTGGTTTCGCATACAGAGTTAATGAGCTGTTTGTGTGTGGTAGTCAGCATTGCCCTTGATACTGGGATAAAATGCTGTAGCCAGGGTACTCGATAGTTGGTGATCAGTACGTTATACTTACCAATTTTCTACATATTAAGGAGATCCATACACCGAATGCGATGCTGCGCAGGGTAGCGGGTGGCTGTCGACTTTCGCATGCGTGTTTAGGGAGCACTACACACCTTACAAGGAATTCTAAGGCTGAACTGTATTTAACGGTAAAAAGAATGGTTTCACTGTACAGGAGCGATGCAACTTCAGCTAACTAATAAAGTTCCGTAGTTACATATAATAATATATGTTGCCCAGGCTAATCAACCTGGGGTGTAAATCTCTTCGGGAGATAGCGATCGTTAGTTATCGAATTATTCGGTAAGTCAGTGCCGCCAGGTTGTGGTGATTCCTCACAAATTAGGAATGTTTTTATAGATGTATAGGGATTTTTTTTTTCAAAAATAATTTTCTGTTCGAGATTGTTGAGAGAAACGTATCTGAGTTTCGGTGGATGTGTAGTTTTAGTTACAGTAAAAGTGTATTTTTAGTATGCTTTTTATGTTTGATTCGTACCAAGCCACTAAATTATTATTTTTATTTTTAAAAGAAGATTTTTATTTAAATGACAGTGGTATAACATTGATTTTACTGCATATAGAATCAACCGATACTTGGATTTAACATCTTATAAAATAAACCAATAATTAGATAATATATTATGTGTCCTTGTGTTATGCGGGGAAATGCAAGACGGGCATCTGGCACGTCATTATACGTCAGTAATTGACAAGCCGCTGTTGACACGGCCGCGCGACTGGCCAAGCTAAAAAATTCGCCCTCCCTCTCACTCGCTCGAGCATTGCGGTGACGGCAGATACGTACCAACAATATTCGTTAGCTTTAAATAATATTGGTGGTTAGCTCAGAGTGCCTACCATCAACTTTAAGACAGCGATTCAAAATAGTGCGATGCAGAATAGGTTCCTAAAATGAATTGCTTTCTTTCGTACTATGACCTTCTAAAAACTGGATCGCAAATGAATTGCTAAATGTGAATGACCGAACGATTTGTGTCCTTATTTCTTCTACCCGTCTCTTTCACTCGATTGTGTCATGCCCGGTGAGTGAAAGGGACGATTATAACCTGCAGGTTAGTTGTTAGCTTGGCCGAGTTATAAGTCAAATAAGAGTTGATGACAGCTCAGCAGCTGTGAAATGTCATTGAATGATCACTGAATCGCTGTCATTGATATTTCAAGCTGTCGTGGTACGAATAAGCGAAGCAGATCAGTTTAGGTCCTAAACAAAACCGCAATAAGAGTTGATGGTAGGTACCCAGCGGGCTTTCAAATTTCCACGATATGTTTGACGTAAACATCGCTAAGTTCTTTTTAAATCGTTAAGTCAGCGATGGTTGCTGTAGCAATTTACACGAATTACAATACAAAACTAGTTTTAATTATTATTTAGTGGCTTGCTATCGCTCAAATATACTACAAAACACACTTTTACTATAAAAATAGCCATCGTTATCCCCGAAGAGACTTCCACCCCTGAGCACATCACAATACGCCGCTTAATAATTAATTCTTGATTTGCCTGTCTAATACCCGCCGTATTGTTCAAAGTATAACGTTTGGCGATTGGTTAGCGAGTGAACTGAAAACATGTAATTTCTCTTTGAAAATGGCATTTTGACGCTGCGTTTCGTTGGCACTGTCGCGGCACGCTCGCTTCGCTCACTTGGCTTGCGTTTTCTTTTTGCCACGGTTCTAATCTATCATAACCAACTGTATACTGTACCAACCATAACGATATGGCCAGTTAATTACGACATAGGTACGCAAAGCAAAACGATACTCTTTTTGCTTAGCTTCAGTTTCAGTGAATTCAGCGCTTGAATGAATGAAAGAAACTAACTGAATTTGTATAAAGAAGAAAGAAAAATTTCGTATTGCTACATTTTTATCGCACTCCTACTGCATAATTTGTTATTTTGTATGTAAAGTTAATCTATCATACAAATTAATAATTTAAATCATTTGTATCTACATGGTATCCACATAATATAATTAGCCATTATTAAAACGAGCAAAAGGTAAGGTTTTATGTATTTTCCTCTACTGCTACATTATTTAGGTTGAGAGTTGAATTTTTCATATAATTTATCAAAACTTGTTTGCAACCGACTTTTACAAGATACACACATGGTTACAGAAAGGGGTTGAACATAATATTTGAAGTGCTGGTGATTCTACTCATGATGATTTATGTTGAAGGATGACTAAAGAAAAGTCTATAAGCTAGCCAAACTAAATACTAACAACGATAAAACACTTTCATTTCATTTTTCGTAACTCGTTACGTTATTCACATAGCCTATTTACAGAAACCGATCGTTATAACGATCAAAAAAAATTATCAAAATACCCTCGGTTCAAACATAGTTAGTTATGGGTTCCCTACGCCATATCGAATACCAAATGATCGAAAATCAAAATATCGAACACTATTCATCGAACGGTCAACAAATCGAACGTTCAAAATATCGAATTTACAAATAATCTAACGATCAAAATATCGAATGGTTAAAATATCGAACGCTCAATACATCGAATGATTAATTTATCGAATATCAATATTTTGAAAAGTTTTTTACATCATGACATGAACAACCAGTAGATATTTCAATGAAGTTTCATAAAACTTAATTTCCGAATGAAGCTATTGCGTCAAATAGTTCTTGCTCTACCCAATAACGGAGTAATATTTTGTATGTGGAATGCTATTTATGTGTGAATTAAGTATTTTTGTGCAAAAAAACTAATAAATTTGGACAATAATGTCCGTGGGGCCCTATTAAAGCTTATCCTGTCCCAAAAAAGAAACATTTTGGACGGATTCAAAAAACAATGCAAAATATTGAAATTCGATAAATTAATCATTCGATGTATTGAGCGTTCGATATTTTAACCATTCGATATTTTGATCGTTCGATTATTTGTAAATTCGATTTTTTGACCGTTCGATAAATAGTGTTCGATATTTTGATTTTCGATCATTTGGTATTCGATATGGCGTAGGGAACCCGTTAGTTATACGTGGTCATTTTATTCTTGTTGTTTTTTGGGCGCCGATAAAATAGTTTCAGTAACAACTGGGTTTCACCCCGTCCAAGTAAGTTGTCCACTTAATAACTAACAGACGCCATGACCTATTCAATTACGTGATAGACGATGTTTTTTTTTTCTAGAGCGAGGGACATCAGACAACTTGGCTTGTTAAAATTCGTACCGTAGTCGACCGCAGCCCCGAGCGATGTGTGCGGAATATTTATATATTTTGAATGAAATGACATCGAGGTTGGTAGTAAAAATTGTAGCCAGATATAACGGCGTACGTGACGGGAGATTATGCGTGAAATAATAAATGAAACACGCGACAAATATTTTTTCCAAGCATTTGAATAGGTTATGGGCTGGATGTCGCAGTAAAACAGATTTTGTAGTTATATTAAAAATGTTATAAACTCTTAGAATGCAAATCAACGGTTGTCCAGTTAATTAAGTACAGTAACTTATAATAGAACAGATTAAAAAAAAGTTTAATAAAGAAATTGAATGTGACAAAAATTCTTAAGTATTTAGGTGTTTTTAAACTGAGAGATAGAAAACTCAGTAGAAATTAATTGCGAATGTTTTCGTCGAGGTAAAAGATTTTCTGCGGATAAAAAGTCGCCGTACTGGTTTGGGCACTTAATTTTAATGAATAGTGCTTGTGGGCTCGCTAAGGGGTCATCCTTGAGTCTAAACGTGTTTCTGTAAGATAGGAGTAAAGTAGGAGTAGGATTTATATGCGGTAGCTTGTAATTATTAGTTTATAAGTGTCTATGTAATAAGATACACTGTAAATGATGATAAAACTAATGACACTAATGTGATCTGGACATCATTAGGTCGAAGTCAGATCACAGAGAGAGATCCTTGATTATTTTTAAATGGCACATAGAATTTGTTGCTTATTATTCTGTGCTTGCACAATGCCATTTTTGGTTATAGTCGCCAAGTACAAAAAGAATGTTCAGTAGTAAATTCTTCATATCTTTTAACCCTTGACTGACATCGTTTGGTAAGTTGGCACCTTAGCTAGCCGCTCACAAAAGGTCAAATATTTTCTTTTCCAAAAAAGTTAGCCTTGATGATTGAACCTCAACAACTCTTGAGCATACTTTTGCTTTTATTTGTACTGGTATAAAAATAAAGATGTTGAGGATTAAAATACTGGTATTAGTGTATTACTATCGATCAAGTAAAATTAGACTCCATTTTTTTAGTTTGACTGAAGTAATTTTCTAAACTATAAAAATAGTTTGACTAGTTATTTAAATTTTTTCTTTTTTGCATTCACAATGCAATTTTTATGGTTGAAAAATGGAAAATGAAGTAAGTATTTAGAAAAAATCGACCCGTCTCACAACCAGCTCCGATGGGACTCGAACCCACGTAGCGAAAGGTCGTTCAATAGTTTGACTGTTTAGACTTGTAATATGTAAATTAACATATTATAGAATTTGCTGCACTGCGTGACACATCCTTCTGCAAAGATGTTTCACTCCTCTCTGTCTCAACTCTGTACTGTGGTGCGATTCTGTGACGATATTCCGCAGTCACTTCACATTCATTCTTTTGTGGGCGAGTTTCTAATCAAAGGACATCCCTCAAAAACAGGGGCACCATATATTTTTTTATATATAAATGATGTAAAAATAATTTCACAAAATTGTTTATTGTCAATGATTAATGTAAAACAACCACAATATGACATTATGGTTAAGAAAAATTTAAAACAATTATCGGAATTTGATTTTTTCTAATGTTTAAGAAAATATTATATTATTATTATACCTAAACATTATAAACAACTTTTTAAAACTTTACCAACGTGATACTATTAAGAATATATAATAAGAAGGGCTCTAAGAAGCAAACAATGTTTAAAGCAATTATTTAAATATTTTTTAATTGTCTTCAATGAAAACAGAGGAGCGGTTTTATCTTTAATTAACAATAGCCCTACTTGTTGAAAAAATAACTTTTAATCTTTTTTCCAACTGGTATTAAAGTGTAAGTATAGAACACACCAAAATTAATTTCAAATTTAAAAAAAAAAACCCTGTTGTGCACTCACTTTTGGTTTGACGCGCGTATGCAGTAACGGCTGCGTAGCACTATTTTCAGTGTTAAATTAAAATTATAAAATAATAGACATAGAACTCCGGGAGCCTTGGCTTTCTATTGGGAATTGCCTCCTCGTAATTTTTTTCAAATTTCTTAATTATTAATGGTTGCGAAGTTACAAAAAACTAATGCGATTTTTTTTTTATTTAAGTTGTTAATAACTTTTGTAATTTTTTGCGTGCTACAAAATCCATCGAATACATTTTTCTAGACATCATCATATTTTAAGAAGATTTATCACTATTTAATACATTTTTGAACTTTTTGGCTAGACTACACGGAACAGAGCCGAAGATATCCTTCTGGAAAATTGATCTACAACAATTTCAGTGAGTTTGTTGCATTGTGGCATCACCTTGATAATAGCAAAAACCAAAGCCTTATAGAATCTTCAACTAAAAAACAAATATTTAAGTAGGTACATAAATTCTTCAATGTAAAATCTAGTTGGCAAAATCACTCAAATATTATTCGTAACTATAAAAAGTAATTCATCAACCAAATGACATTACGTATTATGTGGTAACACGATAAACCACTGATTGTACTTTGAACCGCGTCTTCATGAGTCATCTACATTAATATAATATGTAGTCCCAAACTTCGTTTCAAACCTCCACAGCTGAAATAACTCCCGCTGAGCTTAAGAGTGAAATAACGTAGAAACATATTACCGACATAATGAATACTGGCGTGATATAGTAATACGAGAATAGCGTACAGCTTAGGAGTAATTCAAAACCTTAGTTGACGCAAAAAGCTACTAAAATAAACTAAGTAATGGCCTTGACTAAGACAAAATCTATGCTTATTATTTTCACTTTTAAAAATCTTTCATAATTTTGCGTATTGTACTCTGGGCATACTTTACTTTTACTATCATTAGCATCTTGATTGTAACACATTAAATTTTTGCCTTTCTTACTAATATCCCAAGATTACTAAATAGTTATCTAATACTATCCCTTTTTACCACACTTTTATTAGCTTCACTTGTAACTAAGTCACAATGTAAGAAAATCTTGGAAATCAATTTTAACCTACTTCTAATTGTCGTATTGATTTGAAACTTTGCAAGTCTATATGAATCCGATGACAATACAATAATTTGCTACCATCGAGCTGATATGATGATGGAGTCAAGAGGTGGGCAATAGAACTCTTCAATGGCTGCTAGGAAACCCCTCGAGTTTAGGTTCATTTGTTTTGTTCTGATGAGACCTATTCGCTACGCTTGATGGTGAGGGTCTGATGATGGAGCAGGGAGGATGCCAGTTCTTAATGACCACTAGGAAACCCCTCAAGTTTAGCCTCCGTTGTTTCGTTCTAATGAGACTTATGAGTCGCACTTGGTGGTGAGGGTCTGATGATGGAGCAGGGAGGAAGCCAGTGGCACTCCTTAATGACCAATTGGAAACCCCTCGAGTTTGGGCTCATTTGTTTCGTTCAGACGAGACCTATTTATTACATTTGGTGACGAGGGTCTGATGATGTGATGATGGAGTTAGGAGGAAGCCAGTGGCACTCCTTAATGACCACTACGAAACCTTTTGAGTTTGGACTCATTTGTTTCGTTCTGATGAGATCTATTCGCTAAACTTGGTGGCGAGGGTCTGATGATGGAGCAGGAAGAAAGCCAGTGGCACTCCTTAATGGCCAATGGAAGCCCTTCGAGTTCTGGCTCATTTGTTTCGTTCTGATGTGACCTATTCGCTACACTTGGTGGTGAGAGTCTGACGATGGAGCAGGGAGAAAGTCATTGCCACTCCTTAACCCTTTCGACCCGGCGCCTATCGCATATATGAACGAACGCACCGCCGGCGCTACTAGGTAAAAATAAATCGCTAATCGAAAAAAATAGCCGTGTTTTACGAAAAACCTGATAACTTAGGAATTAGGCTATATTTTTTCATTATGTAAAGTGTGTTTGGCTTATGAATGTTTTATCTATTTTCAGGTACTAAATTATACTATATTACTATAGTAATATATTAGTTCTACATGGTATAAGTGCAGCAATAAGCTATTTGACTGAATTCTTTGAAGAATTTTTTTGAAATTTTTTGACATTTTTTTAGATGATTTGATTCCTATAACTTCCTCTGTAAAACACTAAAATAACACTTTTTATAACAGTAAAACACAATTTACCTTGCTTTTTGCTTCGAAATAATAAGATTACACATATTATAAAATATTATAAACATTTGCAGAGGCAGAGCGAAAAAAATGAGACTTTCTTTTTTCTATATCAATTCGAACGAAACATGCAGAGGGATATGAATTTTACAGCCTATAGACAATGTATGCAGCTTCCATATAAAATCAAGTGTCCCATACACGCATAGACTCCTTCATGGAGTAAAAAAATGTAATCTGTGCCAAGTCTGTGGCGGACCTTAAGGTCCTTACGGGGGTTGACGGAACGGCAATATCACGGCAATATGGAGGACCTTAAGGTCCTTATCGGGAACTTAACCCCTTGAGATGGGCACATTTGTTTCGTTCTGATGAGACCTATTCTCTACACTTGGTGGTGAGAGTCTGATGATGGAGCAGGGAGGAAGTCATTGACAACTCCTTAATGACCACTAAGAAACCCCTTGAGATGGGCACATTTGTTTCGTTTTGATGTGACCTATTCGCTACACTTGGTGGTGAGAGTCTGATGATGGAGCAGGGAGGAAGTCAGTGGCACTCCTTAATGACCACTAGGACATTTGCTACACTAGGTGGTGAGGGCCTGATGATGGAGCAGGGAGGAAGTCAGTGGCACTCCTTAATGACCACTAGGAAACCCCTCGAGTTTAGGCTCATTTGTTTCGTTCTGATGAGACCTATTCGCTACACTTGGTGGTGAGGGTCTGATGATGGAGTAAGGATGAAGTAAGGGTTCGGCTCGCGCATCTGGTAACTAATAGACTCCACTTGAATTGGTAAAACAAATACATACAATCACGCCTTTGAGTTATAATGTTTACGGGGTGGGCAGACACATGAATGGACTGTGAAATCGATTACCATCCATCCATAGCTTGCCATTTGTTAAACTAAAAAGTAAAAAATAAATATGTAGTTTAAAAAACTATAAAAACACACTTTTATAGGAACAGACTAAAAGTACAAAATAACCGTCTATTCAGTAACTGAAATTAAAAAGCGTGGTGCGCCCTTTGCAAAGCATGCATTCAAGTGCTTAATATTGACAACGCGCACCACGCTTTTTAACCGACTTCTAAATCAAAAAGGAGGAGGTTCTCTATTCGTCTGTATGTATGTTTTTTTCGCTTTTTTTTTTTTTGTGTATGTCCACCGATTACTCAAAGACGGCTGAACCGATTGAAATGGTTTAAACGTTATTACATCAGGTTGGTTTCCAAGTTGGTCCCATTTTTTGAAATTTTGAAATCGGTTCAGTAGTTTTCAGGAAATTTTGAAAATACTGTCGTTTTCGTTACCACTTTATGTGAATTTAATACGTATCTTTAGGCATAACTCCTTTGTTTATAAACCGATTTAGATGATTCTTGTTTTGGTAAAAAGGGGATACCTCAAGGTATTTTAACCGACTTCGAAAAAGGAGGTTTTCAGTTTGATCACATACCTATTTACCAGAAAACACGTAAATTGCCTGCACGATGCACTAAAAAGAGTGAAATAAAAATAATTTTTATAAAAAAATAAAACCGCCTTCAAAAAAACCACATCAAAAAAGTAAGAAATAATTCCTCACCAAATAAATAACGTAAGTACTTTGAAGTCGGGCGGGTTTTAACAAAAACAACAAAAAATTGTACATGTTTCACGCCCGACTTCAAAGTACTTACGTTATTTATTTGGTGAGGAATTATTTCTTACTTTTTTGATGTGGTTTTTTTGAAGGCGGTTTTATTTTTTTTTAGTTTCAGTTACTGAATAGACGGTTATTTTGTACTTTTAGTCTGTTCCTATAAAAGTGTGTTTTTATAGTTTTTTAAACTACATATTTTTATTTATATCCACCGTTTACTCAATTCTGTTATTATCACAACCCTAGTATAGTATTATATGATATGAGATCACAACCTTTCGAAAAAAGAACGCGTACCTAATAGAAATTAATATTTATAACTTTGCTAAATTGAAACCCTCGTTTAATTAACCCCTCGTTTAGTTCCCAAACAGTTTGAATTCAAAATATAATGCTAATGAGCGTGACTCCCATTTCACGAGCTTTGATCAGCTCAGGGCTAGGCGTTAAGCTATTAGTATGTTTATAGGTAATCGCGGGTTTAACTGCGGTTATAGTCCAAGATCCTGGGACCGCTAGACATAAAACTATCGAAATATTAACTTCACGCTCATAATCATGGCGACTGTTTATGATGTCTGAAGGGATATTTGGCCTCTGTGATTGGTTACTATCGAAATATTATCGAACATAGTACCTACTCGTATCATATGTAGGTAAAAATCAAGACTGAGACATTGACTCTACCTTTACCGCCTGTTATCTAAAAATTGAGTGGCTCCCGTTTGGGCAGCAACCCAATCTATACAGTTTTTTGAGCTAAGGCTAGAAGGCACAAAAAACTGTCGTATCGAAAACTACACTATCCATCAAAAGCTGTCAAAGAGTCACTGTCAATTAGGTATTAAATTTTAGTTCTTTTCTTCTAGTAACTCAGGTTTTCAAAACATACATAATTATTAAGATCACGACAACCATCATCATAAGGATAGCTTTGAGTGCTTGGTAAAGTGAGTGTAAGCATACCCATACTCTTAACCCTTTATAAGGTCGATGAAACTTGCTCGGCCACCTTGCGTAGGGGCCCGGAAGGCCGAGCCAACCGTCAGGTCGTAGGAAGAGCTTGCCACCTCGGGCCCTCCACATTATGACCTAATTGACGGCGGAGAGAGCAAGAAGTGAGGAGTTTAGTGGGTATTCCCCACTCCTGATCCCCCATCGAGTATCTGACACTGGATGGAGGATCAGGAAGTGGACAGGAGAGTCCCACATAAGCACTGGCCGCACGCCGCACGCGAACGGGGTATGTGTAAATGCATTCCCCTCACTCTAAAAAAGGCTGATGAAACTTAGAGATGTTACAAAAATAAAAATTTTGTATTTTGATAGACATACTTGTAGTCGTAGTTTACCAATTAGGTGAACTACGGGTAAATTCTTTTGAATAAATACCCGTGTTTTACTACCATTAGTTAAACCAGGGGTACAAAAAGTTACCAGTTCACCGTAGTAGTTCACCTAGGTGCTCCACCTACGATGGTCAACCAGAGGTCGGAAAGGATATTTTTTTTTTTATTTTTATCAAAAGGGAAAATCATTAGGAAATTAATGGAAAATCGATAAAAATGATTAATAATTAAAATCTACCGTGTAAGAAAAAGATAAGAAAAATAAAAATGTTAATATTGGTGGCATATATTCTGCATTTACCTCAAAAAGAGTTAATACATAACAATCAACACTACCTATTAACACACATTTTAATCGGTAAGAAAATAAGTAATGTCTAACGGCCCCATATTGAATAGTAGACTTTAAAATTACGAGCGTTAAATTAAAACGCTTTTCATTATTGTGAAAAATAAATATATGTAGCTTTCTTCCGCAAATAATCACAATATAGATGTCCATGTCAAATATAAGATGTCAAGTGTAGTTTTAAGAAGGAGCGCGTGCAAACAAGCTTAACCTTCAGCTTTATAATTTTTAGTATGTATATATATTAGGTTAAGCAGTTGGTTTTCCAATAAATAAATAAATAAATAATAGCAATGAGAGCTTTGTTATGATTCTAATATATCTTAGAATTATAGTTTTTAAAATCCGAGTTGCAACATTATAAATATGCTACTCATCCTTCGATTAACAATATCACTAGGTGACACCTCACGAACTAAAACAAAACGCAAACATGACACCGAATGCCTTTTTTTAAATGGAGAAAAAGGTTACGAATGTTACGATTTTACGCCAAAAATGACAGGATATGAAATAAGAGCGCACCGTTGAAGTGCGTTTTATTCCGTCGGCCATTTTTGACACTCCAACCTGTTATCTTTGGTGTCTAAGTACTCATTCGTATAAAACTAGTAAAATAAACGTTTTTATTTCTTTATTTTCTAGCTCCTTTATTCGTTCCTCACCTAGGTTTTGTAGAAAAAAAAAACATAAGACTTAAATCTAAGAAACTTCAATCGAGTTAGTACAAACGGCTTTTCTTACAAAAGAAACCTTTATTTGGCAAGTTGCCTCGGACGCAATGGCCAACCTCATTTAGACTTACCTCATTGAACTACTAACTAGTTCTGGCCACAATGTGGCTACAATGTGGCTACCTTAGTAATTGATTTCTGTCTAGGTGATTTGATTATAACTTCATTAATTATCAGCGCTAAGGTTATGTAACAGTATTATGTTTGAATTACAAAAGAATGTTTTAATTCTATTATTTAGTTGTTTGATTTATTAAATAAATATAGTCTCAATGATAAAATGGTTAAAAATAAAGCAGATTTTTAACCAGATATAGATATATAGCAAAAGTTATCAGTTGTGGGAATCATAACAAAAACCACCCATACGATTTCAACTTAATTTTGTAAAGTGGCTTTAAAATCTATCATTTCCGTGGGAAAATTCTTAAAAAATCATGATACGACTTTGTAATCCGCGCAGACTTACCCAGAGGCGGCCGTTAGCTATGAAATATTATATAAGATGGTAAATAAATTAACAGCGCAATTTGCCTCATTACCTACGTGAACCAAAATGCGCCGGGTCACGTAAATGAGTCCTAAGTTGCGTTTAATCGCGGCTGCCTAGCGCAATCACGTATGCATTCAGATTGGAATTGCGACTGCATAATATTCGCAATCAGCCGCGTTTTGTTCCATTCATTGTACTGAAATAGGTCAGAGATAATATCGCTTAGCTTTGAATTTGAGCATGTAATAGTAATGGGACTTCAATAATTAACGAAAGCACTAAACGTTAATACCATACATTAAGGTAAGTAAGTACCTAAGTATAAAATTTAGGTTTCTGTACTTTTTATTTTCCCTGCTCTCGGAGACTAAATTTTTAAATCTACATGTAGTTCAACGAGAAAATAATAATTGTGTTATTTTTTTGTCAGCCGAACGACGCCTACTGCTGGGTATGCCCAGCCTCCCCCAAGGATCTCCACAAGGATATTTTGTAGTTCTAAATTACTTCTGGTTGGGTGCCCTTAGATAAAAAGAAAGTACACAGAAATTGGAGTGTATTCAAAAATTTAATATTATATTTAAGACTAGAGGCTCCACGTGGTTTTACCCGCGCCCTACCAATTTCCGTGGAAATATCGGGGTAAAATAAAGCCTATATTACTCAGAAGAAATTTAGCTTTCTATGGTGAAAGAACTTTAAAAATCGGTTCAGTAGTTTTTGACTTTATCCATTAGAAACAAACATACAAAAAACAAATTTTTCTTTTTTAATAATATTAGTATAGATAGAAATTTTTGTATACTTAACATAAATATGCATTTTATTTGTAAATAAAACAGAAGCTTATAACTTAGTTTTCAAGAAATGTATTTTTGCATAACTAAATAGGTAAATACAAAATTATTCATCACTTCATCAATCAAAACTTTAAGAAGCAAAACTGTTGACAGGAACTCAAAATAAGCAGTGTTTTGCTGATACTTATTATATCAAAACAAGACATTTTACAAGAAAATGAGTTAATCAAGAATACGAAGATTAATGAACTACCTACTTGTTATTAATTAAAGAGATCGCACTGGGCTTTATGATAAATCTACTGAGTTTACTCACAATAGCAAACAACGTTAGGTCTGTCAAAATTATTAATTGCTTTCTTTGAAATTCAATTCCGAGATAAATTTAACTTACGATAGGTATGTACTTTAGAAGTATTGTAAGTATCTATTTATAATTTTTTTTTTATTTACAACGGGTAGCACTTAGCTTTCATCACATTCACACCTGATGTTAAGTGGTGATAGTCATAGTCATATATTTTTTATTCATATAGATTAAATAAAATTAATGCTTATGAATCGTCCAAAATTTTTTTACCTACCACCTGTTATGGACATTTTTTAACTGACAATAATGCTGAAGGTAGAAGCGCTCTACTACCAGAATCCTCAATCACTGAGGAACTCACGTATTACGTATATGTAGGAGGGGGACATTCATAAAAATTACATGCACTGCGCAGATTGGCGTTAGATAGGCGTTAGTCTGTTTTTTTACTTTGGGAAAAAAGCCCCCCCCCCCCCGTCAAAGCTGCTACGTCCGTGGGAACTGGCTATCTTATTTTGAACTGCCGAAATACAATAAGGCTGAAAACATCATTGTTATGGCGTCAGACTTAGATAACATGGTGGTAGCTAGCCAGGCGGACTAAGAACAAGTCCTACCACCAACCAAATATCTTCTATAATAAATTATTATAATTAATGTTTATTCATAGAAAAGATGCGATTCGCCTCTCTCAAACCACCCTCGACCGGAATCGAACATGCAACTTTTCGCTTTCGGAGCGTGTAGTATAGTCGGCCAAATATGTGGTCTACCACCGTAAGGGTCAAGTTCGTTTGTTCGTCAACTAACAACAAGGTTGATTTTCCTTTGCTTGAATTTTATGACACTTCGCGAATTCGTTTTTCGAATTTCGAATCGTCGAATATTGATTCTCATCAACAACATACAAATTACTTGATTCTAATATTGCGGTATAAGGGCGGTTACAAACTGGCGTTTTTTTCTGCGCGTATACGGTCGTTTCGGCATACGCGCTTTCACGCGAGCCACAATACGGACTTCAAAAAACTGAACGCGCGTAAACGGGCATATTTCGGCGTGTTCGCTCGAACCTTGCGCTTGATTAGCGTATGGCTCACGCTTATACGAGCATACAAGCACGTCAACGCTCGTACGAGTCGCGCGTGTGGCAAAATGCGCGCCTATACTATACGCGCCTACATTGCGCTTCCGAAAACGAGCTTATACGCGCGTATAAAACGCTAATCTGAAACCGCCCTAATGTTCCTTGGGAAAGTTATTCAGTTATCGATAATGAATTACCAATTTCAGTATTTAGGGGTATTTTTGTAAGGATAGTAATTAACCGATGGACTAAAAAACATTTTAGGGTACCAAAATTACTAGGTGAGAGACAGTCGCCAATCTAACTTAACCTAAACCTATTTTCCTCTGCTCACTTAGTTATTTTTAGTCGCTCAACCTAGTAATTTTTTGTCGCCTTGCATAAATAGATGTCCACTGCTAAACGTAGGCCTCCCCCAATGATATCCACTTTGCTCGATTAGAAATGGACGGGACAAGGGTTGTAACAAGAAGCGGTAGTGAAAATGCTAATTATTTGGTTGTTAAAAATATTATTTATCACATGGAATAAGTCACTTAAAAAAAATTAATGTTTAAGTCTTGTGTAGCCGCCATCTGCCTCTATGACTTCTCGGAGTCGGTCCCTCATTGAGCCCACCAGCCTCGAGCAGATGTCAGACTCACGGGTTTCCTCCCATACCTCATTGCAGTGCCCTTGCAGTGCTTCTGCTGTTCTTTAGTTGCGGTTCCATCATCTCTGAACCATAAGCATAGATTAATAAATCTTCGCTTCGCTACCATAAGACACATTTAATTCTCTAGAAATCTCACTAATATTGAATCCATCATTGTGAAGTGCGATTATTTGAGCTCTCTCGGCTATGGATAAATTTCGAGGCATTGTAGTAAAATTATGAATAAATTTTACTTTAGTGGAGTTTAAGAAAATACCTGTGACATTAATTTGTCAGTGATATTATGTTATTTCCAGTGAAGTGAAAGAGTGCTCTACTTTAAAAAACCTCCTTAGTTCTGAAGTTTATGAAAAACTGTGTGGGTTGTTTAAAATAACATTGTGTGTTTGCTTTATGATTTCATGTCAGTTTTCATTTTAAAGATTCGCCTTTAGCGATATTTTGTTGACACGGGAACTATTGTCAAAACTGGTAGACCACTTTTTTGGCCGGCTGTACCTACCTAATAATAAATTTCATTGCTTATATTTGTTTTAAATTGCATTAATCCCACCATTTTAGAATAAAAGCAATACTTTGAATAAAATGTTGATATAAATATTTCGACGGATAATAGTAAGCCATATGCACAACAAGGAACCATTTAATATAACAATCAACATTGATTAATATATCGTATTTCACTCGTGAAACACACAAAAGCGTATTAAATTAACATTCAAAGCGCTAGTGGTAGCTTGTATGCTTTAACGTACACTAATGCCTAATCCAATTAATTTTATACGTCGGTCTCTCACTACACCCGTAATTAATTTCGCATACGCCTCGGTGACCTCACACCTTTCCTGTTGGAATTATTAAAAACTCCCCGGGAATAACATGTATCGACGTGCCTGGAGTGAAATCTCCCAGTCGGATGTACTCTAAGATTAGGAGATCCTTTGTTTATGAGCCCGTGTGGTGAGAACATGGACAAGCGATATAGTAGTTTCATTATGGTTGCTTTGTCCACAATAATTTAATGTGTAACATTGTTTGATCTAAATTAATATTGGATGTAAATTAGATTGAGTGGACGTATGACCTTTCTAAATGGCATTTTATCAACATCATTAAAGAAGTAAAAAACAAATGAATGTTGATGTTTTGGGATTGTAAATCAAATCTAATTTGAATAATCTAAATAGAGTAAATAGATACAGATAGAGTAGATAGATAGATACTTCATGTATCAAACTATTCAAAGCTTTGCTAACAATACTTAGATTTCAAGTTCCTTAATGTTAGTTTGATTAAAGAATTTGTTTATGAATAGATGTTAGTTTGACGGCAATTTAAGTCCAAAGTATTTCGTCATGCTCTGAAGTTTGTTGTTGTTTCAAGAACCCCTTGCGTTGCCCCAAATTTGACACGATAATGGCTTTAAGTAATTCTATGCTAAAATTTTAGGATCCTTTTGTTTAAATAATTATATTATAAATCCTTAAACGTCTACGTTTATATAGCTTTTTGAAAAGAGATATCCAAAAAAATAAATAGCCGGAGACTTACATAATTAACGAATTGTATTAATTGAATTAGATTAACTCAACGATAGTATCTTAAGATATTTCGCATTGAATAGTATAATACCTAATGTATCATCTAGGTAAATTAATAAAAAACTAGTTTTATTCGAACAAAAAAGCTTATCCAATTTTCGGCATCAACAAAATAGGGTGCGTTGCGGTACCCGATAGCTATTCTTTAGTATATTTATTGGTACCCACGAGGGGCGTGACGCGGAAGGTAAACTGCCAAATTTGCGGTTTCTATCTGATGGAATTCGGTGTGCATGCTAAATGCCGAATTTAGCAAAGTAATTATATAATGTTGTTAATGTTGGTTCACCGCCTCTGAGGTCTAGTTAGTGGTACATACCATCAATATGAGATCCCGAGTTTCCGGGTTCGATTCCCAGTGGGGATACATATTGCATTTGGTTTGGTTGGCGGTAGGACTTGCTCTACGTCTGCCTGGCTAGCTATCACAATCTTATCTAAGTTTGACATCATAATAAAGATGTTTTCAACATTGTTGTATTCCGGCAAAAAACGAGACTTCGTCATACCCGTCCCTCTCTCTCTCCGGGCATGATAGAATCGAGTGAAAGCGGCGGGGCTAATGAAATTTTGTTTTCGTTGAATTAGAGAAAAAAAAGGCTTCAGGCGCGATGACGGCTAACCTGTTGTGAATATAAAAAAAGAATTTTGTGATATTGCAATCGGTATAAGTAACCTTTATTTAATTATTACCACACTTTTATTAGCTTCACTTGTAACTAAGTCACAATGTAAGAAAATCTTGGAGTTCAATTTTAACCTACTTCTAATACTTATATACTGTACTATATTTTATTGATTTTTTTTTATTTCTTTAAAATGTTTTTCGAAATATTAGCTACACAAAACAAGTTTTCATTTTGAATTATCTTGAATATTTTCAAAGATATAGGACTTCAAACTTTATAATTAGACAAGGACAGGACGCTATCTTAGTGACGTCAGTGGGTTAGTAGCGTCATAGTCACGCCATAGAAGATTTCGTTTTAGAAAGAGACAGCTATAGTCAAAATCAAACAGACTATAATTCTTTTATTATAAAACAGATTCAAATTATTTTTTCACATTTGGTATTCTTAATTGCAATATTTTTTAACGTCATCATTAAATATCTACATTTCAACAACAGTAAAATACCCTATTGTCGTATTGATTTGAAACTTTGCAAGTCTATATGAATCCGATGACAATACAATAATGTGCTACCATGGAGCTGATCTGATGATGGAGTCAAGAGGTGGGCAATAGAACTCTTCAACGGCTGCTAGGAAACCCCTCGAGTTAAGGCTCATTTGTTTTGTTCTGATGAAACCTATTCGCTACACTTAATGGTGAGGGTCTGATGATGGAGCAGGGAGGAAGCCAGTGGCACTTCTTAATGACCAATAGGAAACCCCTCGAGTTTAGGCTCCGCTGTTTCGTTCTGACGAGACTTATTAGCTGCACTTGGTGGTGAGGGTCTGATGATGGAGCAGGGAGGAAACCAGTGGCACTCCTTAATGACCAATAGGAAACACCTCGAGGTCTGGCTCATTTGTTTCGTTCTGATGAGACCTATTCGCTACACTTGGTGGTGAGGGTCTGATGATGGAGCTGGGAGGACCCAGTGAAACTCCTTAATGACCCCAAGAAAACCCTTCGAGTTTGGGCTCATTTGTTTCGTTCAGACGAGACCTATTCGCTACACTTGGTGGCGAGGGTCTGATGATGAAGCTGGGAGGAAGCCAGTGGCACTCCTTAATGGCCAATAGGAAACCCTTCGAGTTCTGGCTCATTTGTTTCGTTCTGATGTAACCTATTCGCTACACTTGGTGGTGTGGGTCTGATGATGGTGCAAGGAGGAAGTCAGTGGCACTCCTTAATGACCACTAGGAATACCCTCGAGTTCTGGCTCATTTGTTTCGTTCTGATGAGACCTATTCGCTACACTTGGTGGTGAGGGTCTGATGATGGAGCAGGGAGGAAGTCAGTGGCACTCCTTAATGACCACGAGGTAACCCCTCGAGTTTGGGCTCATTTGTTTCGTTCTGATGAGACCTATTCGCTACACTTCGTGGTGAGGGTCTGATGATGGAGCAGGGAGGAAGTAAGGGTTCGGCTCGCGCATCTGGTAACTAATAGACTCCACTTGAATTTGTAAAACTAAATACATACAATCACGCCTTTGAGTTATAATCTTTACGGGGTGGGCAGACACATGAATGGACTGTGAAATCGATTACCATCCCCATCCATAGCTTGCCATTTGTTAAACTAAAAAGTAAAAAATAAATATGTAGTTTAAAAAACTATAAAAACACACTTTTATAGGAACAGACTAAAAGTACAAAATAACCGTCTACCTATTCAGTAACTGAAATTAAAAAGCGTGGTGCGCCCTTTGCAAAGCATGCATTCACGTACTTAATATTGACAACGCGCACCACGCTTTTTAATTTCAGTTACTGAATAGGTAGACGGTTATTTTGTACTTTTAGTCTGTTCCTATAAAAGTGTGTTTTTATAATTTTTTAAACTACATATTTTTAATCCTATTTGGAATTGCATATTAGTCTAACATTAAAGTTTCAAGAGGGGTGAAAGTTCTAGGTAGTAGTAGGTTCTAGTAGTCTAGTCTAGTAGTCTAAAATATTTAAAAAACTTAAGTACAATTAACATAGCAAAATTAAATCGGTCGAGCCTCGATTTGTTGCTATGGTTTGTTATCAAACTCCGCCGTTTCAGAGGACAAACACGTTACACGAGATATTATAAGTATGAGATAATAAACAGCAAATGATTTTTATTAATTCTGCTTTTAAAAACTTTTAACAAAATCTGCACCATTTGGAAAATTTAATCGGCATTTTTCAATTTGACGTAAAAGGAACTTTAAATTGAATTTCAGTTCGGCAGCCAACCATAGTTCATTGTAAAATTTATTGGCTCATGCACTAGAAGTGAGATAATACACTTCTCATTTTATGGATTTGCTTCCAAGCACGCCTTATTCGACTTAATATAAAAGTGGTTATTTGTAATAAGGTTTAATCTGTTTTATCTAGGTATATTAGGTACGTGTTACTAAATCACGTAATCCTAACTGTCCATAAATTACGTTAATAATGAATACATCAAAATATATGTATATAAAAAAGTCAGGCCACACTTACCTAACTACAAAACAACCGATGTTAAATAGAAATGTAAATACTGGGAATACCTTACCCAAAATTGAAAATAATCGTAAATTGTACTTTACAATGCTTTTATGAGCAAAGCATACAATATCGTTTTAACTACGAATGAATTCATGTCCGCACATAATAAAATGCACACATTCATCTCATTTTTCATCGCTGTAAAAACATACGCAAATTTCCATATTTTACGACTAACGAAGCGCGAAACTTAATCAAATTTTTATCTAAAAAAGCGGTTTATTGGTCGTCCTCTAACTCCTATATTTACTGGTAGCCGACATTTTCTGTTCGTGTTCGACTTAATTTGTTTGTTTTGCTTCAGAGTTTAGAACAAAAATACTCGTATAAAGTAGACAAATGGCACAACCAATCACGGAATTTAACATGATAAATGCTAGAAAGACTGAACATTACCTACTTCGTAATATAGGTATCATTGCGACAAGACAATAACAAACAGTCAAGAAGACTTTCGGAGAACCACTTCTTACTTCTTTTCGATGCTGGCGTTTACCTTTCACTTGCAGTTCGTGTATGTAAAAGGTGTTAGCTATGTGCAAAGTACCTAATATATTTGTTTGTTTTTGTTTGCTTAAATAGCCGTTGACTTCGTTGATAACTTCAAATATTGAATGGTTAATGAATGGTTGTTTTTGTTTGCTTAAATAGCCGTTGACTTCGTTGATAGCTTCGAATATTGAATAGTCAATTAATGGAGCCATTGTTTAAAAGGAATAAACTATTATTTCGCACCAGAATTATCGAACCACTTTTGACTCAGAGAATGCAAACATGTTAAAAATACTCTGCTTCAGTTAAAATCTATTATACAGGCATAAAACTCAAAGATCAAACGATCCTCACTTTGTTTTTCAAACTTCAAACTAAGTAGAAGGTAGGAAGTGTTTAAAGAGTTTGAAAGGAGGTGAACTTCAGCCTCGTCCCGTATTACAACTTACATTGTTTATCTTTAAAATACCTTTTTACATTTATGATGTAGTTTTGAATATATAAATAAAATAGTCGGTTTAGGAGAGTTTTCTAATTACATAGACCATAGACCATTAATTTGTCCTGCAAGATTTTTCTTCTGATTGTCTTTATTTCAAAGTTTTGCTCATAATATATAAAAGAATCTGCTAATGTTAAAATATTTAAGTTACATGTTACCATTTTTATATTATTTTACTAAATTTGCTCATTGAGCCATAACTCTTTTGAATTATCTGTGAAATATAATTCAACATTTTCGTCAGCTTTTACTGAATCTGCTTATACTTACTGAAATAATTTTATTTGAGACACAAAAATAAAACGTAAGATTTAGAAATATTATAAAAGCCTGGCAATATCATAAAATGGCAATAAAACATTCTAAAATATTTATTACGAGATTAAAATTTGGGCTTCCGGTTTTCACCCAAGTGAATTTTTTAGTACCTACCTCAATTGATTACCTACAGCGTAAATTAAACATTCCCCGAATATTTAATTATTCACAATCTGGTTTCTATTTAAAACGAATGATCCCTTTCCAATTAATTCGCCTTTGGGTTAACAAGAAACACTTTTAAGATGAAATGAAACATTTCTGCTATTAATTTTGGTCTTTTTTGGGTAGTTAAATGAGGTGGAAATAGGTTTTTGAGAGATGGTTTGGTTTTGACATTTGAAACAAATTCAAAGTACCCTTTCAAAGCTTCGCCCTGAAGCATCTGTTTCGAGATGACATCATCTGACACGTCTTTATTCGTGTCACATGTCTCGTTGGAATGGCCCCTAGAACTCTCGTCGGATTTTATGGAAAGGGGTGTCGATAGTCTTTACTTAGCATCGCAGACACGATTGATATTGTGAAGTTTGGGGTCTCGAAACAAAAAAAAACTGGCAGTCCCCGCAGCTGAGTTTATGTGCAGGTTTCATTTATTTATTTTATTTTGTTAAAAACATAAAAATTTATAATAAATTAACGTTGTAAGACAATAATACCACAAAATAAAGAGTGCGGCGCGCGCAGGCCTATTATATTATGGGGCTTACACGTCATTATACTTATGATATTGAAAAATAAATAAATATTAAATACTAAATTATTTAGGTTTTCGCTAGTTACTTGTTCTAAAAATATATACTTAAAGTCATTATGAATTAATTAATTTAAAGTTTTGAAATGAATCGACCCTTCTCAAAAGTAGCTCCGATCCTAGTTGTGAGGCGGATCGATTTTTTCTAATTTGTACTTATTTTCAATAATAAAAATTGCATTGTTATTGCAAAAACTTAACGATAAATTAACTCAGACTATTAAAACCTTTTTTACTGATTCAGCACAAAACGATAGCGTTTAGCTCTTTGTTTTTTTTTGTATTTCTTCCATTTCATAATATGTATCAGGTTACTCTTGATAAAAATACCATGTTTTAATAGGCTTAAATGATTATTATTAAAACAAAAAGCCTTTTAGACTTGCTTATATAAAGTAACACGATACAAAACGTAAATCGTTCAATTAGCGAAGGATCAGTTTTACTACTGGCTCAACTTCGTACCTCAAGTAAAGAGCTTATGGAGGGATCAAGAAAAGAACGTGAAATTTTTATTAATAATTTATTATATTACCTGCCTTTAACGAAACCGGTAGGTTACAGTTTACACAATGACAAAAATCATTAACTATAAGTTGGACTGACTTTTTTCTATCCATTTCAGTACGCATTTTATCATTACGGGCATTAACCGTCCCCGCACACGAGCCACAAACGCTGCCACTTGAAGCTAGAAAAAAATAACAAGTCGCACCCATTCCGGCGAGCTGGTTTGCTGGTAAGATCCGTGAACACACTATCCTTACGCACCAACATGAATGGAGCTCACTGGAAACATGCAGGCAGGCGAAAATGGCACTACCGCCGCGCCTGGACGCCCGTTTCTCCAGAGCTCTCATTAAGCTAAGTAGATCACAGTTACGCCTGGTGACGGGTGCTATAACTGGACATGGAAATTTCAACAGACACCTTATCAACTTAGGTATCACCGACAGCCCCCTATGCAGGTGTTGCATGAGGGCCGAAGAAACAGCTGCTCACGTCCTGGTTGAATGTGACGGAGTTGCCCCCTACCGGGCGAGGTGCCTCGGCTCACCGGGAAGCGTCCACGAAGCGGTCTCCGACGTGAGGGCGCTGGGTGCTTTCCTGGCAGAGCTGGGTTGGCTGGAGTAATCCAGCTGCACACCCCCCACACGCAAAATAGGCGCAATAAGACGTCGAGTTGCGGAAAATTTCCGTACCGATTGAAGAAGAAGAAACAAGTGACGACTACCGGCGTCAGCGTCGGAAGTAGAGTGGACGCCAGAGGGCCTAGACAAGGGGCTTTCTATTATCGATATCGCCAGTAGAATAGAAAGAAAATGTTTGCGATTGATATTAGCGGTCACGTGATATTTCGATCGCTATTGTCAATCCCATATTTTTTTTTCTTTTCCACTGGCGTTATCGATAATAGAAGGCCATTTGTCTAGGGGGGCAGATAAGTCTGCGTGCGGTCGAAATCGAATACTAATCATTTACGTTAATCTGAGACCAAAAAATGTACTGTAACAAGCGTCAAAAACGTGCGCAGAGTTATCCGACACGGTCTCTATAGGAAAGAGGTCGGTGGCGACGTTTTTCGGTGGCCTGTGTGCGGCAAGGCTTAAATCATACAGTCATTTAATAAAATTCTCTAAATAATATACTTACCTAAAACTTAACGGATTGTAGTGTTAATCAGAGTGATTCATATCAAAGGTTTATATCTATTATACTAAGCGACAGAAGTAAGTATAAAGAGGAAAGATTTGATTTTATATGTATTTGTTTCTTTGTATGTTTGTAATGGACAAACTCAAAAACTACTGAACCGATTTCATTCTTAAAAAGCTACATTCTTCCTGGGTGACATGAGCTATTTTTTATCCCGATATTCCCACGGGAATAGGTATGACGGCGGACAAAATCTCGGGAGCCACTTGTGCATAGTAATAAAATAAAAAATAAAAATAAATAAATAATAAATATACTAGTTCTTCACCCGCGGCTTCGCCTTCGTGGATTACACGACGTCGTCCCGCGGAAATGTAATATTTTCTGCGATAGAAAGAGGCCTATGTCACTCTACAGCTGCTCCCAAACTATCCCAAAAATCCCAAAAATCTCGTCTATCCGTTGTTCGGTGTTGACGTGAAAGACGGACAAACAAACACACTCTCACATTTAAAATATTAAGGATTTACATTGCAGCACCCGTGTGAAGCTGAGAGCGGGTCGCTCGCTAGCTTGAAATCAAAGTAAGTACAAAATCTATATCAAAAATCTCTCTTCGCTCCCTAATTGTGCCTATCTCCAAAGCAACAGATGGTCCCAAACGGAAAAACTTCACAAATGCAAATTACGTTTTTGTTCAATTAAATTTTAGACTGAAAGCTTCGAAGTATAATTTTCCTTTTCGAATTTTTCGGGTTGCATAAAAATGAAGGCCTTTGCGTGCGTGAATATTTTAAAATTCATGTTTCTAAAAAAAATTATCGCCTTAAAAAATAGCTGTCAATTGAAAATGAAAAAATAATATCATTAAAGTACCTACCTACCTTTTTGAAGTCGGTGCCAGTCACGAGCATGCCTGATTATTGATTAAGTACTTTAATGATACTTATTTTTTTTTGTTTTTTAGTTGACTGGCATATTTGAAGTCAGTTATTTTTTTTTATTATTTCCATTTTAATTTCTTAGTTTATTAAGTAGATTGTTCATAACATATCTCAAAACTGCCTAACTGATTTTGATAAATCTTAGACTATTCCCTAAGTTGGAATTACCCTAATTTAAATCAAAGAGAATTGACTCGATATGACTTTTTTACACTAACTTACGTAACTTAGGACACGTGCTTGGAAGTTTATGTTATACATAAATCGCTTAAACTCGAATAATTATTCCATTCGAACTAAATCACTCACATACAGGTCAAACTGATAACCTCCTTTTTTAAGTCCGTACAGAATGAGTTTTAAAAAGATAGCTTGTTGTTCGAAAACTCTAGTAATACGGATACAATTTTATTTCAGATATGTACATCAAAATAAAATACATTTTTTTTCTACAATTTTATAAAGAAAGTCAGCATCTAGTAAAAGTTCAGTTGAATAGTCAAAGGTCAGTTGTATACTTATTATTGGCTATATTACTGACACAAAAAAAATCTATTTACGATATTCTTATCTCACCTTACATCTAGAGTGTAAATGTAAGGTACTCAAATCAGATATTTTTCCTTTCTCCCAACAAACAGTGTCTGAAAGCATCTGTCGCACTAAAAGCAATAAGCTATATAAGGAACTTACCAACCACTATAACAAGATCCTTATTCAGCCTACATAAAAATAGATGAAGAAGTCATATTTGAAGTTGTTCGAAGGGTCACACATGAATGGCCACTTAAGTAATGTGTCGCAGACATCAACAATTTTATGTCTGATCCTGTTGCTATCTAAAAGGATTGCTTCTAGGCCACCGGTTCATTTTTTCGATTTCCTTCGAGTTGATGTGTAATTTGACAGTTGATTTATTACGCTATTTGTGTCGGGTTGGGAGCAAGATGGTTTTCTGATGAACCTTTACATTATCATAGTTGGAAATTAAAACCTCTTTTGGTTAGTCGGCAGCGCATCAGGCTTAGCAGTTGCACTAAGTAAAATGAACTTGTAGGTACGTACGCAACATGTAGAACAGGAAAATCTAAACGAAGGTTGGGAGTTTCTCAGTGGATGAGGGTTCCAGGAGAACTGCGCATCCTCCAGCATAAGGGCTGCCACACAGTATTATGCTGCGGCCACACTATGGGAATATGCCAATAGATAATAGGGATTTGCCAAATTCCAACACAGTGTAGCCACGTTATCGCGATAAATTTTACTACGGCATTCACTACGCAGTATGCCTTATGCCAATAGCTCGAGTGGCGATTATCGCAAGAATTTTTGTGATCGAGCGGCCACACTATGGCGATAAATTTAAAGCAATAGTTCTCACGACAATTCAAGCGACGTGGAACATCGGCAAATCCCCATAGTGTGGCCCCAGAATTACTGCGATACGTCGCGCCATGCTGATTGAATTCATCGGATCACAGGTTGCAGATTAAAATTAAGTTAATCAATTTCCATAAATGATCAACAGGTATAACAAACAACAAATAAAACCCTTGTTGATTACTGCATACTAAATTAGCCCCTTTGTATAGCTGGAACTGCATACTAAATTAGCCCCTTCATATTAAACTAATTAGACAGGTTTCATATTGCTTTGAGCAAAGTTTAATCAAGCCACAAGACTGTGTGCAGTCTAAATGCAGGTAATTGCAATATTGGAACTGAAAGCAAATACCATTCCAGGAACGGCGCATAGAGAATAGTAGATTGTATTACAATGGAGCAAAATAATATATTTACGGCGAGGGCGCTATTTTGAATCCAGAGCGCAGTGAAGGATTCTAGAGTAGAATCTCGAGCGCAGCGAGGGATTCTAAAGTAGAATCCTGAACGCAGCGAAGGATTCAATATACGCCGCCCGAGGTGAAAATAATTTTGCGGCCGAGTAATACACTCTGCTTTTCATCCCCCTCTATAAGAAAAGCAGTAAAGACAACTCAAACTACCTACCTTTCTTTGTCGTTCGGATAAATCATAGCGCTAGTCGGGCAAGAAAAAAAAATTGAGAGTAGGGGGGTTGAAAATTTTGTTAGATTTTAGCTACGACTCACCGTTTACGAGATATTCTCAATTTTATAAAATTCCGTTTTTGAAAATTTCTCGCTCTCGATAAAAGTCCCGGCCCCATACAAAATAAGTTGTTTTTTTTTTAAGTACTGCACAACCCTTGGCTACACTCCAACCAATGCTTCTTTAATTATGTTCTAAATTCAAATCTCATCGTTTTGGAACCTGTTATGAAGCTGTTCAAAATTCAAATCTCATTTATATCCTCTTGTCATAACAGGTAAACAATGAATCGTTTTGGACCCTGTTATTAGATAAACAATCATCGCTTTTCGAATCGATGGGATGAAAATGTATATTAATATAGCTTCGGAGTACTATATCTGGAGTATTATGTGTTTGGTTTGGTTTCCAATATTTATGTATTTGGTTAAGATGGGAATAATAATGCTGAGGAGAGAGAGAGAGAGAGAGTTAAGCGTTTCCGATTTTCTTTTTAGGACCAAACATGGTGCTGCTTTCCTTAACATATTTGATTATCTCTTAGAAATGAGATTTACATACAAAAGTGTCTAACAGTTGAATTGAATTTAATGGAACTACTAGGTATTAAGGTAAATGCTCCTATTACGGACATAGGCAAAATCGACTCCTATTACTGCGCTATTTTTTATTTTCGTGTTTCATTCTGTTTTAGTAAATTTAGGTACACTAAAATGGAATTTACTCATTAATAGTCTTTCACTTCATCACATAACGGACGTATATAATTAAAACACAGTGGCAAGTTACAATAATTAATCAGTTAGTACCACGGGGCGGAGATGGGGCAGGTTTGTCATACAAACGCGGAGCGACTAAGGTAAGTGCACTCATATTTTATATCTATGTTTTTTATAATAGTATATTGCTCAAATTTGTGAATACGCGATTTATAGCTTTTGTCTATAATTCTACTCACTACATATGTAGGTTTTATCCTATTTGTAATTGATTTTAAACCTAAAAATCTCAAAACAAAATAGCGCCGTAATAGGATAAAATTTTTTAAGGTTAACCCTAATTCGGCCCTATGGTCTGTAATAGGAGAAATATTGCCTCTTATTTATTGGCTTATAACTGATAATAACTGATAATGACATAATTAATTAGTTATTAGTTTACTTCAAATAATTATTAATATCACAAACTAAAAACCTATTTCTGTGCTATGCTTTATCCTCTAGAAATCTTATTTAAATATGAAAACCATTGAGTGCAAAATGACGGTTTCTTATAAAGGTAAAAAATAGAAGATATATTTTAGTTAATCAAAAAGCAGTCATATAGTATAGCTTTTGACTTGAGTCTTACATAATCTTAACCAAAATACAGTTGTCATTCGATTGAGTTACATTCACTATTTATGTATCTAAATTTTGATGGGTCAGAAAAAGGATTATTAAAACACGGACAGTTCTCCTATTACGGAGTTAGGATTTCAAGGTAGCTCCGTAACAGGCTCTATGAGCTCCTATGGCGGTGGCCACGGCTCCGTTACAGGAACTTCATAGTGCCTGTTACCACAGTCTACTTACTACATACAGTCGTTCATCGGAGGCGTCTAGACAGAGCAGTCGTTCTCATTTAGCATACAAAATTTTGTTAGCTAGATTGGATTGGAGCTTTGCGACAGGGCTTTCGCATTTGATTTCAAATATTGAATTGAAAAAAATAATATTTAGTTTTTTTCATATTGGTTTTGTGTAGGGGGCTTTTAAGTGTGTACGATTTTGGAATACAAGATGGCAGCCGCGCTTTTTTTTAAATTTTGTGATGTTGGTGTTATATAAGGGGTTTTTTAGAAATGCTAAGCTCGATTTTGATGCGAGTTTTGGAATCCAAGATGGCGGCCGCGCTTTTTTTTCAATTTTGTGATATTGGTGTCATGTAAGGGGTTTTTAGGGATGCTAAGCTCGATTTTGATGTGAGTTTTGGAATCCAAGATGGCGGCCGCACTTTTTTTTCAATTTTGTGATATGGGTGTCATGTAAGGGGTTTTTAGGGGTGCTAAGCTCGATTTTGATGTGAGTTTTGGAATCCAAGATGGCGGCCGCGCTTTTTTTCAGTTTTGTGATATTGGTGTGATTTTTGTGATTTTTGATATTTTTAGCATGTCGTTGCTGTTGTCTTGTCAAAATAGTACCAAAAACCAAGTTTCATCAAAAGCGGCCCACAAACAAAAAACTTGGTCGCCATCTTGGATTTTTTATATTTTTAACATTGCGTTACTGTGTTGTATCGTTGTCACTTTTGCATTTCTAATTTGTTAGAAGGAATATAATTTATCGTACGGAACCCCAATACATACCTCTGATAAGGAACACAGACGTCCTAAACAAAATATCGACATATTACTCGGATACATGTGCCTCCTCAGCCAACCACTCAAAAAATGACATTACAATGTAATTAATAAAGTTTAAATTTCAATTTCCGCCACCACAAGTTCGAGACTGACGGGTGTCAAGTTGTTGATGGCTCCGTATTAGGAGCCTACTAGCGCCGTAATTGACTCTAACCTTAATCATAGCTCCGTAATAGGGAAAATCGACTTAGGCACTAAAATGTTATTTTTTTATTTTAAATTCCTTAATAACAAACAAAGTGTCATGAGAAATATAAAATTTAATCTCCATTTTATACAGAAGAATATTTTTATGCCTAACTTAATGCTTACAAATGCTTATTTTTGATACTTACTTTCAAATGTTGCCATTTAACTCCGTAATAGGAGCATTTACCTTATGTTTTTTTAGGTCTCCTCTAATATTATAAATGCGAAAGTTTGTGAGTATGAATGGATGTTTACATGTTTGTTACTCTTTCACGCAAAAATTACTGAGCGTATCTGGATAAAATTTGCAATAGAGATAGATTATAGGCTGGAATAACACATAGGGTACTTTTTATTCCGATATTACCACATTGTTACGTAATAGTTAATGGCCATATTAATTATTGGCCAAAATTCTAAAGAAAAGCTAAAAATATTAAAAAAATAAAAATAATAATGTGGTATGGAAAATTGCCTAACTGAAGACGTGCTATACAAAACTGAAATTTCGTCCATGGCCGCTTCCAAGGAGTATTTTATAAAAATGAATTACTTTTCGTTAGTCTCGGTAAAATTCAGAAGCGGCTTGACCGATTTGAATACTTACTTTGTTTTTTATTTTGTTCGCAGTAGTTCAGAGGTGTTGTATATAAAAAAATCATGGCTAAAATAAAAAAGAAAAGCTTTAAAATGTTTAAAAACAAAAATCGCCTCGTACTCTTCGATCAACAATAGTACTATTATAGATGAAAGCTCACGAACTAAATGAAAACTTTATACGGCACAGCAGACTGACTTTTTTTCAAACGGAGAAAAAAGGTTACGAGTTAATGTTACAATCTTACATTATAAATGACAGGACGCGTCCAAGTTAGAAATACCTGAGTATTATTTACACTGTCAAAATAATCTACTTATAATTATACTCTCAAGTGGGCATACAACGCTTGGCCATGTCTGTCACTCCAACTATGTATCTAGAATTAGGCGTTATTGTTGATCGAAGCTCGTGCTATACAAAACTGACATTTCTGCCATTTCTCTCTTTCCAAAGAGTAACTAGAGTGTGTGTCAGATAACTCTGCACGTGAATGGCGCGTTTTTGGAGCTAGTTGCAGTGCATTCTTTTGTTCAAATGTTATAGAAATGATTAGTATTCGATTTTTACCGCGCGCAGACTTATCTGACGAGCACTCTATGTACCTAATCACTGACATTTTAGCTTATTTGTGGCAGGTAGTGTATAAAACTTTTTCGGTTAATTTAGATGTGCTTTGCGATAATTTATTTTTATCTGTATAAATTTACTATAAGTAGGTGATATGAAGTTCACCGAGTCCGCTAGTAAGCTTATATTACCTATGTAAACGTTCTGAGTTCTAGGTCTGTGGTTAATCATAGACTTGCACATAGCTGAGTCACTAATTAGCGCCTGACGACATGTGTGTAATTAACTATCATTCATAGACGGTTCGCGAACATGTTGTGTCGTGACTAACAGAATATTGATTAAATTAATAGTAACACTGTCTTCGTAGTTGATGCAACAATAATTATTGAGTGCTAGCAGGACTTGTTCTAAGCTCTGCCTGGCAAGCTGACATAACACCATCTATATAAATAAATAAAATTGGAGTGTCTGTTTGTAATATTAAAATAACCGGTTTTTACTACATGCATATGATTATATACACGGTACATATACCAAAATATCATTTTTTTTTTAATTTTGTCTGTCTGTCTGTCTGTCTATCTGTCTGTCTGTCTGTCTGTCTGTCTGTCTGTTTGTTCCGGCTAATCTCTGAAACGGCTGGACCGATTTTGACGGGGCTGTATTTTGATGTGCATGTAGCTGATGTAATAAGGAGTAACTTAGGATACTTTTTATCCCGATATTCCCACGGGAACGGGAGCCACGCGGGTGAAACCGCGGGCGGCCGCTAGCCTCAAATAAGTCTGACGCCATGATAACATTTAATTTTCTTTAGCATTGTTGTGATCCGGCAGTTAGAGATAATATATATAACCAAGCCAGTTCCACAGCGGTTGAGGATTTTGGGCGTAATGCGCTTGCATCATCACTTACCATCAGGTGCGATGAAGGCTAAGTGCACTTCCGTTGTAGATATTTAAAAAAACACGACCGATAGTCAATTTTTTTGTGATTCTTATGTTTGAAACTACCGTAAACCGTACCCACCGCCGTCGTTGCCTCCGCCTTCGTCGAGTCGAAACACATAACCGCATTGCGGCGTTATACCGTAAAAATTAGGATTACGCTAGATTGGTAGAATTATTTTTGCCTGCCAGATGGAGAGGTACCGCCGATTTAAGCGATGCAATGTCGTTACGCTAGATACTTGTTTTAGCTCTAAGTGCTGCCACACATTGACTGGTGGCCGCCACTTGACGCAACCACAAGCAAGAAATTGACGAGACTTTTCGTACCTTTTGTATAACATCTGCGCAAACCGATCGTTTAAGTTGGTTGCTTTTAAAATGTATAAAAATCTCGTCCGCAGCTTGTAATCGTATGATGCAAAAGCTACAACACTAACACTCCTACTAACAACGACAAGGTCTTGGCTTGTTCAAAAATGTTTTAAACACTCGTTGCTATGACGAAAGCGTCTTGGACAATTTTAGGTATTTACTCGCACTATAGCACTGCCCGAGTTATCTTCACGACTCAATCCGCATTATAAAAGTGAGCTTTAAATCTCAGAAATGAGATCATATCTCTGTGCAGTCATCCGCAAATATTTTGTTGTGAGTATGTAATTCGCGAGAGATTGATGTTTCTACGTTTCTTGTAACTCTGACGTTATGAAATCCGAGGCACGCTTAAGTGCTGCGAAGATTTGATTAAAAAGTGTTTGAAATATTTGTCTTTAGAAGATTTGACGATTTCATTTCTGTCGTTCGCACTTGGCGTGTAAAATCTCAACCATATTACCTACTTGGAATTTGGATAAAAAATTGTTTACAAAATAATAATCAGTCCACAGCATAGACACTTTTTAATTGCATTAAAAACCTTGTACGTTGATGGATATAACAATATTTTAAACATTATGTAGTTGACGGTACCATATTAATAAGTGGAAATGGATTTAAGGCGAACAAAAAAATATTACAAGCCCAGTTGGTACCATTAAAAAATATCTGTAACATGAATTGTTTCTCACATAATTATATCCTTACTTCCCGTACCGATGTATGGATGTTTGTTACTCTTTCACGCAAAAATACTGAATGGATTTTAATGAAACTTTACAATAATTTAGCTTATACATCAAAATAATACATAGGCTACTTTTTATCCCAATATTCCCACGGGAACAGGGCAAAATTACGCGGGTAAAATTTAAAACTGCGCGGAGCAGCTAGTGCTTTTATTAATAGTACATTACAGCCGAGGACAGGTAAGTAAGAAATTACATTGTCGAGGATGGTTTGAAGCACGAGCCGCAGGCGAGGGCTTTAATCATTCGAGGCAAGGTAATTTGCTTACCGTACAAGGCTTGTATAGTGCTTTTCTCAAGAAATGCGAGGAAATAAAAAAACTGTTTAACTAAATAATATTTATTAAAATTTATATCACACATGTTCGGGCAATTATTAAATGTAAACGTTATTGTTTTCCCGGGCACACTTATGTATAAATCGCCCATAATAATATTATTTTAATGATGTATCAATTAAATACGCCAACAACACAGATTCCGAAAACGTATGCGCCTTTTTTTCACTTTTCCAAATCAGATCGTTGGTTTTCATATATCTTTCTTTTGATTTTACTGGCAGTAAGTTTTCTGTTATTAATTTTGCTTCTGCTCTCAAATTTGGTGGAGTAGGTACATACAATGTCTCTATATGTTTCATTGCCAGAACTCATTTTGATAATTTATTACACAATATAAACTGTATTGATATTTAATCAACCGCTGAAAATCATTCCCGCCGTTTTTTTAATATTGGTTTGTGAGGCCATGTCGAACGGTCATACAGCCTAGTGATACTTAACTACTTGCTACTAAAATGCGCAACTTCAATACCCGCTTCTGGGCGTTAGATGGCGCTGTATATATTTCCCATACAAAATTACGCGTAAAGGATATTTTGTCTATGATAAATCTCATTTTGTTTTTTCGATTGATGTTCGTGCTAAGCATGAAGCTCGACTTAATACTGAGGTAACTGGAGTTCTCACCCTGAATAAAAAAGTGAACACCAGCAAATTTGACATTTAGTATGTAGTGGCTGTCAGTTGTCTCATATGACCATGAAGTTCGACTTAATACTGAGGTAACTGGAGCGTGCAGTACGAACAATTTTTTGAATACCACAAATAACACAGTGGCTGTCTTCCGTCTCACCTACACTTTAAAAAAATACGTATGGTCATATGAGACAGCTGACAGCCACTACCTGCCACTACATACATAAATGTCAAATTTGGTGGCGACACTTTTTTATTCAGGGTGAGAGCTCCAGTTACCTCAGAGTATTAAGTCAAACTTCATGCATATGACCATACGTATTTTTTTAAAGTGTAGGTGAGATGGAAGACAGCCACTGTGTAATTTGTGGTCACAAAAAATTGTTCGTACTGCACTCTCCAGTTACCTCAGTATTAAGTCGAGCTTCATGGTGCTAAGGGTACATAGCGCTTGTGGTACAATACGAAGTAATAATATACTCTGTGCGCACCGTATTTAAAAAAAAGTTAACCTAATATGATAAAATAATAATGTGGCTGTATGGTGCAAATGTCCCTTTGCTTTTTCTGTTTTTATACACAGGAATAACTAAAGAAAAAGTTGGTAGTACCATAGAAAATCACTGCAGTAATGAATTTCAGTACTTACTTACTGCACTAAAATCAGTGCAGTAAGTAAGTACTGAAATTCATTACTGCAGTGATTTTCAAATTTAGAATGTTTACCTCGGAAAAGTGCCACGTACTGCATTCTTTTCTCAAATATAATATTAACATTTCAGAGCATAAGTGTGAAAAACATATTAACATCCAGGTATGTATAACACATTTACTTAGTAGGTACTTTGTTAGAATAAGAGGTCAGAGACAAAATGTTCGCGTAAAGTTCTTGGAACAAGCTACAATGTCTTTTCAAATAATCACGTAGTAAATAGCCACTAGAATACTCATTGGAAGTTAAAAGCCCGCCTCACAGACTCGTCAAATTCAACAATAAACACAACTACGTAAAAGTCAAACGTTACCCGTCACATCACTTCACACTAACTAAACCGGTACTCACTTTACATACGGAAAAAACATAAACAGCCATTTTCACGAGCAATCCTACTATCCTAACAACCAGCATAAAATTTCCACTTTAAACCGATCAATTTCAAGCCTTTCTCCCTTCGAAATAAAAGCTATGACGGACCAACTCTGATGTAATAGAGTAATATCGTTATCGCAAACAAGCAGACTCGTCTGTGCTGATTATTATGAAACACGGCCTTTGTTTTGATTTACGTTTCCAAAAGTTCTCGTTTTCAACATTAAAATTTGAAGCTGTAGAATGGATGATTTTGAACGCTAGAAATTAAACAAATGAAGCTCGGGTGCTGAATAATTTATAGTGTTCGTTAACCTTTGTTAGCCATTTTTATATTCATAATATTATGAATTCTCCTCTCGTTTCGTCATCGGTTATTGGTTAAAACAAAAAATTACACCATGAATTCGAGCTTCTTCATGCTTGCTGGCTGCTTTTAAAGCGTTAAGTACGGATATAAAATAAAGAAAATAATTTCATAATGAAAATGAATTTAAAAATAACTACTTATCAAAAGACTTTTATCACCATTGCTTAAGCATGATTAATTTGCTTTGTTTTAAATGAACTGACTGCAATGATTGATGGAATTTCATCCTCTCTTAGTGCTTGTGTGTGAGTTTGTCCGTCTTTCACGTCAAAACAGATTGACGCGATTTTTGGTATGGCGATAGTTTGATAGTTTGACGTAGGTTAATTTTTATTCTGGTAAAATATCGCATTCCTGCGGGACAACTTCGAGTAGCCCACGCGGAAAGAGCCGCGGGCGTGGGAATGTTGGTGCTTTGAAAATGAATGAATCATAATTGTAATTAATCAAATTTATAAGATTTTGCATGCTTGTATAGGTTGATTGTGCTGATCTACAGGCTGAGTTTTTAAGATGTGTCTGTATGACCAAATCATAAACTATGAGAACCAACGAAAAGTGTTCAAATGAGTCATGAGCTCAAGAAAACAAAACTGCATAAGTATTCACATTTTTTTCAAAAACCTGTTACTTTGTCCGGGAATTTGTTAAAAACATAACATCCTGTATTATTGCACTAATCGATATTTATTGTTGCTTATAAGCATCAAGTCTTGCAAAGAAATGTCATAAAAAAAAGTGCAAGGAAATAACTTTTTTTTTTAATTTTCTTTACTTTTCTTACAAAATTAAGTCAGTTAATTAATTAAGAAGAATAAATAATAAAGTTTACCTACTAATCAATTACCTTAACGATATTTTTTCATGCTAGAGGTACAGGTAGGTCCCACTCAGGATTCAATATCATTTATTCAAGCTAGGCTCTTGTGAATAACAAAGAAGCTACGCCATCGGTTTGCCCTACTGCGTCACCGGGCCAGTAAGTAAGATCCATTGTAGTGTTCGAATCTATTAGATTTAACCTAATTGATGACAGGGCGAAACCAGCGAAAAACACTAGCTAAGATAGATGACTGCCTAATATGATCTGAGCAAAAAGTATTCTATCACGGTCATCCATTTTCCATTTGTCTGGTTGGATCTGTTGTTTTGAACTAACTAGGGTAAAGTACCCAATTATCAGCACTTTAAACTTATAATTTCACTATTTATTCAGAGTGCTGATAATTTGGTGCAGTGCTAGCAATTGGGTCCGTTACCCTAAATAATTTAGTTGGAGATGTGTGTCTGTCGATTGCATCAGTTATTGAAACAGTAACGGCTCGCCTACACGATGACGTTCGACGTGTCATATTTTTTCACGATTCGTTTAATTGCCTTTAAGGTTGAGTAATACCACCACCAGTATCAAACCCGGTGGTCCCGGGTTCGATTCCCAGTGGGGGTGCATAATTTGTATTAGTATTGGTTGGTGGTAAGACTTGATCTTAGTTACTCGCTAGTTTCCACCATCTTATCTAAGAGCTGGTACACACTGGGCGTTAGCGTTGGCGTTGGCGTTGCATTTTGTATGCAAATTTGGACAGCAGCGCCTCTAGTGGGCAGTAGCAGAACTACAGATTCTCATACAAAATGTAACGCTGACGCTCGCCGAGCGCCCAGTGTGTACAGGCAGTAAGTCTGACGCCATAAAAACGATGTTTTAAGCATTGTTGCGAACTTGCGTTTCCGGAAAATTCCCAGAGTCATGAGGTGAGATCAGAAAAGGTAGTATGTTACAGACTTCGATCAACAAAAACACCTAGTTCTAGATACATAGTTGGAGTGACAGATATGGCCAAGCATATACTCCCACTTGAGAGTATAATTATAAGTAGATTATTTTGCCAGTGTCAATAATACTAAGGTATTTGAAACTTGGAACAGTTCCTGTCATTTATAATGATCGCAACACTCGTAACCTTTTTTCTCCGTTTAAAAAAAGTCAGTCTGTGCCATTTAAAGTATTCATTTAGTTTGTGAGCCTATTGTGATCGGAGGTTAAAGATCGAATCGAAGGTAAAAGAACATTCTACAACATTCCGAATTAAACTCCGGGTTTTTTGTTATAAATAATCTTCAATTATTTATCTATTGGGCTGCACCCCTACCATTCTGTGACTATTGTCATTGTCGGGTCGGCTTGACTGACCTGACTCACAACTTCCATACAAACTTGCTCACTTATGTGACTCATGGGAAAACTATTTGCATCTCCACGATGATTTTGACTGATCACGAGCGACGCAGTCAAGAGCAAAGCCACTCTCCGCGCCCCGCGGCTTACACAACCTTTTCGTTCAATTGAATATTTGAATGATTTTTTTATTGACTTAAAATGTTCATTTAATAAGTAGCAACACAACATAGGCATAATAGGCAACATAACATTTTCAAATATATTGCATATTTTCAGCGATATAGAGCATCAAACTTTCTACTTAGACAAAGAGAACGCCATAGAAAATTTCGTTTTAGAAAGAGATAGCTACAGTCACAATACGGTATTTTACTGATTTTTTTTATTTCTTTAAAATGTTTTTCGAAATATTAGCTACACAAAACAAGTTTTCATATTGAATTATCTTGAATATTTTCAAAGATATAGGACTTCAAACTTTATAATAAGACAAGGACAGGATGCTATCTTAGTGACGTCAGTGAGTTAGTAGCGTCATAGTCACGCCATAGAAGATTTCGTTTTAGAAAGACACAGCTACAGTCAAAATCAAATAGACTATAATTCTTTTATTATAAAACAGATTCAAATTATTTTTTCACATTTGGTATTCTTAATTGCAATATTTTTTAACGTCATCATTAAATATCTTCATGTCAACAACAGTAAAATACCCTATTAAGTAGCTCCTAATTCGCTTGTTGTAATACAAATTGAGTTTCTTTTTTCACATTTGTTTTTCAATAATGTTATATTTCTGAGTGTCATAATTAAATATCTACATGTCAACAACAGTCAAATACCCAATTGTGTAATTTGCTAGCATTGTGTATTTCCCTCGTCAAATATTGTCATTTAGAAATTTTGTGGGCTCGATCAATCAAACTGTAATTCGAGTAAAATCAAAGTGTTTTATTCAACCGTTACACTTGTTTGCTATGAATTTGACATACTTTGTCCGAATGCGAAGTGAATGTGAAGCGGAATATGCATACAGATTGACTTCTGTATGGATTTGAAAATAAAATGTAAAGAAAAGTAGTAACATTCAACAAAATTAGAAATCTTAATAGGCTGTCGATTGTACCCAAAGGCCAAATAAGCAAGAGTAAGATTGAGTTTATTAACAAGGTTAAGCGCTACTTTGCAGCCATATTTATGTTATCATGAAATTAGTTAAGTTTCATGATTTGTTGACTTTAAAACAACTCGTTGGATTTTTATTTCTTTAATTTAGTTAATAGCAAAGTTTTACTTTAATATTCAGGGTGGTAATAGTAGATTGTTTAGCAAGGGCTGTATGGCACCCATAACAGTCGAGTGTTTTGGCGCACGAACGAAGTGAGGGCGCCGATAGTTCGAGACTGTTATGGGTCCATACACCCGAAGTAAACACTCTACTTTTCATTTCGAATATGAGGATAGTAAAAATAAACAGAAATAATCAAAAAAATATTTTTCCTATGGCCGTGGAATTTTCGAAAGACTATAACTTTTTTGTTTATTTTCTCTGTTTTAAGGAAGGCAAGGGAAACTAAGTCCATACAGTCTTGTTTGGTGTTTGACCCGTACTCTATGCAATTCCATAAAATTAATAGCCTGATTTTTTTATGTTACAAATAACTTATTTGGTTTAATCTGTTGCTAAAAAAGCATTCTTTAAAAAAAACAATGTTTTGGATATTAATAATAATTCTACGATATTAATTATTTTATATAATAGCAAAACATGGCTGTATAGGCTTCTGTACCTTTGCCTATATACTTTTGGTAAATAAATGTCCAAAGAGATAAGACTCTACACACGTTCCTATCCGACCTCCGATCCGATTCGGTCTGCTCCCAGACCAAATCGGAACGTGTGTAGCGTAGATTTGGTCTGGGAGCCAGACCAAATCGGCTGTCGGATCGGAACGTGTGTAGATGCTATTACAGATTTTGACATGACCCCTCCTATTCCTTTTTTAAATTTCATAACGGCCCTAGGGCCGCCACTTACCACTTTCAACCCGCATTTTAGGCAAGTTAGGAGTTACTTTCAGAATATGAGACATGAAAAATTATTTGGGCCCTGGCGTTAATAGTATATAATTAAATGGTATTATGTAACAGACGGTATTACAAAATGTATTTCCTGTGAGCATTTTACACGCATTTTACATTCTTTAACCAATAGATAGCTACTTTAGATAGCTTATTCACACAGGTTGTAGATATTGATAGTGCCCTGATATTCCCACGAGAAGAGGAATGACGCAGGTAAAACAGCGCGGCGCAGCTAATACAGAATAAAAAATCATCGTATTTCTAATCCACTTTCATATATTATAGGAAAAAGGCATGTTCATTCGCGTGACACCACTGGCCACACCAACATAAAGTTCCATTTCTTTGTAAGAGCCATTCTAGGTCTGCTTTCAGAAAATTAGTGTCACTGGCTTTTATCTATTTCTCTTTCTACACACATGAGCTGAGTCGTCCTTTGTAATAAAACCTTTCATTCATCACTTTGTAGAACATTAATTATGTATTTCCTTAGACCTATTACTTAACTGTTCTGTTCATGTAAGTTTTATATTTTTCTGCAACATCGTAACACTTAGGCCCAAAACATACCGACACACTTAGGCCCAAAACATATTTTGCATACAATCAGCATAGTACGTGAGTTGATAAATTGTAAATTATTGGCTATTTGTGTAAGCACAAACAGCCAAAAATTGACAGTTTATCAACTACACTATATCTTCAAAATTTTATAAAATCAAAATCAAAATAATTTTTTTTATTCAATTTAGGTTGAGGTAACAACATTTATGGAGGAACTTCAAAGAAGCTACGCCATCGGTTCGCAAATCCTACGGCGGGAGACCTCGCGAGAGATTTCGCAGACCCATTGCAGTTGAGGGGTATTAACCAATGAAATGCAGCCGGAACCATCAGCTTATCTTATCAGGTCTTGCAAAGCGCGGAGGCACGGAGGCAAGGAGGCTCGAGATTAGTAGATTTCATTACAAGTGCGGAAAGCCTGTCATTGCAAAGAGTTCCGACAAATGTCTACCCGAGCCGAGGCGCAGCCGAAGGTGAGGGTTGACAGTCGGAACAAGTTGCAATGACGGTTCCGCACGTGTACTGAACAACTATTTTTAATACAGTTGCGAAAAAATTAAGCAACTTAATAAAAAAATAAAACACAATAAACTCAACTAACTAATCGTAAAAGAATATAGGCAGAGACTTTTTTTTGTTTTCTTCACCCATTCTGGGTTGGCAAAGGAAACTATGATCATACAGCCAAGGCTTCAGTAGAATTTTTTTATTGATATGGAATGAAAATAAAATTAAATGAGATGAAATTAAATGAAACCTAACAAAAGCAATCCGAATGCTACAGGAGCGCCTTTCCTTATTTCTCTCTTTACCACATCGTTTTCCATTAAAGCCACATTATTGCACTAATTCCACCATACTAAGTACCTACCACAATAAAAACCAGAAAAAACTAATTTAGAAAATTAAGAAATTAGGTCCCTCATTTTCTTTTCACTTGCGCAAACTCCTATAAGCAGATACTATGGTAAATAGTGCACGTCATACCATATTTAGTAATCTGTGGTCATACAGCCAATTTTATATATTTTTTATATTCATAAATTTAATTTGGCCGATACTAATATTAATTTAATATATAATTAAAATTAAGTACTTTTAAATCTGATATTGAAACAAATTAGTAGCTTCTTTTTAGAAATATTTTCATGAGTCATAAAAACTTCTATGAATTTTATTTTAGTAAAAACTTCGTGGTTGGTTTTTTCTTTTTAATAGACAATATTTTGACAGTTGGGAAAGAAAACGCACGAGTTCGGGAAAGGTAAAGAAAAAGTTCTAGTGTGTAATAGCCCACATCCCGAACGCTATACGTCCCTGCAATACGCCACTTTTTGAGCAACTGTATTAAAAAATATATTTTTGGAAAGCCATCCCGTGACCGACCATTATGAAAGTCACTTCACCTCAGCAATCGCAGGCCGAGCATGCTATCCACTGCTTTCAAGACATCTTTAAAGTATCTCATTTTTATTTCATAGTTGCACAAACTGTCAAAATAGTAGATAAAAACAAAATGGACAAGCCATATCTTTCAGAAGCACCGAATAGAATCTTTTAGTTTAAAACCTTTGAATAAATGTCAGGGTTCCCAAACACAATAGCCAATCAATCACCGATAGACAGAGGAAACGCAAACGCAAAACGCGGTTTTTACGTGTCGTACGTTAGTAAATGCAACACGGTATGCGGAAGACGGTGATTGTCCCCGTGTCAAACCGGTTATTTGCGGTTCAATCCGATTGCAAGTGACATTCCGGAAAGTTGGGTTCAAATCGTTTTGTTTAACTTTGAATAGTTTTCCTTGTGTCATTTTCCGGAAGAAATCCCACTTTGTTCTCTTAAAATTTCCATTTTCCATTGTATTTTTATAGACCTTAGTGTATTAGATTATGAATTTAAATAAATAAAAAAATGTTTTAAAACCTGTAAGTGCGAATTTCTGTTTAGATTGTATTATTTTATTTCCTACTTTACTCGGCTCTGTACGAAATTTAACATCATTTTTAGTAGGTATACCTATAGATAATCTATTCATCAATATCAAGTTTCATTACATCAGTATTAATTTAAGGTATAGCTGTTGTACCAATACCAGCTTAATTTCAAAACCCCGAGTGCTTTCAGCTCGAGCTTCAAAACCGCTTCGAAGCCCTTGAGAACAGCATAGACGTGGACGATCTATACAACATGGTGGTGGATACTGTCCGCACGGTAGGGTCTAAGTACTATAAAACCCGCCGTCCCAAATTGAAGAAACTCTCCAGTCAGACTCTCCTACTCATGGATCAGAGACACGAAATGAAGCTGCAGAACTCAGCGGACGCCCATCGTTATCGACAGCTCAATAGACAGATATCTAAGTCTTTGACACGCGACCTTCGCCAATTTAATACCGAGCGTATTAAAGAAGCCATTGAGCGGAACAAAGGCTCCAAAGTGTTCGCGAGAGATCTGTCTATCGGGCAAAGTCAATTGACGAGGCTGAAAACTGAGGAAGGTGTAGCATCGTTTCCTCAACACCTGAAATCCTGAGGGAGATTGAGAGTTTCTATGGACAGCTATATTCCACGCAAACACCTGTTGAAAGCAAGGCTGCAGACCCTAGAGCCAAGCTTACCCGACACCATACCGAAGATATCCCGGACGTCAGCCTGTACGAGATTAGAATGGCTCTCAAGCAGCTTAAAAACAACAAGGCGGCGGGCGATGACGGAATTACAACAGAGCTTCTGAGAGCGGGCGGTAAGCCGATACTTAAGGTCCTCCAGAAGCTTTTCAACTCAGTCATCCTTGAGGGCAAAACGCCAAAGGCATGGGGCAGAAGCGATGTGATGCTGTTTTTCAAGAAGGGTGATAAAACTCTCTTGAAGAACTATAGACCCATCTCGCTTCTGAGCCATATCTATAAGTTGTTTTCGAGAGTCATTACGAATCGTCTCGCTAGCAGGTTCGACGACTTCCAACCTCCCGAACAAGCCGGGTTCCGGAAAGGCTACAGTACCATAGACCACATTCATACGCTGCGGCAAGTTATACAGAAGACCGAAGAGTATAATTTGCCACTTTGCTTGGCGTTCTTGGACTATGAGAAAGCCTTTGATTCGATTGAGACTTGGGCGGTGCTGCAGTCTCTCCAGAGGTGCCAAATAGACTACAGGTACATCGAGATGCTGAGGTACTTATACCAAAACGCCACCATGTCGGTCCGATTACAGAACCAGAGCTCTAATCCTATCCAACTACAGCGAGGTGTGAGACAGGGAGATGTCATCTCTCCCAAACTGTTCACAGCTGCGTTGGAGGATATTTTTAAGCTGCTGGACTGGAAAGGATGCGGCATCAACATCAATGGCGAGTACTTAACACACCTACGGTTTGCCGATGATGTAGTTCTTATGGCTGAGACCTTGGAAGACCTGCACACAATGCTCGAAGATCTCGGTAATGCTTCGCAAAGAGTGGGTCTTAAGATGAACATGGACAAGACGAAAATCATGTTCAATGCCCATGTTGCACCCGCTCCAGTTAATGTTGGGAACATTACACTCGAAGTTGTTGACCACTATGTTTACCTAGGACAGACGGTCCAGTTAGGTAAGTCCAACTTTGAGAAAGAGATCTCTCGTCGAATCCAGCTCGGATGGGCAGCGTTTGGGAAGCTCCGGCATATATTCGCGTCCGAAATACCTCAATGTCTCAAGACGAAAGTCTTTGACCAGTGTGTGTTGCCAGTAATGACCTATGGAAGTGAGACGTGGTCTTTTACTATTGGTCTCATAAGAAGGCTCAAAGTCACCCAGCGAGCAATGGAGAGAGCGATGCTTGGTATTTCCCTGCTCGATCGAATCAGAAATGATGAGATCCGCAGGAGAACTAAAACGACCGACATCGCTCGAAGGATTGCATCATTGAAGTGGCAGTGGGCGGGACACATACAAACGCGGCGGCAAACGCGGCGTTCCGGCCGCGGCGGTAGATGCGAAAGCGTCGACAATTCGAGTGATAATGAGTAATCACAATAAACATATCAAAATTTATCATAATTATTATTATTTGTATCTACCTATGAGCTAGATAATTGCTTATTTCATATAATCACTTATTTAAATTGCTTTTATATAAAAATAACTTTGGCACCCAACTTGTGTGTATTATTTATATCTGCATTAGGGTGTCCCAGACTATAAACTAATGACTAAGAAACTGCGCAAGTGGCTTACAGAAAAGTGTTTTTACAGTGTAAGGGAGTTTTTGACTAATTAATGATAATACTAATGATATGACATGATAGATATGATAATAATAATGACGCTATATGACAATGCTATGATAATGATAATGACATAATATGATAATGATAAAAGTATATGATATGAAGTGATATGAAGTCAAATAAGTAAAATATTAGGAATATTATTGTTTAAAACGAATATTTTTGCATGTTAATTTATTGTTAACTGAATAGAGAACTTTAATGTACCTATATTATTAACACCATATGTACCTATTCTTAGCAAATAAAAGAATTTGATTTGATTTGATTTGATTTGATTTATAAGGGCGAAATATTTTTTTTCGATTTTTTATACGCATACCCTCTATTTTTTTTCTATTTGATCCTAATAACTAAAATAATAAATATCGTTGCGATCGGACAACGATAACCCGTGCCGACTGGATGTTAAACTTTGAACATAAAAGTTAGTATGGAAGATTTTGAGATCTTAATATTTATTTAGTAAATAAGTCACTTTTTTACCTATATCTCATATTTTTAAGTATTTATCATTAAAAAGACATTATTTATCATTTTTTTTTAATTTTAAAGTTTATTTTTACAGTCAGGATTAATTGTCTATGTTGTTGTACGCAACGTAATAAAAATTGCTTTTGTTCCTCTTCGACGGTGACTAACCCATGAATGTCTTGCATCAACTTAAACCTCCTTTCAGCCGTATCCTTAACTGCTCTTAGTGTCTGAATGCACCTTCTTTTTAGCGTGTTAAAACAAAGCATTGTTTGATCATGAAGTGGGACATTCGTAGAGAAACCTGTCATCAATTTGGAGTCGACTGAACATAGACTTTCTCCTGATTGATACAAAGTCATCGATGTTTTTCTCTGAAATTAAAAAAGAGATCAGTTATCATATCATCACGTCAGCCGAACGACACTCACTGCTGGGCATAGACCGACAACAGTAGACAGTAGAGATAAAACAGATACTTCATTTATCAAATACCACAAATGCTGACAGAACTTCTTTAAAGCTGCTTCTGAGATGGTTTTGTTAATTTTTTCGTAAACTTTCATCGCCTTCAAAAAGCCCAAATCCTGATAAGGTGCTTTTCCCGCTAACATGCATTGTAACCAAGGCTTGACGTAGGATGTGACGATAAACAGGCAGACGTCTAGCAGAGCAGCTTTAACTTTATTTGAAATTTGAATTGAGAGCTAAGTAATTATATTTTTAATAAATAAATTGCTCTGGCCAATTATCTAGCTTGATGCATAGCACCTGGGGGCCGAGCCGAATCTTAAATTTCTTCTCTGTATCTCCGTCAAGAAATATTATTGAAAGCTCTATTAAGTCTCGATAGTCATCTCTGGCAATTTTTTTTACCCAATTCATTACTATAAAATTGTAGCAGTTTGTCAATTTCTGAAACTTTTAGGCATGAAAGCTTTTCTGTGCAGCGCTGTATTTTTTGGGGTCGACATTTTTCCAGTTTTCTTGGAACTTTTTGAACAATGGAATGTCAGGGCTTGTGTGACATTTCTACCTCAAATACAGCTTTTAATACCAATTCGTAGACGTGATAGCGACATGAAACCTTTCTCGAATCAGTTTCTGTTCAAGAAGCACACAGTCACCATTAATACGACATGTGTTTAAAGCAGTGTATCACTGCAGATAATTTGCACTTTATCTTTAAGATTTCAGTCAATGATAGCTTTCTAAACTGCCTGTGCCTTTTCACTTCCTGGAGAGGTATCCAATTTTGGCACAGTGATAAGGTTGTTCTTTATTATCATACGAAATAACTATCGGTAGACGTTCTTCTTTAGATTTGCATGCATCCAAGACCGGCAATAATAATAAAAAACAAGCATTAACAGGCACATTGAAACGTTAGCTGACTCGCTGCGGGAGTTATTCCCATCCGATCCCCTGCAACCGATCCCCTGGTGGATCGGTTTTATTTTTAATTATATTTTATTCCCATCTGATCCCCTGTGTAGGGGATCAAGAATAAATATTAATATTTTATTCCCATCTGATACCCTAGTACTTATGAGCTTATTTTTGGTAGGTAGAGTGGTACAATCAACAATAAAATGCATTTTAGGATAGGCTACTTTACTCATACTTAATTTGATACATCGAATGAATATTTCCTTTAGTATTTGGCTTAGGAAAATGGAATATAGCGATATCATGAAATAAAAGTACAAGATGGACAAGTAAAAATAATTTGAAAAATATACTTTTTTATTTGAACTGATGAAAACACTATCGTCCATGTTGTGACGTCATTGGATTTCTAAATTTGTGAACAAATAAACGTCACTTTCACTTTTGCTACATATTAGTAAGGGTTTATTCCACTTATCAAAGATCTTTGTCCAATATACATGTGATCAAAAAAATTGGATCTTGAATGTATAAAACTGAACGTCTAAGTCGTCCAATTTTTTTGATCAAATGCATATTGGACAAAAATCTTTGATAAGTGGAACTACCCTAAGGTAAGTAAACAACCACTTGACACTGTCAACACTGTCAAGTGGTTGGTTACAAATTTTATGACGATTTTATTAATCTTTGAGGACACAAATTAAAAAAAGGGTCAAGTAGCCTATTATACTATGTTTTATTTAGTTTATCAGAAACTAGCGGTCCGCCCGCGACTTCGCCCGCGTGCAATTTAGATGTTCACACGACCTTTTACTTAAAAAAAAAATACTTCTTTTATTTTAAGAGGCTACTGAATTAATTAAGTGACAGAATTTTCTAAATCGGTCCAGTAGTAGCAGCTTCTCTCGCGTTTGAACTTTAAGCCACAAAACAATTCCATAAATTCTTTGGTTCTTCTTTCAAAAATTCTTTCAAAAATAGTTTAAATCTTTTGCAAAATCTATAAGTATACAAAGTTTCTACTGAATCCATTGAAGAAATAAAAAGTTTCATACAAACTCTTTTTAGAATTTTTTTTTGTATAAGTATTAAATTTATGACCTTATATCAAGATCATAATGACTATGATTTTTTTAATCTTTAACGTTAGTTTTTTTTATGATTGCATGATTACACTACGTTCTATATCATTCTTTGAAAGCTACTTATACTATTTAGATAGATTTTCTGTTACTTGTTGTTTTAAAGAATTATTTAATTTAGTAGTAATTTCGATTATTTAAAATGATTAATTTAAACGTCTTTTCAAGGTAATAAATAAATAAAAAGGCTTTTCTACCATATGTGTGAACAGATATTGTAATTTAAACGTGTCAACTCCATATCGAGTGAAGCACTTATTTATTTTATTTGTATTTGAGTTTAGCTTAATGAAAGGATCTATCATAATGCTAAGATGTTAATTATCAACAATTAAAACAATATTTTCATCATTAAATCCGATTATCTGTGTTTTTTTTTACATTAAAAAGAATTGCTCAATAAATTAATATTTGATTTAAATACTTATTTTTCTTCTGACTGTACTCACCTACCTTATCTTGCTTAGAACTACAATGAGGGGATCCGTTGGGAATTGAAAACTATAAGGGGATCGGTTGGGATTTTTTATTCTCGGTGGATCAGTTACAGTGGATCGGATGGGAATAACTCAGCTGCGGTGCGCCTTATATGCAAGTACTGACATGTTTCGATGCAAGTCGGCACGGCTTGCCGTGGTTTTAATTACATGAAACTTCTTTTACAATTGTTTTGACATCATTCAAACAAAATTAGAGGGTATGCGTTGAAAAAAAAAATAACTTTTATTTTTTTGGGACACCCTAATCTGCATTTTATAGCAAGAACCGCGGACGTGTCGATCGCGGCTGCCGCTATCGTCGCGTGAAGCGCCGCGCGTCCTTGTACGCGGGGCGTTCGAGTTCGTCAGTTTTGCCTGCGGTCATCTCCAACTGAGATAATTAACATGGCATTATTTTCTTAGATCTCGAAGTCTTGAAAAGACGCCCTAACCCGTTGATCCTGGCTGATAGCCAAACTAATTAAATTCAGCATTCAAAAGTGAGAGATCTGACGGCTTAGAGATTTGCATCCAATTTACGTTTCAATTATAGTTACTATTGGTTTTGGCAATGGTTTAAAAATAAACACTATTTTTCTTTCTAGTGACAGCTTCAAGAAAGCTTTGTGAGAATTGATTAGTTATCATAATCTTTAAAGTCATAATTCACTACTGTTTGTCCGACTACGGCAAAGCAAAAGGGAGGATTATGATTTTGACCGGTATGTAGGTATGTATTTATATATTATGTATGTGTGTGGGTATGAATGTTCGTCTGTTCCCGCATAACTTCTAAGCTGCGGATCATATTATTCACAATTGAGGTATCATTGGAAGCGTCTCGATTGTCCGCTGTATAGGCTATGGCTAAATTGAATAAGGCGCCCTCTAAAAGACGACATAAAGCTGTGAACTAAAAAACTTTTTTTAAAGAATATCGTGTTTGATGTGAAATGAAAACTCTTGGTGAGCAAATTTCAAAAATATTTATTTTGTTGGTTGTTGCTCGCGGCTTTGCTTGCATAAATCGAATTTTGGGAATAATTTCCATTAGGTTACGTTACGTCTTAGAAGCGAGCTAAACACAATTTCTCTCCAACTTATGTTGTTTATGATGTGATAGTAATAATATAATTATGGACATATAAAATAATTATGAAGCAGCTCGGAAAATACTTTATCTCGAAATTATGACCCCAAAATATTATAAATAAAATTTAAGTTCATACTGACCCAAACCCAAACCCGACTACTGAAAAAACACGCTCTAAAAAGTACTTATGCAACAAAAAAATATTCTCATCTGAAATTGCCGTGGTCGTATGCCACTTTTCCCTAGAATGTATTGCTTTGTTAGATGGGTCTGTTTCACAATGTCTAAGTAAATTCTAATTAGCTGTTACTTGATAGATAGGCCATACAAAACTGTCAAGTAAACTGGAAAGTATCTCTTAATCGGACATTGTAAAACAGACACTATTTAAACATAACTCGATAAACTTTACATAGTTCTGTCTCTGTCATCTTTTTGTATTTGACAGAGACAGAAATACGTTTTAAACACGTGTAGCGTTAATCGCGTTTAAATATCAGTTAATAATTAATAAATTGGGCCTTAAGAGTAGGTAAGTGGCATACGACCACGGCAATTTCAGATGAGAATATTTTCTTGTTTCATACTTTTCAGAGCGTGTTTTTTCAGTAGTCAGGTTTTAGTATTTCCACTGTGGGCTGATAATCAATCACCAAGTAACAATGGGATTGCTAAGACAGCCTAATACACATTACACTCTTTTAGTTCGTTCCTTTTAAGAAGTTTCATGTCCCTTAAAATTCAATTATAACCTTCGATCAACAATAACATGTTGATCGAAGATTATAACACTTTTCGAACTGACTATGTAGGTACTTGTTAATTAACTATAACATCTTTATGAAACTGATTCGAACAATTTTCAGCGCCATCTCTGAGCTCTCATCACCAACGCGCCAAGAGCGGGCAATATTTCAACTAGTTTATGACGTCATAACAATAAATCTCATTTTTTACGACACCTCCCGAGATTGTAGCTGCAGGCCATTCTATCCAGTGTAGACAAATAACGACTTCTCGATTTGAGAGTAGATAATAAATTTATTGAAGGAAATCGAGCTGTCCGCCCGAAGCAGAAGAGCAATCTTCATAGTATCATTTTCTATTTTTCTATTTATCTAAATAATAGTTTTCTTAAGTTTGTAGGTAACTTAAGTTTTCTGGCAAAATATCGTCGATAAAGAAAAATCATTGTGTTTATTTATGTTTTAGTTATGAAATTATCGTTAATCCTGTAGAAATGACACATGAACGCGTAAATACCATTTTTTGGCATTGTCTGGCAAATGCAACAAACGTAGGTATTAAGGAAAAAATCATGTAAAGAAAAAAAAGTGTTTAAGCACTTACATAGAGGCACGGAGTGCCTCAAAACCGCAAATTCTCTGGCGAATTATAGCCTCGCCGATGAAAACATTTTCGCGTTTTACTTACCTACAATCAAAATGCCCTCCTTCCTACATAGGTACTATATTTATAATGGTACGGAACCTTCGGTGCGCGAATCCGACTCGCTCTTAACCGGTTTTTTAAACCTATGCAAGCACTACTTTCTTGCGTTCCTACTTGTTAGTTAAATATCTCAATAGGTAAGAAAAATAATCAATAATGTGTTGACTTTGAAACGCAGAACGAACTACACACTTTTGCTTGATTTCATTTCCAATTAGGCAAAAGTATACTTTACATTCTCATGAACATTAATATGTAACAGTCTGAATTGGATAAAGAAGAAAATACCTACCCATTGTGAACAAAGAGAGATTATTATGTAGCTTACTTCCGCAAAAAAATTATTATGTAGCTTATTATTATGTAGCCTACTTCCGCAAAAAAATTATTATGTAGCTTATTATTATGTAGCTTACTTCCGCAAAAAAATCCCATCCGACCGCAAAAAAAAAGTGACGAAACTATCAGTGCACTACCTGCAGCAAGACAGCGACACATCTTGCACCTTCACCGATTAGACTACTCTACACGTGTTTCGTGGGCCCCCAACCATGGGCATCTTCAGGAGTTATTGGACCGTGCAAATTCCAGCACCGAATTTGCTCGCCGTATTCGAATACATAAATCTCTCTTTTCACAATGGATAGGGACTTCCACCAAGACGCCTGTTTCAATCAAAAGAAAGAAATTATCTGAATATAATTATTTTCTTTTCTCCATTATCGTGCTCGAGTAAACATTTATTTCCCAGTAATGAAAGACCTTCTAGTGTTTCACATACATCTCGTTAAATTTATATTATTTACACAATATGTCTTTGATCGTTTGTTGGTATAAAGCCCACGTCACAGAAAACAATGAGTCACACCAACACATCAAAATATGACTATAAAAATTAATGCGTTTAATGCGCGTACTCGTGCAAGTACTAATAGTTTTTGTTTCATCGAAATCTGGCCAGGATTTCCAAAGATACAGCGTTGTAAAGTTTCACAATCTTTTGAAAATTTGCTTTCCTTGCGCGCTATTGCGATGACGTCATGTCGCACTGACATCTCCGTTTGCGGCTGTTGCGGGTGATTTCCGTCTAACTGTACCTACATAGAGTTCGTCTGTGCGCAATCTTCGCGCAACTCGTGCGTTTTTGACGCTAGTTACAGTACATTTTCTTCGTTCTAAGGTTATGGTAAATGATTAGTATTCAATTTCGACCGCGTGCAGGCGCACTCTAAAACTGTCACCTACTGTCGATACCGAAAGACATTTATCCCACAAAGTTATCTGACCCAGTGGTGGAGGCGCCACTAGCAGTATAAAATTATCGAAATGGCTGTCAGTTTTTAGGGTGCATATTTAACTACCAAGTCAGATAAGGTTGTAAGTACATTTTGTTTTGACGGTTGCTAATGTATTGACAGAATCCCGCCCGCCATTACGAAAGTTGATTTAATTTATTTTTCACGAAAATAAATCATTATTTGAAGGTGTTTTTTCACATGGGCTCAATACAAAATTCTTAAACATTTCATTGATCGACTATAAGAAAAATAAATAAATTTATTACGAAACCGTGAGAGCGCAACTATATAGCCAAAGGATTCTATGTAGGTATACGGAAGTGCGACGTGACGTCAAACGTTAATGCCATTGGTTCACCCAAATTTTCCTCGGAGGCCGTACTTTAACGTTTAATATCTCAGTCATTTTTGAAGATAGGAAAAAAATAAAAACAGATTCTTTTTTCTCGAGTTACATATTTTTTAGATATGCTGATAACAAAAACCATTGGTGTGACTCATTGTAATAGCTGATTTTAAATGTATTTATTCTCAGAGAACAATTTAAATTACGACTGCTTGAGTTGAATAAACCTAATTGGAAATCTTGAAATAGTTAAAAATTAATATTATTTTAAATTTTTGATACTATATTAACTTCTATCGAATTATATATTAACTTCTATCGAATTATATTTTGACTAGCCTTCCACCCGCAGCTTCACCCGCGTGGACTACACGACGTCATCCAGCAGGAATGTGATATTTTCCCGTGATAAAAAGTAGCATAAATCACTAAAAACTCTCGCAAACTTTACCCATAACAAAAGGAACGTCGATCCATGCTGCGTTATGACGTGAAATAAGGACAAACACACTTCCACATTTATAATCTTATACCTAGTGTAGATAATTAAACTTCGAAAATATACTTGAATAAAAAGAAATCTTATTTTTACAAGCTTTTATTTAACTTGCAGTGTATGTATGCATGTCCGTTCGTCAAATCTTGCGAGCTAAATTTGACCCACTTACCAATGTCCGATTGAGCTGAAATTTGGAATTCACCTTTAGTTCCGATGACAATGCAATTAAATATATAATCAGTATAGTTATCAATTCAGAATTCTTGCAAATTTTCAAGTACTATATTCTTGTTTTGTTGTGATGGTTACTTGACACTTTGTCAATGTAGGTAGGTACCATAAAGTTATAATCAGCGAGCATTCAGCGCGCGCAATCTTCATAGAGTGCGTGTCAGATAACTCTGCGACTGGGGCGTTTATGGCGCTAGTTACAGTACATTATTTTGTTCTAAGCTTATGGAAAATATTAGTATTCGATTTTGACCCCGCGCAGACTTATCTGGCGCACTCTCTAAATTCAACTAGTAATAGAACACACGTCCCAACCCGACAGCCGATTTGAATTGGTTATTTGAGAAAGAACATGAGTTCATGTCACATAATTGCTATGGAGACAAAAAAACAGTCTGTTTGAAAAGTATGCTATAATATACTATTTACATAAATTTGAGATTACCAATAGAATATTTTATAACGAGGGACTAAACGAAGCCATTATATACCAGAGGTGGTTTGGCTCCCGAGCGTGGGAGGGAGTCAATGAAACCGAGGGTATATTAAGTTGGCGTTTAGTCTCGAGGTGCAAACTATACTTTTCACTTCGAGAGCGAGAAAACTAGTCAATTTAGTACAAAAACATTTAACAAATTCTGACATTTTCGCGGTCAGTAGTAGTAGTAGTAAAAATATTCGCCCTTTTGTAGGACAGGCCAAGACATTTAGCCATACTGCCAATTATTGAGTATTATTTAATTATTATAGTTTCTTATGTTTTCATAAGAATGTAGGTGTAATACATTCCAGTGCTCCTTGGAGTTTTTGGCGTCAAGTGTGTCAAGCCAACCTTCTCGATAATTCTTGCTGAGGTTAGTCACCACACCACTATAATAAAACACTCAACATCACTTTACCGAGATAGCGCCTATTTTAATCATTCTACATATCGTTCAGTTGCGTAGACACTTGGGGCACAAAAACCACACCTATCTTGAGTCACAAAATCCACTATGAAACAAATTGCGATTAATTAAAATATCCACTCAACCTAACCCGCCAAAATGGCGCCAAAATCTCGCAGTAAGTTTTTTCCGCTAAACCAGTCATAAATTGACAATTTAAAACACATGGCGCCACCTTCCTTGCGGAAAAACCATGAAACAAAAAACATCTTAACATTTTCGCAATGAAGATGGTCCACACTTCACAATTAATAGTATGTTCACTGGCTGTTTGAGTTTATCATATGTCACATGAAGGAAATTAAAAAAGTAATTACATTTTACTCCCTAGGGACTAAAGTGGTTATTTAGTCCCGCTTCGTAGGGCTATATTTGCGTACTTTTAGAGCATGAGAAGTGAAAATTATTATTATTTATATTAAAACATTAATTTAAAGTCCCTGGACTCAGGCTTTTTCTCAATTACTTAAAAAAATGACATTTAATTAAAAATGAAGTTTCCCTGTCAGTTACAGGCTACTCAAAATGGTTTTGAAGAATTTTTCGTCATTCTTTTATGACAGGTACCGTTCAATTTTTTTCAAATCCAAGACCTTTTTTTGTTAATAGGTCTTTTTCTTTACGAGCCCGTTGCATTGCATTGGCAAATCCAGGTGATTTCTGTGGGTATTTGATAAGAAAAAGTGATGTGATACAAGGCCTTGTTCAGTGATGTGATACAAAGCCTTGGCCAAGACCAGATTTGGTGTAGCTTTTTGATTTTTTGATTTGATTTAATTTTGATTTAGTACGAACGTGTGTAGCACGGATTATATTTGCATTACAGCAAAGTTCGTCCGCACCAAATCGGCGGTTAGGTCTGGTCTGGACGTGTGTAGCGGCTATAAGAACGAACGAACTATAAAAAAAAGGAAAAAACGCGAAGTTGCTATATTCAGACCCTATGTGTCACTTTGCACATAAATAGTTCACTAAAGTCAACGACAGATGGCTCCAAGTTAATACAACCATAGTCTACCTACAGAAAAGAAAAAACCTTTTTTTCTTTATGTACTATGTTTATCAACTTTGATAGAAACTTAAATGTGTCTTGTTCTTTAGTATTTATTTTTGAAATACGTACTAAAATTTACAACTGAAAATCAGCGTTTGCTTGCGTTGCAAGACAAGTAATATGACGCTGAGCTGCGACCATTGAGTACTGCTGCGGCACGGCACACACACATTTTTATTTTGAGCTTTTTGTCTTATTGGGTCTAATTTGTGTTTTCTATTCTTGTTCGTAATACAGTGCTTCCTTCTCTTATACCTATGTGAATATGCCTTGTATTTAATGAATATGTGTGTCTGTAGTAAGAATCTACAATCTCTATTTGGTGGTAAAATATATTTGTGTGTTTGCAGACTTGATGCAGTTGAAGAGCTAGACTGTAATAAATTAACTGGCAAACGACCATGCAATAATTATGCATTAAATGAAATGAAGCAACTTAGAAACACGTCCAATAATAACTAAAAATACAAAAATAAATTATATTAAAAAAACCTTTTATTTAAAATCAAGCTTTTATTCAAATGTCCTAAAAAGAATAAAATAAACTTTGTATCAAGTCAAATCCAACAAATTTATTACATTAAACAATTTATTTGTTTTAAAAGCTTGTCGCGAGATTTTATTGTTACTGGGCTTGCACTAAACACAAATGCTTTAACTTATATTTGACATATGAAATTAAATAAAACGACAAGCTTTTAAAACATATAAATTGTTTAATGTAATAAATTTGTTGGATTTGACTTGATACAAAGTTTATTTTATTCTTTTTAGGACATTTGAATAAAAGCTTGATTTTAAATAAAAGGTTTTTTTAATATTTTTTTACAATTTCTTTTCTTATCTAACCTTTAAAAAATCGCGGTCAAAACATGATAGTACAAACCTACATACACTCATTGGGCCGTATTCATAAAAAGAAGGATATGCTTATACTTGCAAAATTTCAAGGAAATCCTTCTGTTTGTATTCATAATAATTTTGAGCAGAACTTTATTCTTAAGAGTAAAAGCATAATTATGCTTATACTCACATACAAGTAAAGGAGTATTCATAAACTTGACCTTTTACTTCAAAAGAAAAGCATATAAATGATGGAGGCTTAGTGCTACCCCGTTGTGGATAAAAAAAACAGCGAGTTGCACTCCGGGAGTGCCGGCAGAAGTGAAAACTTTGTGCATTTTTGATATTCTTAAATTTTTTAACCCGTTGATTTTTAGAAAATATATAAGAGATGAATTAGATGCCTAGACTTTTCACCAAAAAAAAGGAATTTGGACAAAAAAAAATACGAACTGGATTTGAACCGAGGGTCTTCTGTTCTGCCGCCGCGCGCCGCCTTTTTTCTAACCGAGGTGCCAGAGCTATCACAACATTGGGAAAGATGGCGAAATTTGCCTTCGTTTTCTAATGACATTGTAACAGTTTTTCGATCAGACGTCTTATGGTCACGTGATCGTCTTACGGTCACTTGATCCTGACGCGAGTTTACAAGTTTTTACCCATCACAAAAAATGCACAACGCCGCTAAAGAAGTTTTCACTTCAAAAATACATACGTACTTTAAAATTCAGTTAATTAGCCAATTAAAAATAGTCATAATTTGTTCTTCACCCACTCCGTTATATAATGATAAGTCCTCTTGGCTACATCATTCATTCTCTACCCAATATAATACCTACGCTCCATACAATCTGGGTAGAACATTGCTCCCATCTCGTTGTTTAAACATCAACATTTGATGTTGTTATATGGGAATGGGTTTCCTGAGCTCCTTTGACCAATCAAGATAATGGGATCAGCAAATATAATAAAGGCACACACAAACGTTTTGTAGAGTTGGTTCTTGAAAAATATGGTATACTTACTCGTATTAAAAAAAAAATGAATTTTTATTTATTTTAAACGATATGTCTGTCGTATTTAAGGTGCAAAAACATAAAAAATCCTCCTTTTTTAAATTTTGAAGTAGTTAATAAAATGTAAATTAATACTAACTTTATTTTTTTTAAATGGCTTTCATATTGGGCAGCTTAATCAGACGTTTGACTTTGCATTTCTTATAAGTACATTTTGTTTATTGGTGGCAGTATCTATTAGGTGTATTTTCTTATTTAGAAATTGAGATCCGAGAGACTGATCATTGATTATATTATGAAACACTCTTGTATTCCAATCTCTGTCTGCAGAAAAAAAACTGCACCAAATAAGAAACATAAGAAACTAAAGTATATTAGGAGAAACGATGTTTTATCCAGTCAAACGTTTATTGTACCGCATCCACAGAATGGATAATTTATCCCGCAGAGAGATAATAAAATCAGATGCAGTCGTAAAATTTGAAATGTACAGTGTGCCATAAACAACAAATCTACGGAACATTTGGGAGCAATACTTTTATTTTTAAAACGCAGTGTAGGAGTTGTATTGATTTTATCAGAGAATCGAGTACATTATGGGAGTCCAGCATAAACGTGTTGGTATGCGAAAACTCTACCCTCACTTTAAAAAAAATTTACAAGTATATACTAGCTGCCAACCGCGACTTTGTTTGCGTTTACGATGGTTCGTTCAGTAGTATTATTTTTGTGCGTCGGACGCTTTGCTTTTACGTATTACCAATGACATGTGTGGAGTAAGGATGCATCTCCAATGAAACGGAGATAGGAGGAACAGGGTGCCTACCATCAACTCTTATTGCGGTTTTGTTTTGGACCTAAACTGATCTGCTTCGCTTATTCGTACCACGACAGCTAAATATCAATGACAGCAATTCAGTGATCATTCAATGACATTTCACATCCGCTGAGCTGTCATCAACTCTTATTTGACTTATAACTCGGCCAAGCTAACATGACACCTGCAGGTTATACCCGTCCCTCTCACTCTCCGGGCATGACAGAATCGAGTGAAAGAGACGGGTAGAAGAAATAAGGACACAAATCGTTTGGTCATTCACATTCAGCAATTCATTTGCGATCCAGTTTTAAGAAGGTCATAACGAAAGAAAGCAGTTCATTTTAGTAACCTATTCTGGATCGCGCTAGTTTTGAATCGCTGTCTTAAAGTTGATGGTAGGCACCCAGAGCTGTGTTTTCATAAATTTTTCTAGAGGTGCCAGGTTCAATTCCTGGTCGGATAAATATAAAAAAAACTAACTCTTCAAATATTTCCTCGGGCCTGGGTGTAAATACGCGAATACAATACCCCTTGTTGTTTCTACTTTCCATAATACTAGTGCTCAAGCAATAGATAAGCTACAGTTTGGTATTGTAACAATATGTGATGGTGCCCAATATTTCATCATCATCATGTCAGCCGAACGACGCCCAATATTTATTTATTTATTTATTTGAAAGTCAGTGTTAGCTTTAAATGTCAAATGCAGGGAACTTGGCTCCACTTCGCTTTTCTCCGCCGCAGTGGAAATGTACCCTTAGCGCTCGCTTAAGTTGGGGTATACAGGGTGTTTGGGGCACCCTTGCATAAACTTTAACCATGGCTTCAGGCCTTCATGCTGAACAACACACAGCAAGATTTTTTGTCGGAAATGAAAAAATATTTCGACTCTCCATACAAAATGTCCCGATAAGTTGCTAAATTTGAACAGTCCAATATTTTATTTCATTTCCGACAAAAAATTTGTACGTTGTTCAGCATGAAGGCCTGAAGCCATGGTTAAAGATTTTGCAAAACGAATTATTTGGAAAAAGTTTATAGATATTACAACAAACTTGAAAGGGACTGGACTAAGTGAAAATATAAAATAATAACATTTTGTCGATAAAAAAATAACAAAGTTCTGGTCTAATTTTCACCTTCAATTTATTTTCATTATGACTCATATTACTGAGCCAATATTTTAATACACAATTTTAAACTATATTATTATCTATTAACGATTTGCAAAAATAATGTTTATTTTAGGAGTAATTCAAATAAAACTAATTCGGCTGTATTGTTTCTGTTTTTTTTTTGTGATTTTTTCTAGGGTTATACCCCCTCTTAAGCAAATGTGGTGCATCAGGCGTCGCTTTGCATGCTGCATGCCCGTTTGCTCTAAACTTGGATTAGGCTTGTCCTAGTTAAGATTACCCTAAGCTTAAGAGCAGCCTAACTAAATGTGGTATGCACTAACAGTTTTGTCTCAGCGGTGACGAAACTAGACAAATAATCTTTTTTGTCGTGTGTTGTCGTAATAATGACACCATGTTACTAGAAAAATAATTGATTGATATTTAATTCGACACTACACGAATATGTTTGATGAAAAAGAATATTTTTCAGTTTCATTTCCATGTATGGGGGGGGGCTTAAGTTCACAGAATACCATCTACCTACCAAGTTTCAAGTATGTAGTTTTTATAGTTTTGGAATAAAGTAGCTGTGACATATGGACGGACGGACGGACGGATGGACGGACAGACAGACATGACGAATCTATAAGGGTTCCGTTTTTTGCCATTTGGCTACGGAACCATACAAATACTACTTAAGTGTCGCCTCGTTGGGAGCTTCCTATTTCGGGCTCATGAAGTTAGGAATCTCCTAAGTGAAGAGGAATGGCTTTAGTGCAAGTTAGGAGTACCTAACCTAAAAAAAAATAGACAAAAACTTAGGCGATTCTTAAGTTTAGTGCAAACGGGCTTAAGTGTTGTTGTGGTGTGATTAACGTTTGCGCGTCGGTAATAAAAACGCAATAAAAACGTTATGACGTAAAAATCCGTTCAGTAGTTTTGTCGCAAAAAAGCAAACACAACTATAGAAGTTTCAAGCATTATTGATTTGGTGCAACAGTATTTAGCACACGTGTTTATTGCTAGAAATACCTATATGTTGAGAATTTTATTTTTATTATATCTTTTAGATAGGACAAACACACAGCTTTGACAATTAGTTACATACCAGTTCGCCTTGTTACAAGCTCTTCCGCCGCAGGGGTATTGCGAACCTTTGAGCTGATGGCGTGACGTAATTTCTCTGACTTTTACACGAGATTATTATAACATAGAGTACGCGCCACAAAACTTGGCGCGTGTCAAAATTTGGAACTAAAATTATGACATGTTAATAAGGCTTGTTTTTCCAATCGACCACGACAATCAGCGCCCTTTGACAAACGTCAAGTTATGCAGCGCGGATTCTGTAGGTACTTTGTTCATTGTAGCATGGGTTCGCGTCCGGTCCGGTCACGCGTGTAGATAAAGTAGTGTATGAGACTACTTTATCATAACTCGGTATTAAAACACTCGTGGGATAAAATTCCCACTCGTGTTTTAATAACCCTTATTATGTGATAGTCACATAAATTACTATTTTATTTTATATGACAATAATATCAACAACCATTGTCTTGCTGTTCATATCATTCAAGCAATGTAAAGCATTTCTGGTGTTTTATATCTGGTGACTGTTATCTGGTTTAAATACTTGGGCTGGTTCTGATTTCCATGAAATCTAAGTGCTTAAACTGCGTTCCTCGTCAAAAACAGATTATAATTCAATCAGTCCATAGTCTGTGCAGGACGTAACACTAATATAATAATCACAAAACATAGATGCCGATTTCAATTTAGACGGAGATGTAGGTAATACAAATTTACACATGTAAAGATTCCGCATTCGCGGATCAAAGAGTCTATTTCAGTATTTCAGACCGTGTTTATAATGTTGAATTTCTAATATAATTCTCGGCTTGCTTACTGTTAATTATGTAATCGACTGATTTAGAATTTGCTGTATTGAATGTAGGTTCCATTGAACAGTGAATAATACTGTTGTTAGTGGAGTGGGTGTATGGTCCCTTATTTCTGTGATATTTTGAAGCGACACAAAACCACATCTCGACCCTAGTGAGTACCAAACATTTGAGTAGGGCAAAACTGACGATTCAAATGCACATGTTTCGTGTTTATTGGAATCAATATTACTTATTTTTTCAGGAAACCCTGTCTTCCACGCTCGGACGGCCGGATCGCGCTGATTGTATAAAGACTGAATTGCGACTGTATCACTGCAAAGTTACAGTGCTTAAGGGGTCTACATATTTAATATCTTAGTAGTGTAGGTACAGTCGGAGACTCTGGCCTACCACCACTTCCTAGCTACCTCCTTCCTGTGGCTGGCAACTCACCATTCACGTGCAAGCCTTATCACTTAGCCAACATAATCGTGATATTATATTCTTTAGCATATTTAATTTTTAAATAACACTTTCCATCCATTAAACAGATGGGTGAAGGTTGATCCCTATTCGTATCTTAGAGATCTTAGACCTGGGTGCCTACCATCAACTTTAAGACAGCGATTCAAAAATAGCGCGATGCAGAATAGGTTCCTAAAATGAATTGCTTTCTTTCGTACTATGACCTTCTAAAAACTGGATCGCAAATGAATTGCTAAATGTGAATGACCGAACGATTTGTGTCCTTATTTCTTCTACCCGTCTCTTTCACTCGATTCTGTCATGCCCGGAGAGTGAAAGGGACGGGTATAACCTGCAGGTGTCATGTTAGCTTGGCCGAGTTATAAGTCAAATAAAAGTTGATGATAGCTCAGCGGCTGCGAAATGTCATTGAATGATCACTGAATCGCTGTCATTGATATTAAGCTGTCGTGGTACGAATAAGCGAAGCAGTTCAGTTTAGGTCCTAAACAAAACCGCAATAAGAGTTGAAAGCTAGTCCTACATAAGAGAAAACATAATTAAGGTGTGTTCTATTACGATATGAAGGTTATTAGCACTTAGCTTTATCAAAAGGAACTTCATTAATATTGTCAAAGGCAATGAATAAAATAAATATTTAGCGAGAATGGCTACAGAGCACTTATAATATTATTTCTTAAGGAAATATGATTTCTATTTCCTTTTTGAATAGTTTATTGGGCACTTATTCTATTTTAATAAGCATACCTACGTCAAAAGATAATATTATGTTCATAAATTGTATGTACTTAGGTTATATAAGTAAAAAAACGAATTATTCCACTAATATTATAAATGCGAAAGTTTGTGAGTATGGATAGATGTATGGATGTTTGTCACTCTTTCACGCCAAAACTACTGAACGGATCTGAATGAAATTTGCAACAATTATAATGCTTTTTATAATTGTTGAATAACACTTATAATGCTTTTTATCCCTATACTCCCACGAGAACGGTAACCGCGCGGGTGAAACTAGTATTAAGATAAATACATCATTGGCATAGGCCACATTATTCAATTCACGTGGTTCCCTTTCCCGTGGGAATATCAGGATAAAAAGTATTCTATATTTTAATCCAGGCTATCTAACTATCTCAGTGACAAATTTAAACTAAATTCGTTAAGTAGTTTTTGCGCGAAATTGTAACAAACATCCATACATCTATACTCACAATTTTTTTCATTTTTAATATTATTAGGATTGTAATAAGTTAGGTACAAAATATAATGTTTAGTGAAGTATACATAAACACATTGAAAGATGACCATAGTTGGTATTTAAAATAATAATAATTTATTTAAATTACACTAATATTATAAAAAGGAAACATTTAGATTTTTGATTGTTTAATTTAAGGCGATCACTTTGCTGCGCTTCGCGATCGCCTTAAATTTCTAACCTATCACGTTCTACAGGACCTCTGAGGCAAACTCGTGAGCTCCAAACTGATGACCTACAAACTGATTTTCATTCCAAAACCAAAATTTACCCTCGGTAAATCCTAGAATTTACCAAATTCCAATGGAAAAAGCCCAGAATAAATATATTCTTCTTTTAGTATTTCTGACATTTACCAACTTGTATTGGTAAATCCTAGGTTGTACCGGTAAATTCTAGGATTTACCGTAGTTCGGGCTTTTACAGTAACAGATAAATTAAAAACTACTGAACCGATGTCAAAAACTCTTTCACCCTTACAAATATACATTATTTTCGAGTGGCATAAGCGTCCCGTTATTTAAAAAAAATAAGTTAAAAAATTAATAGGTACACACGGCAGCACATCAGACTATACATGTTGACCTTGAGACCGCCTTAATGCCTTACGTAATAAAAGCTGTTATCGCTGTTCAACTGTTTAACCAAATGTGCTGTCAAGTGTACATTGACAACATTTATTTCATACCGATGCCGATGGAACATTCCTAGATGTAGGTGCCTACTGATTTGACGACTGAAAAGGATAAATAAATTGAGGAGCCCGTGGCGTAGTGGTTAGCGTGCTCGGCCTGCGATCGTTGAAGTTAAGCAACTTTCGCAATGGTTGGTCACGGGATGGGTGACAAAAAAAATATTATCTCGAGTTCCTCCGTGCTTTAGAAGGAACGTCAAACCGTTGGTCCCGGCTGCATTTGCAGTCGTGAAAACACACCAATCCGCATTGGGCCCTCGTGGTGGGTCATGGTCTAGTCTCCTTATCCGTAAGGAAGGCCAGTGCCCCATCAGTGGGGGTATTAAGGGCTGATGATGAGGGATAAATGGAAGAAAGAGACTTACTGCGCCATAATGGGAAAAGGGCAAGAAAATCATGATGTTGGAATATTCCTTGATTCTGACTCACAACGTTCACTTCTGATTATATAATACGAGAACTTTTCAATCAATCAATTCCACTACAATAGCTTATAACAAAACACATAAGTATCACGTTGCCATTTTATACCAAGCTTTTGATGAGAATATTGTTTTCGAGAGCCCATTTTAGTTCTTTGATTGGTAATATCGTGACATTAATTTGATAGCTAATATTAAACAAAAAATATTTGAAAATTATTAATTAACTAGCTTTCCTCCCGTGGCTTTACCCGCGTGGACTATACGACGTTATCCCACGAGAATGTGATATTTTCCGGGATAAAAAGTTGCCTATGTTCCTCTCCAGGCTACAAAGTATCTGTGTCTAAAATTTCAGCCAAATCCGATCAGCCGTTTTGGCGTGGTTGAGTAACAATCATCCAAACATCTAAACCTGCATAATTATAATATTAGTAGGATACTTGTTAGTTGTTTAATTTTTAACTTTTTTGCATTCACAATGCACTTTTTCAGGATACTTGTGGTTAATTGTAACCAGCGGAAAGTAAACGCAAAATATCTCGACACACAAGATTACGCACGCCACGCATGCATGTTGGTGGCATGGCGGTCCTAAAAGTACCTATCTAAGTATATAACTTTTAGTAAGAGAGCGAAAATTGCTTTGTTCCTCATTGCTCTTTTACTTGAAATTTAGGTATTCGCATGAGCACTATGTTTATTTTGTAATGCTTTTACTTTCTTTGCAAATCGTGAACTACTTGCACCAGAAAGCGGAAACCACCTTTTATAGCATCATGGACATTTGCGATAACAGCTATAAGCCCAAACCGAGTTCAACACCTTCACACCAACCAAAACTAAAGTTTCAGTACCTACCAGATCAAAATGTGTTTATTTTGTTACTCAAAGCCGTCAACAATGACATATCGTGTAAAGCTTCGCACAATACACGTCATAATATGTTATTCCCGAATCAATGAACGAACTTGCGGAGAATGTTATTAGATAACTTATTGCCGACTTCTGTGATATACGAGAATGTCTATGATCATATTTATCATGAGCGTCTGTTGCTAAATCTCTTTCGACTCGACATTAGGGATGATTTTTTCCTACTTTTCCTTAAATTCGCGCTAATACATTTCGAATGGTATTAATAATGGTTTTTATTTGTACTACAACTGTTGAAAGCAAATTGTTGATGTCGATAACAAGGTACGTAAATCAAAACATTGTCAGTCAATCAATCAATCATAGTCTTTCGAAGTGTAGTTTTATATTGGTTTTGGTTTTATTTTGACCAACCACAATCAAATTAATGTCATTGATCAGCAGACTAGTCAAGTTCAGTTTGGAAAAAAACAACAAAAAATGAGCTCCATTTTCAAGTAAGTAAAGTACCTTCCCAAACTTTATTTTTTTTATTTTTACGAGCTACTGATTATATATTTTAGTGTGTTTCTGAGACTTGACTTTATAGAAAAACACGTAAAGTCATTTGAATTTTAATGAGTCAAATCAGTCAAATGGAAAATTTCATCGTCCTACCTGCGAATATGAAACTATCACCATTAAAGGAACTTGCTAACTTGGTTGAGGTAGAAGTTGCATGGGTACCCGGTCACGAGGGTAACGAAGGTAATGAGGAAGCTGATGAATTAGCCAGGGGAGGAGCTGATGAACCCTTCATTGGCCCTGAACCGAGACTACCAATCGCATATAGAATTACTAAGAACATTATCGAGATTAGAACAGTCAAGGAAGCCAACCAAAGATGGATGAGAAGAAAGGACTGCAGACAGTCTAAGATCTTCATCAAATCGGTTGACAAAAAGAAAACTAGAGAACTTCTGAAACAGAGTAGGAGAAATATAAGAACGATTGTAGGTGTACTTACTGGGCACTGCCCACTAAACAGACACCTATCAGTAATTAAACGGACAGAAGACTCTATCTGTCCGCAATGCAAAGAAAGAGAAGAAACAAGCTACCACTTCATGGCAGAGTGCCCGATGTACGCATCACTGCGCTGGGAGCTCTTTGGAACGGACAAGCTTAAGGAAGAGGATCTAAAGAAGTTAACGATAAGTCAACCCAACAGGTACTGTAAGCGCACAGGTAGGTTCGAAGGTCCGACGCCGGTGGGGTAAATGATAACCCGCCTCCCCCCCTGATTTTTCAGCTTTTATGGGACTTGGGGAACTGGGTGAAATGGTCCCGACCTAGGTGACTGATCACCCGTCCGGCTTCGCTGACGTCCCCCCTATAAATAATAATATAATAATAATAATAATCACCACTAAAACGCAGTTGTAGTAATCTATACAAATATTCGTAAGAGAAAAGATTTGATTTTATTGTTTGTAATGGATAAACTCAAAAATATACGAGTATATCATTGAAATATAAATTTTTTTCTAAATATAATATTTTATCCTTGATCCTCTATAATCAATAACAAATGTTTAATAAGCAATAATTACGCGTAATTGCCAAGATGGCCGCCGTCACTTGAGAGGATAACTCGTAAAATATAAATTTGATCATTAATATGAGAGCACGAAAATTTAATCTAATAGTATTTTTATTTCGTTTACTTCCCAAGAGTTCTTTCTTTTAACTACTTCCCATAACTTTAGTAGTTTGGGCCAAGACACTAAAGATATTTCCACACTAAACGCCCCTCAACTGTTCTCGAAGAGGTCGGTAATCGTCAAACTTGGTTTATTTGAATGTGATCTCGAACACTTTACGTTATGTCCCCATTAAAACTAAGCTTAGGACTTCTGTGCCAAATAGAATGTTCGTTTTGTTTGTTAGTAACGGATTTGAATACAAAACAAAAGAATACACAATTTCGCACTATGAAGTATTATGTAAGATTTGGAAATCATAAAACTCCCGTACAATCAAAAACACATTAAGCTCTACAGTAATTTAAAAATAAGCGGAATTTTAACCATATGTTGATATGTTTGACCACGAATCAAAACATGGTAAAAAGCCCACTTTTTTGTCATACTTACAGTGTTAGTGATCATGAAAGTTAAACAAGTTATTTCATACCTTTGTTATTGTTGATCGAAATTTCATACCAATAAAGCAGCCAATGGCGCAGTGAATTCGGACATGCGACTTTTAAGCAACTTTTGCTTTACGTAATCGTTTAAACGTAGATCTTGGCTGGAATCGATCTTCATCTTGACTGGAATGATCCATCCATTTTATCCATAAAGCCTTTCTTATGACACAAAAACTTTCCCCTATTTCAGTAGTAGGGCCTTACAAGATGTCTGCTTAAGTAAAAAAAATAACCAACCCGAATATTAAAAATAAACAAAGTTTTAACAAAAAGACGCGTTGTTCTAAAGTATCTTTTTCTATAATTCAACAAAATCCAATTTATTTGTCTGCTCAGATCCAAGTATCAAAGGCGTGAAAGCCTAATTCTCTGGGTTGGTTTCTCGAAATCCTCGCAAAATGTGTTTCGGTCTGCCGCAAGGGAGAAACGTGGGTCCACATTTATTACGACCACTAACGCGCTTCTAGTTATTTTAAGAAAGAGAAATCGTGTATTTTCTGACGTCATTTGTTGGGTTGAATTTTGTATTCAATCGCTACACACTTACTTTACTAGTTGGGCAACTCGTAATAGTTTCAAACTAAGTTGATACTTACAATTTGATTTCTACGTGCAATATAAACAATGAAACGAAAACATTAAAATATATCGTCATTGTACACCATAACATAATCAATAAAGTCTGCCACAAGGGAGCAACGTGGGTCCACATTAGTAACGACCACCTCACGCGCTTCTAGGTAGTTATTTTAAGAAAGTGAAATGGTGTATTCTCATATATGTCATTTGTTGTGTTGAATTGACACACTTAAACACAAAAGCTATGACATAGTTTCGAAGTAAAAAGGTTCTTACAATCTATGCAAATTAGTGACGAAGCCCTTGAAATGAAATGAAAATAGTCTTTATTGTACAACAAAGAAGAATTAATCTATTTTCGATCTTTTTAAGCAGAGCTACTTTTACTCTTAAATTTTTGTGAGCTAAAATCAAAAATCAAAAATTCAGTAAAAAAATTGTAGACACAGCACTTTTCTTTTCATATACAAACCGGCTGTCAAACATTTGACTTAGGTAAATCGTTTGTTCTTCTTTCACGTCAAAATGGAGCAACGGATCGTCGTGATCTTTGGTATGGGGATAGTTTGGATACTGGAGAGTGACATAGGCTACTTTTTATCCCGGAAAAATATCACATTCCCACGGGTAGCATCGTGTTGTCCGCGTGGGCGAAGCCGCGGGCGAAAGGCTATTTACATTATAAATGCCATATTTAACTAGACTGTGTATTTAAATAATAATTGTGATTTCAAAGGGGATTTACACATGTAATTTTAGTAGAAGTTTGGGCAAAAGGGCTTCCCTTAGGGCATTAGTCAGTGCGGATCCAAATAACGACGTAGTTGGAACTTTCGTATCTGTCTCGTTAAAGTCAAGAGCAGGCCTATAACGATACAAAAATCTGCCCACTCTACCGTGAGTTTTTACAAGTTGAATTGACTGGAATAGTGAAATCAAGTGCCGCTATATCAAGATCTTGAATAAAATTGATATATTCATTGTTTTTTCTTACATAGTTGCCAGTTCTGCTGGTAAATTTTCTGTAATATGTATTTTTTTTATTGTAAGTTTCGAGGATATGTATGTTTTCATTTAACTTATCGACTCAGACCCGGCCGAATGGGAAAGTCTCTTGTGTCTTATTTTCCCGGGCTTGAAGGACTAAGTATGATTTTCACATTATAGATGTTTTTTTTCACAGCGAGGTAGCACTAAGAATTCATCGCACCTGATGATAAGGCTGAAGGTGGAAGCGCACAATTCCCGGAGAATCGAACCAGGCCAAATACCTTTTTAAACTTTCATGGTCATTAACACTGTAAATATTACGAAAAACGGGATTTTTTTCAGTTACTCCGTGATCACGTCGTGTGCAACTGCGCCGAAATATCGGGCACTCAACAACAAATCAAAACATGGTAAAAATCTCGTTTTTCGTAATATTTACAGGCCAAATACGTCATATCAGCGCATGTCGGAGATACACATCACATATTATAGTCCTACGAGCAACGTCATCTGATCCAGTTGTACATTTTGGAACAATTTTTTCATACTGCTGAGCAGCTATGACAGCTAATTTTGTATTGCATGGTGGTCCTCCGTCGCTTTTAGCAAATGTGCGGTAAATAATTTATGCTTTAGTGTTTTAAAAGCCTTTCGGTACTTCAATTGATTTAAGCATTTGAACTTCGTCCGGAAAATGCATGGTGTTATTTTTCTATTACAATACTTCCTAAGCCTATAGCTAAATCTGCAAATATGTTACGGTATGATAATTGATAACCCAAACATTTTATTCTGTTTGCTTTTTCCCATTGCTAATAACCGTATTTCTTCGGCCCTTGGCATTTGCACGGCGATTACCCTGCGAAATTCAGACCAAACGCATGACGTCAGCTGTTTTGACTTTTACTGTACCATAGGTTGGTTTTACATCGTAAATGTTAAGCTATAAGATATGCTTTACCGACCACCGCCACCGGGGGTTATCGCGCTTCCTCCACTACCAAATTAGGATGAAGTGCGTGGCCGCCCTACTAAATGTGTTAAGTGTCTGTCACTGGCCACTGGTGTTTGTGGTCGCCCGTTTGCACCGCGCGTTACAGAGTTAGTAACTTGAATAATTAGGGGCCCACAGACAATCAGTCTGCCTGGAGGCCGCCTGTAGTGCGATTTTCTAAAATTCGATCGACAAACTCGATGTTCTTATGAATTTGATACAAAGAGTCGTGTTTAAATGCGGAGTGAAGGCGAAGTGACGGTCAAATTTCCTACGGGAAATCGCAACTCTGCAGTCCTCGATCGAACAGGCCTGACATTCGATTGGAGCCAGTTGGCTGATATATAATTTTTTCTCAATTATTTTTAAGCTTAGACTTGATATAATATGATATGATTATTATTTTTTCATGTCTAGGCTTAAAAATAAAATAAATTAGGTACTTATGAATTAAATTTAAATTAAAAAATATCCTGACCATTCACTTAAATTTCTTATATTAGAAACAAGTCACCTTATTATGGTCTATTTAAATAGTAAAATATCTATTCGTATAGCTTTTCTGTATGTGTACGCTCATCTTAAAACGGGCACAAAGCAAAGTGTTACGTATTCAAAACGTGCTACGCTGAAAATCGCTGAAAAACGACATTCGTTTCGTTTTCAGGCTGAGGAGTGTATACAGAAATGACAGCCCGAAAGCGGTCTAAAGGGGATTGCGAATTCCTCTTGTTTTATATATTTTTACAAACTCTGTGAAAAACCCAGACGTTTTTATTTATGATATTTTTATAATATTATTTGTGAAGTCTATCCTAAATAAAACACTTTTACATTCATTCATTCATCGATAGGTATGGACTTTCAGCTTTCGTCTGAACTATCGAAGAAAGTTGTTTCTCTTTTTTACATTTTTGTTATCCACAGCGGGGCAGCACTTAGCCTTGATCGCACGTGATGTTATGTGACGTTAAGGCTAAAGGAAGCGTGCTACTCCCGGAATCCTCAACCACTGAGGAGATAGATTATTAGATTAAGATAGGGGGTAAGTTATCCATACTAATATTATAAATGTAAAAGTGTGTTCGTTTGTTCGTCCGTCTTTCACGTCAAAACGGAGCAACGGATTAACGTCATTTTTGGATGGGGATATTTTGAAAGCTGGGGTGACATAGACTACTTTTTATCCCAGATAAACATATTTCTGGGGATAACATCGTGTAGTACACGCGGGCGAAGCCGCGGGCGAAAGGCTAGTATTTCCATATTATGCCTATCGTTTTTTTATAACAAACTGGCAGAAACTGGCTTCGAAGAAAAGCTTAGTTTGCTAGGTACTTGCTGGTCTTAAAACTATCTTGATAAAACCGTAAATGAAACGATGGTTTTGTACTAAATAAGTAGTTCTATATATTATTTGCTCTCGAAAAAATGCACATACAACTTTCTTTGACCAACCATTGCGAAAGTTGCTTAACCTTATTGATCGCAGGCCGAGGGCTCTAATCACTGCGCTAAAGGCTTTTTGGTGCACTATCTGAGATAGTACCTAAATGCCAGAATCCTGTCTATGGCAACGTGGCCGTTAGGCGCCAAAGTGCAGAATAGTGCACAACTAGATACCTACATGGGCCTGGGTCGGGATCGGGAGTGCTTACGAATAGGTATGAAGGTATTTAGTTCTGAAACGTTTTTGTATAATAAGCGATGCAGGTCTTAGTTATTTCTTTAGGTTTGCCTGTTATTTTCATTGTTAACTCCTTGGTCATAAACTAATGGTTAACCAAAGCGGACGCTATCTGAGATGGCTAATGCCATAATCATGTTGTGGCGACAATTGGTCGTGAGGCGCCAAATAGCAGAACTAGGTAGGTACAACTAATACACAGTACTTAAACTACTTACTTATTACTGTTTGTTTTGCGATTATTTGTTTCAGTTATCGAATTTATGTTTTAGTCAAATATCATAATTATTATGTCAAATACATTGCGAAAGCGAAATAGTAACTTAGTAGTTATTCTTAAAGTAATCTGTGGCGAAAGGCAATATCTTCGAGCAACGCGGGCCTTCCGTCCCGGAACGGAAGACCCGCGTTGCTCGAAGGGCAATATAAAGGAACGACTAAAATTAAAGACATTTTCAAGTTAAAACTTCAAATTCCGGACAATAGTCACCTGTCCAACATATTATAATGATCAAAGAAAGAAGTTAGAAATGGCAAAACGCTTCTTGTGTTCTGTGGTACAGACAGATGGGTCCTTCATCACAACTTGATCGACTATTAGGAACCTACATTTTGCTGCTGATGGTACGAATCGAAATGGTGCAAATACAAATGTCAACATTAACTCTTACTGGGAAGCTATAAAATTGTTTTTCGAGTGTAAATGCGGTTCCGCGACCGTTCGGTCCAATCATTAGCATATTTTTGACCTAAAAAAGAATGTCAATTTCATTCTACAGAGCAATAACACAAAATTCAAATTCTACCTATGTAAAACAGAATAGGACAGAAACGATTCGCCTAGAGGCAAAGGCCGTATTGAAAAAAGTCTTCATTTGTTTCATCATCATCAGTCCCCAGTCCTGCTGGGGCTCAGACCTTCCTTATGGATGGATAAGGAGAATGGTCCTTTACATGACCCACCACGCGGGCCCGATGCGGATTGGTGGGTATCAACGACTGCAAATGAAACCAGGATCAACGGCTTATGGTGCCTACCGAAACAAGGAGAAGCTGGATATAAATTTCTCGTCACCTACCCTGTGACCGACTACTGCGAAAGTTGCAACAGATCTCAACAGAGTCAGATCACAGGCCGAGCACGCAAACCGCTGGGCTACGGGCTCCTTATTACCCGACTGCGACAGAAGGAGGGTTATGTTTTACCCGACTGCGGTAGAAGGAAGGTTATGTGTTTCGAGTGTAGTGTATAGGTATGTAGATTTTTCTTTATTTGTTTGTTCACTGCTACAGCCTAAACGGTTTGAAGGATTTTAACGTATGAGGTGTCGTAAGATTCGTCTTAATAGCGCGGTGACACTGGGTACATTAATAGAAGATAAAGAGAATGGCAGTATTTTAATGGCATCATCATGTCAGCCGAACGACGGCGCCCACTGCTGGGCATAGGCCTCCCCCAAGGATCTCCACAACGATCGGTCCTGCGCTGCCCGCATCCAGCGGCTTCCCGCGACCTTGACTAGATCGTCGGTCCACCTTGTAGGGGGCCTGCCCACGGAACGTCGTCCGGCACGCGGTCGCCATTCGAACGCGGTCGAACCTTTCCGCCCCAACGGCCATCGGTTCTCCGCGCTATGTGTCCCGCCCACTGCCACTTCAATGATGCAATCCTTCGAGCGATGTCGGTTGTTTTAGTTCTCCTGCGGATCTCTCATTTCTGATTCGATCGAGCAGGGAAATACCAAGCATCGCTCTCTCCATTGCTCGCTGGGTGACTTTGAGCCTTCTTATGAGTAGTATTTTAATGGCATAGGTATTGCAATTTTAAAAAATCCTACCAATCCCATCGAGATGGGTATAAAAGTGATTCCTATTTAAAAAGCGATTCCAAATAACCCGACTGCTAAAAATTAAACATTGAAAGGGGAAAAACAAGCCCTTTATGTTTTTGTTGCTCTCAGGGGACCGTTTTTAGGGTTCCGTAGCCGGAAAAACGGAACCCTTATAGATTCGTCATGTCTGTCTGTCTGTCTGTCTGTCCGTCCGTCCGTCCGTCCGTCCGTCCGTATGTCACAGCCACTTTATTCCAAAACTATTAAGACTACACAGTTGGAACTTGGTAAGCAGATGTATTCTATAAACCGCTTTACGATTTTATTACAAAAATTAAAAAAATATAAAAATTAAGGGGGTCTAAAAAAAATTTTTTTAGTCAAATATATCCGCGTGGGGTATCTATAGAAAGGTCTTAAAAAATGACATAAAGTCGATATTTTGAAAGATACAGCCTTCCAAAGTGGTAAAATGTGTGTCCCCCCCCCCCCCCACCCCTCTAACTTTTGAAATAAAAGAGTGAAAAATCTAGAAAAATCTTAATAAAAACTTTCAACGAAAATTGGTTTGAACGAGATATAGTAAGTACTTTTTGAGATATAACACATTTTCAGAAACCGCAAATGTAACTTTGTCATTCATATAAACACTATGAAAAACAAAGTTATTTTATGCTGGCAAAAAATGAAAGTGTTATTTTAGCTTGGGGTAGGTAATAATGTAAGATAATGATGTAAGGAAGTGATCAGTAAATGGTAAAAAAATCAGCTTACGATGTGTACCGTATTTTTTGATATTGATAACGATAGGTACAATTTGATGATGATGATGTATGTGTGTGCCTATGTCTGTTTATTACTCTCTCTGTCCCGCAAAATATACTAAACAATACTAATATAGCTGATACATCGGAATAACACAGCCTGCTTCAATTTATAAAGATTTTCTGTAATTGTCATTCTTATTCAATTTTTCAATTCAATAACTTAGCAGTAACCGCAAAAAATTACTTGGTCTCCAACAAAAAATGGGGCAGTAAAAAAAAAAGAAACGGGATGCCAATTTTAGTGTTCGGTGGTTTAGAAGTGTGCCACATGTTGAAATGGCTGTCAATTGGTATTGACCTTAAAACAATAAAAATAAAAACCTTTGTGTTATGTTGAGAGCTTGCTTAGCCACCGTTTATTATTTGTCATTTGTTTTGATTTCTTTTCACGTTGTGAATATTTTTAAGTTAAATATAGAAGTCAAATGTAAAAGGCAGTGAAATAATCTGAAACACAGTTTTATTATTTGAATTTTATCAAAAGTAAACGTTATTATTACTCATTAGTTTTGATTTCTTTTTACATTCTGAATAGTTTTAAAGTTAATTGATTAAGGTAGCATTTTTATATATTTATTAGTTTCGTGTTATCAACGACTGAAAGGTAAGTAGGTAGGTACCTATATGTTTTCTTTTTGGGTGCTGTTGGAAGGTTGCAATTGTGTTGGTTTAGTATTTTATATGTAGTAAAATAGTCATCAAGGTAATTTGATATGATAAGTAAGTACCGACGAATAGTTTAAAAGCGCCATAGAAACTTAGTGTACGCGGAGAGCTAAAAAATTAGTTCTGTATTGTAGAACCGTGTTTTTTACCGTCTAGACATTATTTTTAAGTAGATAAGGATATAAGGTTAAATTTTGCTGACGAAAAATGATAGTGGAATTTTGGCTACGTATAGGCAATCGGTACGTTAAGTGGGTACGGAACCCTTCATGGGCGAGTCCAACTCGCACTTGGCCGATTTTTTATTGTTTATTTGTTTAATTGGGTTCAAATGAAGAATAGCGACAAATAAATGGCACTCGCTCCTGAAAGTGATCCGAATTCGTCTGAGAAAGTCAGTACTGAAACTTTACGTGAGTGTGTAAGAACGTGTTTAATTCATGTTAAAATGCTGAGCTTGCTCTTGCTATTGAGCTCAAGTCTACATAAAAAAAACAGAACTGAATTCATGTCGTGGCTGAAAATAACATTTCTCGTGTTTCACGCAAACTACAAACAAACTTAATATGCATTCTCCTGTGATGGACTTTCATATTAAAGTGTGATACATCAGTGAACGCAATGGAAGCGTATTCAAGGCTCGAAAATAGCACCTCCTAAAACTCTGCATTGTAGAGTTTTTAAACATTGTTCCACACTCATGGTTGCTATGACAACGAAAACGAGCAATATCAAGTGGATATTAAATCGTCGTTTGTTTGTAAAATAGCCTGTAGAGAGTCACTGTCAAATTAAGTCGACAGTTATTAAGTTGTTTTTTGCTTGTGAATATTTTAGTGTATGCTTACTTGTGCGTAATGCGTTTGTGTGAAAAAAGGTGTCAATAATAAATGAGAGCTAATATGAAAAGACTTGTTCCATGTATATATGCGTTCACTGGTGATACATGCATTCATAATAATTTATCACACAATAACACATCACATTTTCATGATCAGTAACGTAACGAAAACTTTGCTCTATAAACAAGACAGTTTTGTCAAGCAGTTTTAATTCTAACATTCACTTGCAATAACTGTCATTAACAAAATTAATACCTTTAAATTTTGTCGTTCACCCAGCGAAATTACCAATAACATTTCAAATGATGCAAAACAGACTCATTATGAAAATTATTTCCATGCAATACTGCAGCTTACAACACTAACGTTAAAGCTTAAAATTGAAACAACAACGCTTCGCTAAATCGACACTGAAAAGAAACGTGGCTCACAGTTTTTTTATGGATGCACCTAATTCGCTTGAGATAAAGTCTCTTTTACAGTGTAGTATAAAGAGTTTCTCCAGATGGATTTTCACAAATGCAAAGAAAAATAGGCCATCGGCCCTTGTCATAAAATGCGATAAGCTCTCGAATGCCGGGCGATCTCGTGTTTCATCCCTAATCTTCCTACAATTCAAAAACGTTCTGAGCAACGGAAAAGCTTAAGTATAATTTAATATTCCTTCTTTCGTATGGAAAATAAATCATGTTACCATTGAAGAAACAGAGTTTTTTATTTAATTAAAAAAATATGCCTACCGCATCTCCAAATGTATTAGCTATATATTCGTGTCTTGATTTGGCAAGGTCAAATTCAATATTCTATTTAATATTTATTTAATAATTCTGTACACACAAAGGTTTTAATAGAAAAACATAAACAAAGAAGAAATGTACAAGGGCACAACTTATTCCACATTGGAATATCTACTAGCTCAATATTAGAATAGCATTTGAATGTAGTTGTTAAATCGTTGATTGCTATTTTAGAATAGCCTTTTGGTTTGACGAAAGTACAGTCGAAACAATTGAATCGTGACCCACCGTAAGTTTATTTTCCAACAGATATTAAAATTCAATATTATGTAGTCGAAATTCAAGCTTGTTGACATTGACACTGACCATTATAGTTTTGACGTTTTCAATCAAATTATTAGCAAAATGGGTAATAATTTAATTGGTTCGACTATACCACCACTTTAAATAATACCTCTATCGCTAACTCTAATAAATAAGTTATCAAACAAGTTTACCCATACCTTGGTTAGGTAATGTCCATGTCCATGTGGTTACGGTTACAGATGACCAACATTTGGATTAAGAGGACTGCGTACCAAGCGGTTTCCATACAAACGGCGATAACGTTTTCCACCCTCAAAACCCTTAACATAGCCTAGCTCTTATGCAATTTTAACAACATACCGTTTTTTTTTTATTGTCGATGATAAATGCGTCACATAATATTGTGCTTATCTGTTGTGTTACTATCAATTCAACCAGCGCTCAATCGTTTGAATCTACAGATTCAAAAAATTGTCGCTGAAATATTTTGTATTATCGCTGGAACGAGTATATTGTGTAGCAATCGCGATAGATTCTATCGTTATTTCTTTACATATGATTGAACTCCCAAAAGGTATTACACTAGGTCCGAAAAGTTTTTCTTTTTATATCTTCTCCCTTGGGTATTGTCGAAAAAAATAGCTTAGGTATGATCAATTTTATATAGATAGTAAAGGACATTACTTCTAAACCAGAACACGCCTATCTGGGTAGATTTAGTTCGGTAACAATTTCTATAATGTTTTTACGGCGACCGTAACTCGCTTCAGTGGCGCTTGCTCATGCATCGGGCCACAAAGTAAACGGTAAAAATAAATATGCTCTCTGAACAAGGATGTTCATTTCATACCTATTGCTTATAGGTATTAAATCTACTGACTTCCTTGTACGTGGATACTTTTAATTTGTCTTCAACATTTATTAAGGCCTACGTTGTTGTTAAAGTCTTCTTCTTAAGAGACAGAGCCTCTTCCTATTTTTTCATACACAATGGGGTAGCACTTAGGGTTTAGGGTTGGGGCCGTATGTTCTTCTCCTCCACTCCACTCTGTTACCCGTCATCTCCTCATTCATAATTATTAAGCACGCAATCAATCCATCCTTTAAAAGCAGTATACCTCTCCCTGCTAGCGGCCCAAGCTATGTTTGTAAACTCAACCAAGAAATTGCTTTAACACCTTAGTTAAATAAGGTCTGATTTCCTTTGAAAGTTCAAAGTGACAATTTCTATTAATGTCTTTGTCCAAAGCCATCTTCTATCTCACTCGTTGGAGGGGCGCAAGCAGCCGAGAAATAATAGTGGGCCATGCTTTGTCTCACAGCGCATGACGTTATTGAAATGTCATTCAAGGGCCTTACTGCGAGCTGTCAAACAATGTTATGGTGCGACCATGGAACAACAACATACAAATTTCTTGGGTGCGACAACCATTTCTGTCTTGGTGATAATCTTTAAAACTAAAACAGGTTTCATACGACAGTCCATTTGGACAGCTAATTTCGTATTGCAAGTGGCTCCTCTGTCACGGCTGTCACCGGAACAGACAGGAGTGTGTCACTATAGTAATGTTGACTGCAAGATGGAGCTTCACACTGCGTATAGAGCCATCTCGCTTACACTATTACTACAACATTGTTTGTCAGTGCAGTCGCAGTGAGGCCCGATCTGAGCTTTAGCGAAATTTTAAATGTATGAGAATTATTATTGTCAACAAAACTGATAAAGCACTTTCCTGGTCGACTTTGTCGACTTTACATATTTTCGCTTATTTCGTGGCTTCACTATTAGGACCGAACGACGGTAGTCGAGCGTTTGTTGAATACGACTTCCGGTTGAGCAGTTTCCTTTAAAACAAATAGCACGTTCATAACAGTATATTATACACGTATCTTTGAATGACGCCGAGGTTACCATTTTATTTGCGTCACGGGTTTTTAAATTTTTCTCTGAAGATATGTCTGAGGTGTTTATGTGAAAAAGTTGCAATCGTAAACATCTTTGCTTTTGAGTTCGTTTCCGTTGCATTTTATTGAAGTTGGCCATAGCAAACATGTTTGTTTGAAGTAATTTAGAGAATTTTATCTACAAACGCTGTGAGCAGCACTTCACCGTGTTCACGTATTGGATTTATGTACCAAGTAATAGAAGGCAAAATAGTTTTATTTTGTGAGACGGTAAAAATTGACGATTTATTTTCGAGAGATTTTACATAACAAACAAGCAATATGTTTTTCATGTATTAATTATGTACCAAAAAGCTTTCCAGTAGTAAGAATGTCTTAGTTAAACGACGTAAGGATCTTCGGTCAACAATAGTACAAGTATATAGGGAAAATCACAAAGAAATCATAAACGTTATCTGGCTTTTAATAAAAAGATCTGCACATGATGTTTATGGAATAACTATTTGATTTGATAATGGGATTTAAACTCTTTCACAAAAAAACCATAAGTAAGTGTCACCCCTTTTAAACGTAAACTACATTAATACTGTCGTCCAAAATCTATGAATGAATTTTCGACTCACACTAGGTACCGCCAGTTCAAAGGCAGTTCTACGCATTATTTGACGTAGTTTTATGATAGTATGGCTTTTTTTTGGAATCTTTGTAAATAATTTGAAAGAGATCCGCCAAAGTTGGAGGGACACCGAAACGTCGCCGACCCCGTCAGCCGGTTCGTACACTATTTATACCGACCACGGCTGACGGTTGATTTTATGACTTTGACAGTGGCCTTGGGAGTGGATAGCACCAGCTCACTCTTAATGTCAATTTGGCATTGCTCTTATACCACTACCACACACTCTTCGAACCGCTAGGGAAGTGGGCAGGGACCACAGATCACCTGTAGTAGCAAGCTACACAGCAGGGACGTAGAGTGGCCAAGTTATTCGTTATGCTCTTCGTGCTGGCGCGAGTCGGTCACATCTTTGCGCAAGACAGAGAAAGCGGCAATCATAGCGCGAATAAGTGAGTGTAAGCTCGCTGGGACAACATTCGCGGCCGTATTCGTAGCAACGCGGACAGCAGAGCAAAGAGTATGGTATAGCCGCGGCATAAACGCCCATAGCAAGGAAGGTCGGAGCGATGGAACACTCGTAACGAAAAAGAACCACTCGTAATCGTAACATTTAGTTGTCTCTAAAGTACCGCCAAATATTTAGTAACCACTCGTAACATATTTTTCCCAAATAAACTGCATTGGTTGTCTCTGAAGTACCGCCAAATATTTATTTATCCATTAAAAATAATTTAATTTTTTATCGCGTTGCCGTAGTGATCACGACGCGCATCAGCGTTAGTACCACCAACCTGTGTATCCCTGTGGATGCTGTAGGTGGACCAGCAGCATGGCTCCACCTGGTTGGAGTCCAGCCCCCAGAACTCCAACTCCTCCTCAAACAGCGGCCCACACACATTTGTGGGGTAGTGAAGTTTGCCGGTCCTATGAAAGAAATAAATTTTATTGAATATCAGAGAACACAAAAAATTAAATACAAAAATTGAATTGCAAAAATATTTGCCCCGGGTACGAATTAAACCAAATACCCCACGATGCAGAAGGTAGTATTAATAACACCGCGCTTCTGAGCCCGTCCCCTGCATTATAATTATTTTAACTATGCAACTAAAGCTTAATTTTTTTAAAGTTTTATAAAAGAGAAACCTTTGACAAATATTATTGTGAACTTATTTGATTGAATCAGAAATCTAGGTAGCTTAAACACAACATCCAAGATACACCGCCCGTTCGCCTGCAAAAAAGATAATGCGAAGTTAGATCGTGCGAAATCCAGCACCGCTATCGTAACAACTCCTGCGGATGCCCCGGGTTGGGGCGAAACACGTTTAGAGTAGTCTAATCGGTGAAGGTGCAAGGTGGGTCGCTATCCGCAGGTGCAGGTATTGTGCACTGATAGTTTCATGATGAGCATGTGCATTTTTTTTTGCGGGCGAGCGGGCGGTGCATCTTTCATGTTGGGTTTTTTGCGGAAGTGACCTTACAGATATTTCTATTTTCACAATATTGGCAACTTGTTTCGTGTCTATCATTTAGGTACTTAACCTTTAACTATGGACGCGCGGTCTCACAGGCCGCTTGCAGATTGTGATTCACGGGCCCCTCTTCACCCGCGTACCTCATGGGTCTGTCAGCTTCAGTAGCTTCGATTCTAGTGACGAAACAACTATTGAGAGTGAATGTCACGTCGCTGGCTGTATGTTTCGTGAGTAATTTCGCTTTATATTTTGAGGGCGGTCTGCGAGACCGCGCGTCTGTCCGCGTTTGTCTAATAAATTGAGCTGATGGTGACTTTGTTTATTTTATATTTTTTTAATTAAAAATAGCAAAAAACGATCAACCTAGTTTATCTGCATGCAAACGAACACCGAATTCATCAATTCCATACTTGTGTAGGCTGTAAATAGCCAATATGCCTACAATGTTCTAAGCCATTATGCAATAACTGCCTATATAAATATGCACAAGTTGGGCCTTTGTCAAAATTTTTTATGTTTCGTCCTTTTTTTTTTTTTATAAAGCGGGCAAATACAGTCTTTTCGTATACCGCTAACGGCATGTTGGACTCAGTCAGACAAGGCCTGTCTCTCGCCGCGCCCAGCCCTCCCGCCAAGCCTAATAGGCTTCGCGTCAGGGCTGGGTGGTTCTAACCCCTGCCCGCCCCCTGACAAGCTCGAAAGCTCGGCAGGAGGCGGGGCAGGAGGTTTATGTTTCGTCCTAAGAACTTAATGAAAAGTTTTTTATAATTTTTATCCTTTATATTTTATTGTGAAATTAGTGGAACAGACTAAAAAAGTAATTTTCATTAAATAATGTTTCTTAAAAAAGATCTCGAGTAAAAAGTCTGAAAAGTGCCATTGATTGTTATATGGTTAAATTTATGTTTAAAATAAATTTATATTCATTAAAATTACATCTTTTATTTACATTTAATAAGTCCTTAAAAGAATAAAAATAAAAACTGGCACAATACTGATTTGATAGAAAACTAGATAGAATTCGGCTTTTAAAGATAGCGGTCTGTGAGACCGCACGTTCAATAGTGGTGTAACTAAAACGTAACGTCCATAGTTAGGGTTAAGTTGACTATGAATCGAACAAACTGAAAATTGTTTTTTTTTTTGCATAATAATTTTATTATTGTTATGACTCAAGTAAAACTATACTACTACTTACCTATATAGTATCATATACTTCAAACGTATCTCGAGTATTCACACTCCACTACAACATAGAGAGATAAAAATAAATCGAACAGAGAAAACTTGTGCAGAATAAAAGATGGGTACTGCAGTGGCCTTTAAAACACTTTTTTCCTATTGTACCTCCCAACAGCGCCACTTTAATGTACACGTTTCTAATTACTATCAAATGAACGGCAAAAGTATTTAAAGCTAAGCAATAAAGGAAGTTTCGTGTGGCGTTTCTTGGTAGATAGTAAATTGCTAGATAAATATTAAATTGTTTTTGTTTCTAAACCTTCGACCTTCTAAATCAATAATACCACTATATACTTAACGTCTTACGAACTAGAGCCAAACTCAAATTTGGCACCGACTGCCTTTTTTTACACGGAGACTAGAGAGTAAAGATTACGAATTTTACGATCTTACGTCATAAATGACAGGAAGCGATATGAAATAAGAACTCACTTTTGTAGTGTGCTCTTATTAGCTCGGCCGTTTTTGACACTCTATAAACTGATAAATAATAAGTTGTTCATCCGCGTGTTTATGTGAAACAATTTGATCTCATCATTGTTATATTCCAGCAGATAAAGATAAAACAGCCATGCAGTTCCTTACTGGTCGAGGATTCCGGGACTATTCCCTTCCATTTTCACTTAACATCAGGTGTGATAAAAACTACCTCGTTGTGGAAAAAAAACTGTAAGGCAGTGCCATAATAATAAATACCCAATAAAGCAGTGACAATGATGGATGACATATCAGTCCCTGGTTCACAAACCGTTGGGAACGAAATGGGATTAGAATTTTGTGCTTTGTCCTTGTCTATTCTATAGTGAGTGACAGAGACAGTGCATATGTCGCAGGTGTATGGTTAAATCCGCCGGATGGTTAAGTATGGCAGCATGTAACCCTCGGAAGTCCTGTAGAACACGTGATAGGTATATTTTTTTGTGACTCCGGCAACTTATGGGAAGATAAAAATAGCTTACGGAAAAAATGATTGGCCTAGGCGTTTAATTGAATGGCGGATTCAACCAGTTAACTGCGACACATACATTCCGTTGTCGGGAGCGTTTCCGACGACTATGTTTAAAGAAACAAGCAAAAATATAAACTGCTCAGGTGTCCAACGCAGCAATCGGACAACTCTCAAAGGAAATCCAACTTTTCCAAACATAACATCAATCCGAATTGATTCGCAGCAAGTAAGTAACAGGATCGAATATAGAGGATGGAATTATTTCCTGTTACCGAGGGAAAAAATAGCAAGTTTCACTGAAACGAACCGACCGATTATTTTTGACAAGAAACAAAACTGAATGATCGCAGTTATGATAAGATAAAGATAAAATAGTTATTTACTAGCTGTGCCACGCAGTTTAACCTGCGTTAATTTGAGGAAAAGGAATAATCTATTAAAATAGAAATACTTTTTCCCTGCTCCGCTTCGATAAATGAATTATCAATCAAAAAAAGGTTTTTCAATTTGGTCCAATAGTATCGTACTAGTGAGATTAGCATGTTCAAACAAACAAACTCTTTAGCTTTACAATATTAGTACATATAGATTCACATACACATAAAAAATATGTGTTTAATATGAATCGTCACCATTTTCCTACCAAACACGACATTTTTAAATGACAGGCGCAATATCCTAAACTTGTCAGCGTTTCTTAGGTAATGACAAAAAAACACCTTATCTATACAAAAGTACACATTGACTCGACTCCACCTAGAATCAATGATGTCTTTCATTGCTTTCCTTTTATTTACTTTTTATTATGTTTCTAAATTATGAGTTTCCATATCGATGAATGTCATAAAAAGTGCCTACGTTGTTTTTTTTATTTTTACACGTTAGATTTCTGCGTAGTTATATCATTTATTGCCACGTATGTTGGTATTACAGACTGATATTACATTACTGTTCATTGAAATAAAATACTTTTTACTGATTTCTTCACGCTGTTTTATTTGAACACTCATAACGATATTTAGTTTTTATAGATTTTTAGTTTTATCTGAAGTTACGGCACCTCTCCAGACCCCTTTTCCAGGCCCCCAAAACTTAAGAAGGCCCCTGGAGTGAGTAAAAGTGTTTTATTTGAATTTAAGTTGGTTCGATAAATGAGTGATGGCTTATTTTTGAAAATTGTTAAATATTGTATTGTTTCATTTCAAAAATAAAGAAATGTTTCCTTTGAGTCGCTATCTCCATTGTCTTGAGTATTTTCCCTCCGGGTGGCATGAAAAAACACCATCCTTTATACCTACTCGTAGATATACTTACACGTATTCACACTCGGATGTCTAACGCGATTGAGGGTACATTATTAAGTACTCCTTCTCCTTAGGGATAACGAGATAAGGAATAACCTCCCGAAAAGTTTCGGTAGTTTTACAAAAGATTTTTTTTTGCGAACGAGCGGTATTAACTTTTTGGTAGAGCTTGGGTAAATTAATCAAGCTAAGTGATCAACACTGGGAAGAAGTTTTGGGGAGTTCCTGTGGGTTTTGTTGTGATAATGTTCTTTGTTGTAGATATCGTGATAATCATCTAGATGTGTGAGATAAACTACATGTACCGAACTAATACGATTACACAGAGCATCGAAAGACTTTTCTCTTTTACGATCATTTTGAGGTTTGGTAAAAGAAATTCTTCTTTAAAGAACATCAGACTTGAGAATCAACTCGAGAAGAACAATGATGTTTCATATTTTTCGCGTTGCACTAGTGCGACTAGTACTAGTACTTATCAATATTCAATCTCGGCTTTGCCTTCGTGAACTTAGACGATGTTTTCCCGTAAGACAGATGTTTTCCTGGGGTAAATTACAATAATAATAAAATCTTTATTCCGGACAATGTTAAGATCCATATTTTTACAAAGACAAATGATAAAAGTAATCTATATATATAAAATCGAGGGGACATAACTCACTCATCACGAAATCTTGAAACTACTGGACCAACAAAGATGTAATTTGGCAGGAAGGTAGATTATGCCTAGGAGACGTCCGCTAAGAACGGATTTTAGGAAACTCCCCCCCTAAAGGGGTAAAATGGGGGGGTTAAGGTTATATGGAACTTCCTCATTTATGGATTTAGAAGCATGAAAATTGGTACGTTGGATATTGGTTACGACCGAAAATGGTCTGAGTAAGCAAAGTAAAAAAAACTCCCCCTTAATAGGGTAAAATGGGGAGATAAAGTTTATATGGAACTTCTTCATTTCTGAACTTGGAAGTATGAAAATTGGTATGTTGGATACTGGTCACGATTGAAAATGATCTGCGTATGCGAAGTTATAAAAACCCTTAAAAGGGTAGAAAGGGGGATTAAGGCTTATATGAAAACTTTCTCATTTCTGGACTTAGGAGTACGGAAATAGGTATGAAGGATACTAGGTCATGATTAAAAATGATCTGCGTAGGCAAAAATAAAAAAAAACCCTAATAGTGTAGAAAGGGGGGGCTGATGTTTATATAGGGTGGGTAGGGGGGTACCTATTAAAGATACGGAGTTTGGATGTTTATGGCTCAATCACAATTAAACGGCTAATTCGATCGGGATAATTGAACTCTGGCCGGAAAAATTTCATACGGTTTTTTTTACTCGGGAAAAGTACAGTTCCCGTGGGATACTACAGTTTTTTTTGTTCACTTTAGATAATGAAGCATGGGTCCCATGACAGCTCATTTGCGTGCAAAGCAAAAAATTCTTTATGCATTGGAATAAAACTCAAGAAAATCAGTATTACACATTTTTTAGCAAAGTATTGACTTGATTTTTTGCATTTTGGTAGTTCAAGAGTAGGAGAATGTCCGAATATTATTCATTCGATAGTAGCTCCTGTTCGTCTAAGTATCGTTACCTTCTTATGCCTAAACCACGGGTAGCGTGCTCGGCCTACGATCGATGAGGTTACGTGACTTTTGCAATGGTCTATCATGGGATTAAAAAAAGTATCGTGCTTCGGAAGACACTATAAGCCGATGTTTCTGGCTGCATTTGGATTGGTTAGTAACTTCAATTTGCCCGTGTGGAAGGTCATGGCCCATCTATATGAAGGCATGCGCCCCAGCAGCGGGGACATTAAAATAGATTGATTAGACCTTAGAGAATGCCTATCTACCTACTTTATGACACAAAATTTTGCGATGTAGTACTCGCGGACGTAGTCGCGGCCGGCCATTCATATTCCTATTTCTACTAACCCCACTATTATTATAAATGCGAAATTTTATATGCTCACGTCAAAACGGCTGAACCAATTTTGATGAAGTTTGGAATGGAGATAGTTTGAGACAGTGCTTCTGGGTGCTCCTACTAATTACTCCTACTGATAGGAGCACCGGGACACCCACATACTGATGCTAGGAAGGAAATAGGCAAATTGTAACCGCGGGAATAAGGCTCATTCCCATGGTAAAAAAAGTTTTAACTCGGGTAAAGCTGTAGAATGGAATTGGTATTTAAGGCGATAGTTTGAGTTCATGGAAAGGATGATATTTAAAATAGATACAGTTTAAGGCCATGGAAAGGATATATTTTACTTTTTACCGCGGGCAATCTCATTGTATGGAAAAATCACTTTTAAGCGCAGGCTAATTTGGGAACAGAAATTGCTAATTAAGTAAATAATTTGAGACCCTGGCAAGGATTATAATAGGCTACTTTTACTTTTTACTACAGGATAGTATCATATTCCCACGGGAAAATCAATAAGTAGGTATTTTTTGTTTGTCCGTCTTTCACGTCCAAACGGAGAAACGGATCAATGTGACTTTTGGTACGGGGGTAGATTGGGAGAGAATGACATAGTTTATCCCGGAAAATATTACATTCCATCAGAATAATGTCGTGTAGTACACGCGGGCGAAGCCGCGGGCGGAAAGCTAGTATAATTATATTTATTTGATTGAATCAGGCGTCACTTGGCAGAAGTCTCGTCCATTGTAAAATAATAAATATATATTTACTTCTGCAAAAGAACACAACAGGCAAGATGCACCGCCCGCCCGCCCGCAAAAAATGCATATGCACACCGCGAAACTATCAGTGCACAGTACCTGCAGCTGCAGATAGGAAGACAGCGATACCCCGTGCACTTTCACTGACTTGACTACTTCTACACATGTTTCACCGTTTTGAATAGTCAAAGGTTTCACCCCAATCCAGCACCGAATGATTTTATTTTCTTCGGTGCATCTTGCATGTTGTGTTTTTTCCGAAAGTAAGCTAAAATATTTCTTTTTCCACAAAATAGTTATAGTGAAAGTAGTCTTTATCTAGAAGACTAGACTATAAAAGATTATTTTTAAGTTTTACCTGTAGTAATACTAAACCCTTAATTAAAAATAAAATTAAAAATCATAACATTCAGCAGTACTTGTACATAGTTCGGTCACGCTTTTGGCGATTGATTCCGCTGAGATTTCTCAAGACTCGACAAACTCATAACTTTGTTCATTGAATCCAAGTTCCCTTGTTAACGAGCCGACCGTTCGAAAACTCAACACAGTGGAATCAAATTTAAGGAATAATTCTATCGATTAGTTAATTCGGTTGGGGATCCCTCGATTATTCGATGTCCAGTCAAGGGATACTAAATCGATTAATGTATAGTATGCTGAATCTTACTATTACTATGAGCAAGTTTGATATTCATCAAACCATGTTTTACTATAGTTGATAGCATTTTGAACAAATAATTTATTCTAGATTTAGGTTTTCAGTCCTACTAAAATCGTAAATATGTGAGTAAAAGTGATGATTAAATTTATTATTCATTTTTACGTGTTTTTGAGAAGTGAGTTTTTGTTGGCAGTTTTTGTTTGAAGCCGGTTTATAGTTTTTTTAATCATAATTATTATGCCATCAGTTACTGCCTATTGGTAACCGTAACTGAATTTCTTTTCGTACTGCCACTTCATCCCAGTATTATTTAAAAAGCTTAATCACTCTCTGTACGTTTCATCCTAGTTCTTTCTGTTCTCTTCTCACTTACCTCGGCTTCGCTTCGCTTGAACAGACATAATTAGTCAATTAAGCGTTAATAGTGGCAGTACCGGACTTTATTCGTTTTGGCACTAATTTGGGATCCTTGGCTTCTTTAGGAAATACGTACGGATTGGGGCTGCCTTGTGGAGCCTAGACATATCTACACCAATCACCTCGGCCGTACATCCCGCCGAGACCTCGGACACGCCTACGGATTCCGAAAACCGGCTGGAACCTCACGGATTCTGAAGACAGGCTGGAACGACGGACTGGGCGGACGTGCAGGGGATAGGATTAATAGTACTCGACTAAGGTTACCTATAAACCAATCTTAGCCTACCCGCGACGCTGATTAAAAATAATTTTATTATTATATCACTCTAAATCTTATTTTATCGTTTTATTTAAATACCTAGTAATATAATTCAAGTACGATGAACTCAATCCGCCTATTTGCTTGATAGGTACACTGTAAGGGTTAGAGTCTAGTAGTTATTCCATATTTATTTTTAAATATTGCTCGCTTCGATTGTAACCTGTTTGTGTACTGAATAAACAAAATAAAAAAGAAATAAAATTCAATACACGTGACAACATCAATATTTTTGTGATTGAATAAATTCTTGTCAAGCACTGGCTTTGAAAGCTTTCCATATAGGTTTAAGAAACTAAAATTTAAAAAACTAAAACCTTAATAACCAAATCCTGAAAATGGAATTTTTCACATCACGTTGTTCGCTATTCAACAAGATTTCAGAGAAACTCGGCAAAAGGAAAAATCGAAGGATTTAAATCGAATAGCTTACTGAAACGCGATTCGCTTAAGGAAATAAGATAACATTAGTCTTAGGGGGTGATTGGCATGCCATCAAACAAGAGTAGGGGTCTAGCTGGGATAGATTGGGAACACGGCGCAAATGTTTTTTTTACATCCTTTTTTCTATGTCATGTTTAAAATTACAGTTGTATTGGAAGTGGTGACAAATATGACAAAGTATACCTAATGTTAATGTGTAAATAACGGCCTAATGTGACTTGAATAAGAATATAATAACGATCTTAGATATATATAGCGAAGTTGAACATATTATGTTTTATTAAATGTCGTGGGACGAATATAAGCGAAACGCAAGAAGGAGGAACAGTAATGATGAATTGTTTGTCGTTAAAAATCAATCAAGCCATCAAAAGAAAACCAAGAAATATGAAAAAAACGGCAGAATTACACCCAAATCCCATCGGAGCTGGTTGTGAGACGGGTCGATTTTTTCTAAATACTTTATTTTCCATTTTTCTATGATAAAAATTGCATTGTGAATGCAAAAAATTAAAAATTTTAAGATCACCCAAATGCCTTTTTCTCGTCTTCTTCTCTCATCTATCTAAACCAAACTACGTATTTATATACAAGGCGCTCCTTTTGATGTCCCACAACTCTAGGGTTATATTCTGTCATCAAAAAGAAATCAAAAAGTCCGAAGAACATAGGTCGAAATATGAGGTTTTTATGTTTTTGCTGTCCCATACAAATATCTCTATTCACTCAGCAAGTTTGTATCCTTCTCCTCAGTCGGTTCCTCATTGCTGAGGATCGTGACCTCTGTCACTCGGTCGCATTCCGGATCGCTGTTGGCCAGGACTGGCGGTCTTCCGCCTTGATTATAAGGTCGGACCAACGTGCTGGTCTACGTGAGCCACGCGGCCGCAAATTTGTATGGGAAAGCGAAAAAAAACCTCGAGTTCGACCCATGTTTCCTGGACTTTACCCACTTATTCCAAAACGCGGACTAAAATAGTCCTGGTTTAAAACTGGTACTAAACTGGTGCTATCACTTTCATTTTCCAAATGAAAGACAGAATTAGCATCAGTTTTAAACCAGTCTAACTTTTAGTCCACGTTTTGAAATAAGGGGGTTTGATTTCATTTTGATATCAGAATATAATTCTAGAGTTATGGTTTATCAAAAGGAGCACGTGGTAGACCTGCACATCCTTATCTGATGAAAGCTGGATGGAACATCTTGGAAAAAATGAACAACACCATATAAGTTTCAGAACCTTGATGAAAATAATTAAGACAATACATTGAAATAAGCGTTTATCTTTTCAATCATCCTGTTGAGCTTTCAGTCAGACCGACAGATGGTATCACTTATTGATTACCCGCTGGCGCAAGTTGTGAAGTTTGTTCCCTCTCGCTGAAACCAATGGGCAAGATTTAATATTCAGATAAATTGTCCCCTAGTCTGGATTTATATCGCCATAGCAAAAGTTTGAATTGATTTTAACATCAATATCTGTTTCAAATAACTTTTTCTTTTTAGCAATGTTTATTATTGAAAATTAAAATTAAAATAAAACACGACCCATCCTCCAAGTAGCTCCGCCGGGGTTCACTGTCCGGGCGAACGACTACGTAACTTAGCGGTTAGAGCATTCGCCCCGACAGTGAAAGGTCGTGGGTTCGATTGACTCCCATCGGAGCTATTTGGGAGACAGGTAATTTTTTTCTAATACCTACCTATTCACCTACCCATTTTCAATCACTATTATTAATGTTGTGACTAAGGACCGATAAGGTTACCCGTATAAAGGTTTTAATCGGTTTAATTTTTCGGGTTAGGTTACAAAACCCTTTAATATGTATTTACCCGTATTTAAGGTTTATATGTAATCTTTCATTATATTTCATTCTATTTAATCTTTCATTCGCGATGATCAGCATTATTTTTATGGTTAATCCATATTGTATAAGGGTTACTCCGTAGGGTTAATCAAATATACGGGTTAACCTTTTAACTGATTGTTTGTGACAAATGATACTTTGATTTCCAGGTGGATGTTAGCAACAAATAAGACAGAGACTCTTCCCATGATTCTTCTATAGAAATTCTAAGAAATAATGTATTTCTTCTGGTGAAAGAATAATATTCCAAATAGGCTCAGTAGCCCCAGAGATAAGAAATAATGTATTTCTTCTGGTGAAAGAATAATATTCCAAATAGGTTCAGTAGCCCCAGAGATTACTTCAAACATAAATAAACATTACCTTTTTAAAATATTAGTGTAGGTAGATGGAATTATTATACGTTACATAAGGTTTATATACTTTACAAACTTTGAACTAAAAATAATACATGAAAAAAAACATCCTACCAAAATATTATCCCGAAACGAGTTAGAAGGTTTAATTCCTCTTGTTTTCCAAATTATATTAATCTTTTGAACGTCAAAAGTTTTGTTATGGCTTTATAGCCCTTACGCCAAGCGACCGTGTACCAAGAAACCTTTCAAAATTTGTAAACAAGGACTTTTCCCTATATTTGTGAATTAAAGATTATGATCATGGCAACTGACTGACTCTTTATGAAGTTTTGAGCTGAACGCGCCATAGATGATGTTGTTGTTAATAAATCGGCGAGCATGTAGTTGTCGATATGAGAGAAAGAGCATTTCTTCTGCGGAAGAAAAGCATTACGTTTATGTTGCGTTTTATCTAAATAAATATTTTTTTGTACTTTTAACCCCCTCTGTGGTCTTTTGTTCACACCACCGGCTACAGACCCAGAAGTCCCGGGTTCGATTCCGAGTGAGGGTATATATTGTATTCGGTTTGGTTGGTAGTAGGACCTGTTCTTAGTCCACCTGGTTAGCTACCACCAGCTCATCTAGGTCTGACGCCATAACAATAATGTTTTCAGCTTTATTGTGTTCCGGGAGTTAGAGATAGCATAGCCAGTTCCACAGTAATCGAGGATTCCGGGAGTATATATGGATGAAGGCTAAGTGCTAAGTAAAAAAAAACTTTATTTTTTTTTATAGCAGCCGCGTGCGACCGATCCCATGTGACTGAAGCGCGCGGCTGATGCTTCAATAGACAGCGTATGAAAATGTATAGGCCGACGTCGGCTTACGTCAGAACGTAACCGCACGCGTCCGTCGCAGACTTCTGAAACGGCGCCATACATTTTTTTTTACACTGACTATTGTCCCATCAGCCGCGCGTGTCAGACACACGCGATCGAATGCGCGCGGCTGGCGATGCACGGAAGTCTACCTTTAGGAAGCATTTAAAGCGCAACATGATGAGAAACATTAGCAACATGTTGCTCATCATGTTCAGGGACATTTATATAGGCGCGTCAGGTAGCGCGCCAGCTGGCAACATCGCGCGATGTTGTGTAACGTTGCCATAAAGTAAGTACGTGGCGCGCGCCGGAGACGTTGCCGAACCTTTTGAGCGTCACGTGTTGCGCGTCAAATGTTGCCTAACGAAGTTAAACGGCTTTACACTGTAAGTTAAAAATGCACGTCATAATACCTACATAATTAGGAATTTACTAAACTTTTGAGGCTAATAAAAGGTCTCTTTAATCAGTGCGAAAATAGAACAATGTAATATCCCTATAGTAATTTAACAAAAAGGGCCTGAAATCTCTCCATGGAATTGATATTTCTATGAGGCACAAGGCAGAATGAGTAAAGGGGTGAATTGAAGTGTGAACCACTGCACGGTTCGCCGCGCCTCTGACGTCATTATGTCGCGTTGAGCACAATTAACTGGATAGTAAATAACATGTTTATGGAGACTTAAAACTGCTCTTAATACGTGGTCGAAAGCTACATACCGGTCAAAGTGTCTATGAATCACTTTTGCATAAACAGGTTCTTGGAAGAGCTACCCAATTTGAAGACTAACTCAATATATTTCCATCAGTTACAAACAATTTAATGGAATCTAATAAAAACTCACGATACCACCATACCGTTTATGGCAAACTGGTGCGAATTACAGACTCATAAAAGCAGCCCTCTAGTAGGCTAGTTCGAAATCATAAACTTATTTATACTAGGATTTCGAAATAGTACTTTCTAGAATGCTCAAAATTGACTCTTTGACGTGAACTCAAATGAAAATGTCGCATAATTCATTTTCACCTAAGTAATTTTATTAATAATCCATTTTTTGTGTCCCTTTAAAACGCGTGGCTCTTTAAACTTTAATGAGGACCTAAATAAATATAATTACATTTTGTTACAACTCGGCAGCCTAAACATGCATGGTAAGCAATAATTTCCTTATTACTTCGGCCGTTTTGCCAACCATTATTTGATACCCTAATTAATACAAATTACACTTCAGTCGTATGCCTTTAAGCGAAGGTCTTAAATCGATTATGGTCCCAATATTGGTACAGCTTTGACCCATTAATTTGCTGGGCAGTAAATTGCACGCTCGCTTATAATTAGTTAACCGATATTGAATTAATTCGCCAAAAGACATGGCGACAAGTTGAATGTTTTTTTAATGTTCTAGCCTCTAGAAAAGTTGTCTTAATAACACAAAAGCATTTAGCCAACAGACCCATAACAAATCAAAGCTTAATCTATGGGTTGAGTAGATATTTTTATTTTTTTAGTATTTTGTACATTCTTCTCATACATTAGATGATGGAATAGAAGGATGGGTTGTAATCCACCACTTGAGTTTTAAGGGTTATATTCCATTAGGACGCCTTGGCAGCGAGGCAAGCAGCATCTTCAGTCACAACACAAGAGGTGGTTAAAGGCAAATCGCCAGTCTTAGATTTGATTTTTACAATACAAATTATACACGAATTATTTGGAAAAAAGTTCATAGTTATTAGAACATACTTGAAAGGGACTGAACTAAGTGAAAACATAAAATAATAACATTTTGTCGATAAAAAAAACACAAAGTTCTGGTCTAATTTTCAGCTATAAGTAATCAAATTATTTTTATTATAACGTATATTACTTAGCCAATTTTTAACACATTATATTAAACTATACTATCTAGCGTCCCTATTAACCATTTGCAAAAATATTGTTTATTTTACGAGTAATTTAAATAAAACTAATTTTGCATTTACTATTTCATTTTTTTCGTATGTGATTGTTTTCTAGGTTTATACCCCCTCTTAAACGTACTCACCCCACGTGACATCATCAAGGAATATGGCCCTAGCTGTAATACAGCGTAAGGAGCCCGTGGTGCATTGGTTAGCGCGCTCGGCCTGCGATCGTTAAAGTTAAGCAACTTTCGAATGTTCAGTCACAGGATGGGTGACCAAAACGGCGTTGGGCCCGCGTGATGTGTCATGGCCCATTCTCCTTATCCACTCATAAAGAAAGCCTGTATTCCAGCAGTGTGGACATGCATGGCTAATGGTGATGATGTTAATACAACCGAGATTTAAATATTCTAATAGAGATTTAATAATCTATTCTATTCTAGCGCAAGAACTCTATCATAAAACAAAAATATCTAGCTCTAGCTTGATTCCGAGGAAAAAAAATGCAAATACTCGCCTGCCCGCATATAAATAATGCATAATACGAAAAATGGCAAATAAATAGAAATGCAAAGACCGTGACATACCTTGCACCTTAACCGACTATTTTACGTGATCTGCATGCTTGACTTTCGGTGTGAAAGCAGCCTGGATATTCACACATATATTCCATATACGTACATACAGGGCGCAAAAAAAAACAGTACGTTAACTTCGTCAGAATGTAGTAGGCCATATATAAAAAATCTCCGGCAACTTACTTTGACCTTGCTTCATAGTAAAAACAAAAGATATCGACTGTCAAAGTTATCCAAGAATACGAAAACATGATTGTCACCATGCGCCCGTGCCACATGAGGTCAAACACCGCGGTGCTACTCGGCGAGGGCGATCAGTGCGCGGGGAGATCGGTAACTAGGCAACGGCGCCCCGGGGCGGGGCGGGCGGGCGGATCGGCGATGCCGATGCCGGCGCGCGCGCGTATCGGCGATGCCGATGCCGGCGCGCGCGCGTGTCGTTCGTTTCAAAGTTCAAAGGCACCGCGCTACTACCTACGTACGCTTTGTTGTGCTGCCACGTTCTTTAGCAACTACAACTTCAAACTGCATTTGCTTTGAAATTGATTGTCATAAGTTGCAAATTTTTCCTTCATACTTGTTCGGGCTTAGGACCGACAAAATTCAGAAGTGTTAAAACTAATTAAAATGGCAAGCAAACGTATGGAAAAAACGTATGGAAAAAAAAGCACGCAATTGCAGAAAAACATGTAAGTAGGTAACTAAAATGGAGAACCTGTGTGATATTCCTAATCAAAGTACTTTGAGGTCAGGTAGGTACTTGCCGAGATAAAGGCGCTGACTAGGTAGGTACCTAAGTACTCTATCCGCTATTTTATTTTGCGATGAAGATGGGATTTGAACCCACTACCTCTACGTGCTATTACGCGGTCGCTTAGGTACTATCGTACTACCTACTCTCTCCGTTATCAAAGAATATCTTGATTTTTAAAGATGTGATGATAATAGTAGATGTACCACGTGGTTTTAACCGCATAGTTGCCCTTCCCATTTACATAAGAAAATCTTTTACGGCCTCATACATCATCATTGGCTACAACAACATTTTAACAGATGCAGTTGCAGTGTCATCAACTCTGGGAGGTGCGGCCCTGTCTTTATGGCTCAGTAGGCCAATGGCAGCACGACATCTTTTTCCGCGATTACCACTTTTTTAATCTAGTGATGATTGTAAGCATACCAAAAGGCATGTCGGGCTCGGTTACCTAGTCCCCTCTTGGATTCTGTGTCCTCCCGTCGAGCCTGATTGTAGTATCGGCGGGAGTTCTGGGCCGTTATAACCTCTCCCCAGCCTGCCAGCAAGCTCAACTGCTTGAAGGGAGTGAAGGCAAAGGGAGGCCGAGGAGAGGAAGAGAGCCTCCTCCTCAGTCGCCCATAAGGTTACCCACTCATGGTGGGCAGACCAGATGGGGGAATAAAATCCGTCCACTCCACCTCCAGGCCACGCTCCCGATAAACTAGTGGTAAACGCGTCTCAGCCTTTTCTGCTTAAGGTTAATAGAACCAGTCCGTGTCATGTTCCACCATTTTCTTGGATATATTACGTCGCCATTCTGTTTGTTTGAGTTTCCACAAATAATACCTAGATAGAGATTAAAAAATATCTTTTTCACTTCTCATGCTCGTAAAGTTCGTGTTTATGTTGGGTATAGGCTACTGAATTGCAATTGCTATTTTTTGCAATATTCTTATTTATTTTCCTCACACTCGAAGTGAAAAGCAGAGTGTATAACTTGTACACAAAACCCATTTTACCCTCGAATTGACTATCCACCCTCGCCTAAAGTTCGTGTTTATGTTGAGTATAGGCTGCATAAAATCGCTTTTTATGCTCTAGTGCATAAAGTAAAATCTTCGTCTAAGTCTCAGACTCTAAGACAAACGTCGTCAGGTGAACAGTCACACGCGCAATTAAACTTTGTTAAATAAACTTGTTATTTCATTCTGTTTCTTCAATTTTGTAAATAATCCATGTTAAATTACTAAATTAATAAAACTAGGCAAAATTATTGAGTTTTCTAAGAAATAAGTATTTCAAGAGCATTATGAACTTACGATCTATGCTAAAGTCACTGTTCTGCCACTGCCACGTATAAAAAAAAGAAAAAGAATGTCTTCCCGCCAATATGGCGTAGTCCTTATTTTTTCTTTTTTGCAATATTGTTATTTATTTTCCTCGCACTCGAAGTGAAAAGCAGAGTGTATAACTCGTACATAAAACCCATTTTACCCTCGAATTGACTATCCACCCTTGCCTACGGCTCGGGTGGATATATACGTCTCGGGTAAAATGGTACGTTTTATGCACTTGTTGTACAATCTACTATTGTGGTCTTTCATTACATCACTTATTACTAATAACCAATTTTATTCATAACATTAATCTTCATGTACTTAAAGAGAACAATGTCTAACCTACAGGAATTGTTTACCCTATTCAAGGCACCGTGATCCTCTTTCAAATCCAACAATCCCGTGCTCTAGTAGGCAGAATTAGTCGTATTTTAGTAGCAACGTGTACTGGCAGGCACAAAAATCGACATAGTTTTTTTTTGTTAAATTCTTCAACAATGTCTCGAAGCCGCTGGATGCGGGCAGCGCTGGACCGATCGTTGTGTAGATGCTTTTAGGCCTATGCCCAGCAGTGGGCGTCGTTCGGCTGACATGATAGTCAAATTTATTCTTTTTCTCTTAACGAATGTGTCTTTTTCTAGTTAAAATATCCATAAATACGTGTGTAAATTTGTGTGAACTAAGATAATATTATTCGTTAAATAAATTAGAAAAACGTTAATATGTGAAAAAAATTGTACGTCTCCATACAAAACTGCAATTTGATACTTTAACCTCCATTATTTTAATATTTTTTCTGTTTATTTAGTAAAAAACAGCCCATTTAGAATATTTCAAATCCATGCATCTGCGTTCAAAAGGGTTACTAATCACAGCGTCATGTGGCCAGTTCAAAGGTATGTTAAATTTATGTAGTGTGGAAGGACTTTGAGTGTTGAGACGTTTATAACCCATGGGCTACAGTGTAGCCACGTCTACGCCGCGCTAGTGAGGCGTTAAATTTACTGCAGAAAAACGCCTACGGTGCTACTAATTTACTACAGTGTAGCCGCTATACTATAGCTACGCCTTGTAACCCACTCGACAAATCACAAGAAACAATTATTAATAATAGCCCCTTCACACTAGCGTTTGTCCACCGTAGGCGTTTTTTCTGCAGTAAATTTAACGCGACGCTAGGGCGGCGTAGACGCCAAGAAATTTAATGGACCTACTATACTTATTTCAATCCGCAGTAACGTAGCTTAGCGGGCCGCCCACCCGCAATACTAGCGCAGCGTAGGTACTCATGTTCCCCAGTATATACGCGGTGACAGTGAAAAACTCTAATGTGAAGAGACACTTAAGCTTTGTTTGACTGACTGTACCCCACCTTCAGACCCCGCGGGGCCACGAGCCATGTTGAGAGCCGCTGATTTATGACCCCCTCGTTTTACGACTGAAACGACTGATTTGGTCTTTTTCAGGTGCTAATGCTCCCTTCACAAGTTATAGCCCTTTTCACGTAAGTCGGGTCACGTCTCGACTCTTAGTTGCATACTGAATTGAATTACGACTCTGCGACGTCAGAATTTAGAATTTATATACCTAGAAGTAAGTTTTTGGGATGGTTTTTGACGGTTACGTTTTTGTGCGGATACTGTCGCGATAACTCTTCACGACCGATTTGGCGCAGAGGTAGGATACCTGCTTTCTGCGCCAGAGGTCTCGGGTTTGATTCCAGAACAAGACAAATATTTGTGTGAATGAACATGTCTATTTGTCTTCGTCTGGTAGACATCTATATATCGTATATTAAGTTCTAGCGGATCCTTGCTGTTTTATCCACGTGCTACCCGTTTCCCGTGGGAATATCGGGATAAAATATAGCCTATGTCACTCGGGAAGAATGTAGTTTTGTAATGGTCAAAGAATTTTCTAAATCGGTCCAGTAGTTTCGGAGCCTATTCAATTCAAACAAACAATATCATATCAAATCTTTCTTCTTTATAACACTAGTATAGGTTAGTATAGAGTTATTTTACAAACAAAAAGTATTTATCCGTTATCAAGCTTGCCATGACACAGTTTCTAAACTAAATTTACATGGGCTTAGATAATTTGTGTGATTGTGAGAAATTAAGCATTTATTATTATCATCTCAACATAAGTTGCTGCCTTGCGGCATCTGTATGCTCAGATCTTTCAAACAGACAACGGATTTTAAGCGTGTTTTAGGGTTCCGTAGCCGAATGGAAAAACGGAACCGTTATAGATTCGTTATGTCTGTCTGTCTGTCCGTCTGTAGGTATGTCACAGCCACTTAATTCTGAAACGAAAACGAAACGAAAAGAGTGAAAATCTAAAGGCTGAATTTGCGCACTTGCATTTACTCCCGGAATCCTCAATCACTGAGGAACTGGCTATCTTACCTCTAACTACAATAATGCTAAAAACATCATTGTTATGGCGTCAGACTTAGATAAGATGGTGGTAGCTAGCCACGCCGACTAAGAACATGTCCTAACTCCAACCAAACCGAATACAATATGTACCACCACTGGAAATCGAACCCGCGGTCCTTTGGGTCTGAAACCGGTGGAGAGAACCACTAGGCCGCAGAGGCTGTTAAAATTGATTTAGACAAAATAATAGCTAACCAAAACGATACGTGTGACCAACCTAAAGGCAACATATTGCTCCAAACAGGCCCGGTCAAACTTCAATTTGCCTTTTAATAAAAAAACTTCTAAGAAATACGCGGCAAAATTTCTAAATCAAAGTCGTTTCCTGACGCTAAGGGAGAGGAAAATTTCCGCAAGATTTTGCAATATTAACACGATTGTATCGCATTGGGGCAAGACATTTAAATTGCGAATTTATTACAATGTACGAAGATGTATTATTCATAAAATGAATGAGAGAAGTTGGGTTTTCTCCGCATATTTGATTATTGTGCCTTTGCGGTTTGTCGCGCAAATTTTGTAATCCTTGATACGCTTGCGGAATGTAGGCAGCTTAAGTTAAGGAACTTGTTCAAAGGTAAATAAAGTCTGTTTTGACTTGTGGTCAGGATTAAAGCGCAAGACACATTGCCAGCTGGCGAGCGAGCTAACGAGCCGAGCGATGTGACGTTTTACATCTTTTCATACTTCGGTCGCACACCTGTACTGTATGTAGCAAGCTACATAAATTATATGCCGTATTAAGGCAAATATTTTGTTTTAATATAATTTCACAATATTTTTGACGGTGGGAAGAGGGGGCGAGAGACGTACATACCGGACACGTGATTGGCTACTTCAATGACAATGACAATAACTTTATAACATACTTCTTTGTTCAGCACTGAAACAACGTTGACATTCATTGTCACTTATCTATATACTAGCGGCCGCCCGCGGTTTCACCCGCGTGGTTCCCGTTCCCGTGGGAATATCGGGATAAAAAGTACATATAAACCTTCCTCTTGAATCACTCTATCTATTAAAGAAAATCGCATCAAAATCCGTTGCGTAGTTTCAAAGATTTAAGCATACAAAGGGGCATAGGGACAGAGAAAGCGACTTTGTTTTATACTATGTAGTCATAAAAATGAATCCCTATTTCCCTCGGTCACGACATCACGCGTGAACGGCAAGACCGATTTGGCTAATTTTCGTCTTGAAATGTTCGTGGAAGTCCAAGGAAGGTTTTAACGGTGAGAAAATAGGAGAAGAAGGGGTAAATAGGGGTAAGAAAGGGGTAGAGTAGGTAGGGTAGGATAAAGGTAGGGGTAGGGTAGGGGTAAGGTAGGGTAGGGGTTGGGTAGGGGTTGGGTAGGTATAGAGTAGTGGTAGGGTAGGGGTAGGGTGGAGTAGGGGGTAGGGCCACTGGAACGAAGTCGCGCTGGGTCAGCTAGTATTATTATAAATGTGAAAATTTATGTTTGTTTGTTTATCTGTCTGTCTGTATGCTCTGTTTTTACGTCAAAACGGCTGAACCGATTCAGATGAAATTTGGAATGGAGATATTTTGTGACCTTAGAAAGGTTTTTTCACCGCGGGAATAAGGATCATTCCCATGGTAAAATAAGTTTTAGTACGGGCATAGCTGTGGAATGGAATTGGTATTTAAGGTGATAGTTTAAGTTAATGGAAAGGATTATACCTATTTAGGATAGAGACAGTTTAAGGCCCTGGGAATGACATAACACTTTTTACCGCGGGAAAAATCTCATTCCCATACGAAAATCATTTTAACCTTAATTTGTGGCCAGAAATTGGTACCTATTTAAGTAAATAATTTGAGACCCTGACCTTGGTACTATTATATATTCTGTGACCCTGGGAAAGATTATAATAGGCTACTTTTACTTTTTACCACAGGAAAGTATCCTATTCCCACGGGAAAACCAGTAGGTAGGTATTATTTGTTTGTCCGTCTTTCACGTCAAAACATACGTAGTATTTTTTTGTCCTCTGTGTCAAAACGGAGCAACGGATCAATGTGATTTTTGGTACGGGGGTAGATTGGGAGCTGGAAAGTGACGTAGTTTATCCCGGAAAATATCACATTCCCTGAGGATAATGTCGTGTAGTACACGCGGGCAAAGCCGCGGGCGGAAAGCTAGTCATTGATAAATCATCGATGAATGGCAAAGGTCGGATGCCCTAAATGCAGTATCTATTGGTGGTTAGTCTCCCACATACTCACCTCGTTTAGTTCTGGCGGTGTGGCTTGCCCTTTAGCTTTTAGTCTCTGTTTGTTGGGTTTCCACGCCAGCAGCCTACACAACATCTCTAAAATTTCTATTACGACATGTTGTGTAGTAATAAATGACTACCACGACGTTAATACTTTGCGGGATGAATGCGGAAAAATTTCTCATAGTTAAGAGATATTGCAATAGTAGTTGACTGGTCGGTGCGGTATCGGTGCGGGGACGCACGCTCGGTATACAGAAACAGTACCGTACTGCTTTCGTATACTGACTTGCCAGTAAAAATTGTACAGTGCTGCATTAGTCTTCGTGAGAAAATGTCGTCTTCAAGTGATGACGATGTTGTGGCGTGTTATATTTATCGTTTGAGAAAAAGACGAAAGCGCTATTGGCGTCATCCGTACATAGAGAAAAATATTAATTGTCGTCTATTCGTTGCTGCGACAGAACTGTCTCAAGATGATCCTAAATTTCTATCCATGTATAGGATGTCAAAGGAAACATACAAAGAGCTTCTACATCTTATTGGTCCAGCAATTACAAAACAAAATACTTCATTTAGAGAATGCGTAAGTGCTGACGAAAGGTTGCTGATTACATTGCGGTAAGTAAATAATCAACATTTTTCACTGAATATTATGAAATTAATAATAAAAAAACTATGTTATAGGTAGTTTTATTAACCAATCAGTTTACATTTCTTGTTGCTCATACTGAGTAAGCCAATCATTCTGAGAAAAATTCACCGCTGTTTCCTGTGTTTCATTAGTAGGACTTGTGTATGGATAGGACGCAGCGGCAGGAGTGGCCACAGATGATATTGGAGAGTAAGCACTCAAGTTAGAATACGAATGACTCGACGCAGAGGTGGAAGGCATCCTTTGTGTTTCATCTTTAATATTCTCCAGGAGTTCTAAAACTTTAATTTTAAATGAGCGCATTTGTTGAATTGACATGTCATCAAACTCAGGAAGAATACTCAGAAAAAAATGGTTCATCATTGATTGATTTTTAGTATAATTTTTGGCAACATCTTGCTTTTCGATTTTTCTTTTCAAAAATACATTCATAGTATCATCAACGTTATTTTTGCGTCGTCGACGTGTGCCATGAGACTGAATAATACTTGACGTCGATGAACCCTCTACAGAATCGTCACGTGTTTCTTCAGTAGATTCAGTCGGTATTTCTTCAATAGAATCAGACGTGGCTTGCTCTTCTTGAACCCCTGCTTGGCTTGAATTGTCACCTTCTTCAGCAGGCGGAATGTTACCAGGTTTTTGTGACTCATTGAGTGGTTTGACATATGGAAGAATAAATTCCAGAACATCTTTTAGATAATATGGTTTTTTAGGTTTGGAACCACTTGGTGGTATTTTCATACTTCTTAAGAATGTAGACCTTATATTGCGCCATTTTTCCTTGCAGTCCGCAACTGTAAAAAAAACATTATATATATATAGGTATATATATATATACAGGGTGTATTTAAATTAATGTCGGGCCTTTCAGGGGGTTGATCTATAACGAAAACTGATCAACTTTTGTTCTACGACTTTTGGAAATTCGCAAGTTATTTTTCATCGTTCTCATACATTTTGAGGTTAGGTTTTTTAAAAAATGTATGGAGAAGACAAAAAAATTTTTGCGAATTTCCCATAAGTCACAGAACAAAAGTTGTTCATTTGTCGATATGGATCAACTTCTGAAAGGCCCGACATTAATTTAAATACACCCTGTATATAACACAGACCATCATTGATAACGCATCCTCACTCACACTCTAGAACCTTTTCACTCAAATTCGTGTGATTTTTTTTAGGTATCTTGGTACGGGGGCTACTTACACCTCATTGGCGCTTTACTTTGCAAGAGGTATTAGTACTGTGTCAGATATAGTTACTGAGACAACTGAAGCAATTTGGAGAGTACTACAACAAGATTATATGTCCATACCTTCTAAAGAACGATGGAAAGAGATATCAAATCGTTTCTACGAACTCTGGAATATGCCAAATTGTTTGGGTGCCATGGACGGGAAACACGTAAGAATCCAACAATTGCCCAACTCTGGGTCAACAAATTATAATTATAAGGGTTACCATTCCATCATATTATTTGCTATTTGTGATGCTGATGGTCTATTTACAATGATTGAAACAGGATATGCTGGAAGAAATAGCGACGGCGGTGTTTTTAGGTCTTCAGCTCTAAGCTACTGGCTAGAACGAGATGGTATTAATATTCCTACAGCGGCTCCATTACCCCATGATAATACGCAACAAGAAGTGCCATATTATTTTGTAGCAGATAATGCATTTCCATTGACACGCAGACTGATGCGTCCATATCCGATGGCCAGAATCACGAATGAAAAACGAATCTACAACTACAGACATTCTAGAGCGCGAAAAACTATTGAATGTGCTTTTGGGATGATGACACAAAAATTCCAAGTTTTTTTGACTCCTATTCGTTGTTTAAGATATGAAACAATAAACAATATTATAAAATCAGCATGTGTCCTACACAATTTTATCAGATCAAAAGACGGAATATCATATTCTCCTGTTGATATTGAGAACACCGCACAAACTCGTAACTTTGAACAGAATGTAATTCATGTAAATGCCGTATCATCCGGACTGGTTGTACGAAAATACTTAACTAACTACTTTACCACTCCGCAAGGAGCCCTTCCATGGCAAAACAATTATTGTGTATAAAATATTAAAAGAAAATACGTACCAGACAAAGATATTTTACTTGATATTTCACTCCATGCCTTTTCTGTGATGTCCTTTTTGGAGTATTCTGCTAATTTGAAGTTGTATAAAGCAGGATGCTTTTCAATTTCTTGCACCAAAACGAGTTGAATATCTTTTTCCGCCGCCATTTGTTTTCAAACGCGATCAAAAAACATGCCACAACTCTGTAAATGCCGAGCGCATACTGGACAGTGCATACCGAGGCGCGGTAAAACGAAACGATCCCGCCCCGCTCCCGCGCGTACCGAGCCAATCAGGAAGCGTTGATTGAAATATAGGCGCTCGGTAAGTTTGCGGTACCGCGTATACCGAGCACACCGATACCGCACCGACCAGTCAGGAAACGGCCTAAGGTAGGTATTAAAACACGAGTGGGAGTTTAAAAAACGAGCCTTGGCGAGTTTTTTAATAGTATTCCACGAGTGTTTTAATACCGAGTTATGTGCAGTCTCATACACTACTTTATCTACACTCATTACATTTATTATATATTTCAAAAATAAAGCAAATCAATATTAATTATAAAATGTGAATTGGTGCCAAACCCCACTCATAGGAGTCCATACGGTCTATTCCTTCTAAATTCAAAATTCTAATTTTAAAAACGTTTCTGATTGTTGCCGGCTAAAGAAGAGCTTGAAAGAGTTGGAAGTCAGGGCCGGTAAATCCTACGGTTGCCATGGAGACTGTAAATTTAAGAAATATAAGTGTTTTATAATGAGTGACAGCTGTCTAAATATTTATTCATCAATAACCTAAAGTATTATTAAAACCGGCACATTTGCATGCGCCATGGTTACTCCAACCCCGAAATATCGGGGTCTCAACAACAAATTTAAGCTGTTTGCGCCCAAGGTATTTTTTATAACCCATTTTTTATGTATACCAACCACTTGAGCGCTTGTTATCGATCTTCCGACCAGATGTTTATACTTACAGCATCTCTAATTACATTTATGAGAAGCTGATGAAACAAAAAAATTTGATAAAGCTATTGGACAGATTTTTGACGTGTTTTGTTTTAATAATCGGCGTTCGAACTCGACCTTTATGTAAACAAAGAGCAATAGTGCGGTCCATGCGATTTTTTTTCATATAGTTATTGATGAAATAACATAAAAGAATTGTATAAATATTTATTCATGTACATGAAAAAACCTATCGAATAAGAGTTTAATATAGAGATAAAAAAAAAAATCTTTATATTTTTTTTTAATATAATGCAATAGTTACAAGGAAAAGGGTGGGGGATTCCCAGATCCGCATCATATAATGCCACCGGTCCTTGTCTGGTTCATGGTAAAAATTTAGGTTTTTAATTAAAGATATAGATAAATAATATTTAGATAAGTTAACCCTCTGAACAATTATTTAAATAAAGCTATCCATACTAAAACCTATTTTAAAATGTGAAAGTGTGTTTGTTTGTTTATTTACGTCCAAACGGAGCAAGAAATCGATTTGAGTGATAGTATGAGAATAGTTTGGGACCTGAAGGATATAATTATGCCACTTTTTATCCCGGAAAAATATCACATTCTCGCGGGATAACGTCGCGTCGTCATGTAGTCAACGCGGGTAAAGCCGCGGGTGGAAGGCTAGTTATAATTGCTTAGATCGTAAGACAATATATATTTTTCTTTAGGTAAGTACTACCTATACTCCTTCTACAGTTTCAATAGGCAATGAAAACCTACTCAAAACATCAAGCTGGTTTAACCCGTAAAACGGCGCTTGCTTACAAATTTTAACCCTGCGTTGCTGTGTTGAAATGTTTATATTCACCGTAAAATAATTTATTAGATACGTTTGCTTACAAGTTATTTCCCTCGGGGTGAACCGGTAGACTTTGGCGTAGTTTATCAAAGAGCTGAGTATTGTAAAAGGGGTTTTATTTAAATAACAACTTTTAGTTTATGTGTTGAATAATTTAAGTGTTTTCTTGGAATACAGTTAGCGTTCGCTTCAATTGTTAATGTTAATTTAAGGAAAGGAGGAGGAAGTTAATATAAATTATCATAAATATTGGACACCATCACTTACATTGTTCCAATACCAAACTATAGAAGCTCGAGCACTACTTACTATTATGGAAGTTGAAAACAACAACGAGTAATTACCGGGTTCCACCATCTATCTGTCTGAATCTCGATGCTCCAAAACTTATTTGGCATAGCACACTTGGCATAATTTTCTTATGACGAGTTGTTGTAATGCAGAGTACCCCAGAGTAGTTTCAGCACGCGTAGGCGCGAAGAAGGAGCGAGGCGGCCCGTGAGCTGAGGAACTGCGATGAGCGAGAACCATCTGCGACGATAAACTCGCCGGACCGGCAGAACCTGCAGCGCCGGAGCTGTGACAGAACCCATGCCTGCTGCATGTTGCACGCTTGTCTGCTCGCTGCGTGCTTGCTTGCACACTGCATGCTTGTTTGCATGTTGCATGCGTGCTTGCATGCTGCATGCTTGCATACCTAAATGCTTGCTGCTTGCATGTTTGTGAATTACTTTTATATTAGGAAATAAAAATCACATTTTATTATGTTCATAATAATCAAGTCTCATTTAGTCTTATTTATTGCTTCATTTATGCAAAACGTATTTTAAAATACGATATAATTAATTTTCTGCTATGTGACGTGAATGCTAAAATACGAGTCTGACTGTTAACTTTACTGTTAACTTTCTGCGATAAGATGGTTCTGATCTTATTATAGATATTATAGATACGCCTTTATTATAGATACCATATTTATGCGAAAAGACGATTCTGTCTAAAAACTTCTGCGATTTGAATGAATGCTAGATGAGCGTATGGAGTGTTTGCCAAACGATTTTCTACGAAATGAAGTTTCTGCCGTCCGTTGATATTCAAAACAATAAATTTAACCGCCTCTGTGGTCTAGTAGTTTATACCACCGATTTCAGACCCAGGGGTACCGGGTTCGATTCCCAGTGGGGGTACATATTGTATTCGGTTTGGTTGGTGGTAGGACTTGTTCTTAGTCCGCCTGGCTAGCTACCACCATCTTATCTAAGTCTGACGCCATAACAATTATGTTTTCAGCATGATTGTGTTCCGGCAGTTAGACATAAGATAGCCAGTTCCTCAGTGATTGAGGATTCCGGGAGTAGTGCGCGGTTCGTGGCCTGCCTGGCCACGAACATGCGCGGCGGCGACAGCGACGAGCGAATTGCGCAATCATTGCGCGCTCGCAATCGCAACAGACGCCTAATCAAATTAGTCAGTTATACCACAGCCGTCTCTATCGTCTTCTACACGCCATGCCATGATACGGAACGGCAACATTGCTGTGAACCGGTTTACTCCTCTGAGTACTAAATCCTATGGAGGTGGCATACCTACGAAAAAGTGAGGTGTAACTAAGTCACAATGTAAGAAAATCTTGGAATTCAATTTCAAACTACTTCTAATTGTCGTATTAATCGGTCCGTCAAAATCGGTCCAGCCGTTTCAGAGATTAACCGGAACAAACAGACAAACAGACAAAATGTACCGTATATTTAATCATATGCACGAAGTAAAAAGCGGTTATTTAATGTTACAAACAGACACTCCAATTTTATTTATTTGTATAGATGTATAGAAGATATGCCATCTCCATAGGATTCAGTACTCGAGGTTTACTCGCTGTTTACCTGTCAAACGGTGCAAACGGTGTCAAATCGGTTCACTTAAAACTACGTTGCCAACTTTATGCGCATGGCTTGTAGAAGACGATAGAGATGGCTGTGGTTATACGCACCAACTGATCCGCAATTCGCTTGTCCACAGCCTTCGAGCAACGCGGGTCTTCCGTCCCGGAAGGGAGTAGCCTTAGCGAGTTTACTCTATTCAAATAGTTCTGTCGTTTTTTGGGGGGGGAAATGTGCACACAAGTGCAATTCCGTATACTTACATACAAAAACAATACTGTAAAGACGACACTAACACATAGAAAATGAAACAATACAGCGACAATTCGTGTACGGATGAGTCACAGCTCACTCGCACATTGCCTCGATTTCAACGTAAATAGGGCTGGACTCAACTGTCGATGCAGCAATATCGATAAATTTCAATTTCGGAAGAAGGACTAATAAAAGTAACAAACTGAAACATATTACTAATATTATTTTTATTTATCGGTTAAACAATTATTGCTTAAATAGTGGATCCTCGCCGTTTTACCCGTGTGGTACCCGTTCCCGTGGGAATGTCGGAATAAAATATAGTCTATAGCCTTCCTCTCTAAATGGACTATCCAACAATGAAATAATTTTTCAATTCGGTTCAGTAGTTTCTGAGATTAGCGCGTTTAAACAAACAAACTCTTCAGCTTTATAATATTAGTTAAGATTTCTTATAATTATTATTAGGTATTTATGTAGGATCTTACTAACAGTTTTTGATATTCTATTATATAAAAATCTCGTGTCACGGTTTTTGTGGTTGCGCTTCTCCAAAACGGTTCGAACGATTTTGTAGTAATGTTTTTTTTCTTGGTAGGTACGAGAATAGTAATAACACTTAATATTATACCGCTATTTCTAAGAGCTGATGATTTTATACCGCAATCGCTACTGATGATCTGTTTTGTAAGAGTGCGACCACATACGCGCTGTGACACGAGATATTAAAATTCAAAATTGCTATTTAGGTTGAGATTACAACACTTGTGAACGTCAAAGCAGCTACGCCATCAGTTCGCAAATCCTACGGCGGGAGACCTTTAAGGGCAATCTTTTTCTCCCTGTTATATTTTATACAGAGTCGTCAAATTGAAATTGAAGTCCATCACAATAGAATACTTAATTTAAGTAGTAACATTTGCTCTTAATATTATATAATGTAACATATAACAGTAAACCATTTTCAACTAAACAAGAAATCAAATATGTCAACATGTTAGGCATAGCTGAACTTGTAGATCCAGCAGTATTGTAAGATGGTTCAATGGGTTATGAATGGCTCTGGAAAATAAGTATAACAGTGAGATGCAATTTTGTGACTTTATTAAAACACCGAGAATACTTAGAAGACTTGCGGCAAAAATGCAGTCTGTTATTAAATTTGGTACATATTGAATTTTTCGTTATTATTCTCTTTTTCTTTGGAAGGGCTTGAAAATCGGATGACATGAAATGGGTCGAGCAAATTACACTGCTCCGCTTGAGATCCCAGGTTTGCTTATTATTGCAAAAACTTTTCCATGAATTCTTTAATTCAGGATTTTTATGGAAGCTGTAAACACAAAAAGTGCGATAAAAAAACAATGAAATCATAATGCTTTCATCATATTTTATCCAAAAAAAAAAAATAGGCCGCTGTGGATATCGATCGGACGGGCCTATTATTTTTATAACGTATATTCTACACCGCCGTGTCTTCATTCATACTTGATGTTACGGAACCCTTAGTGCGCGAGTCTGACTTGCTCTTGATCGGTTTTTGTTTATTCTAATTACATGCTAGGTAACCCAATAATAATAACGTACTATAGTATAGTTCATATAAAACCATGATAACAATCATTTGTACATATGAATAAATAACGTCTCGTCGCGTCGCTAACTGCCACTCAAATTTATCGACAAACATTATGACATGTAACGGTAACATCACTGTGTTGCCCATCGTCGGCGAGAAGTCGGATTTATCGCGCGACCGATCTGAAATTTGTATAAACCGTTCGAGCTAACATGACAGCTGCAGGTTATACCCGTCCTTCTCACTCTCCGGGCATGCGGAATCGAGTGAAAGAGAAGAGTATAAACTGCAGGCGTCATGTTTGCTCGACAGAGTTATATGGGCGAGCGGACTTGATGTTGCTGAACAAATCCGTCAACAATTTAAGAATAAAATATGCGAATTTGGTATTTAAATGTAATTAAATAGCAATAATATGATCAGAATTTACTTGCATGTGAAATGTTACACCATCTTTTTGTTAACTTGATGTTCCAGACCTTTTTTCTACAGCAAAAAACTGAGCAATTCGGCATTTTTAATACTGCGGCGTTCACTTGCGCGACTGGACTCGGTCTAGTAAAAAATCTGAGTGCAACTAGTTTTTATAAACGCCTATGCCCACTTGGGCTAGTGCTCTGACAGAGGGGAAATGCTTCGTATGCCTACTCCCTTCCGAGACGGAAGGCCCGCGTTGCTCGAAGTCCACAGCCATCTCTATCGTCTTCTACAAGCCATGCGCATAAAGTTGGCAACGTAGTTTTAAGTGAACCGATTTGACACCGTTTGCACCGTTTGACAGGTAAACAGCGAGTAAACCTCGAGTACTGAATCCTATGGAGATGGCATATCTTCTATACATCTATACAAATAAATAAAATTGGAGTGTCTGTTTGTAACATTAAATAACCGCTTTTTACTACGTGCATATGATTAAATATACGGTACATATACCAAAAAGACATGTTTTACAATTTTTGTCTGTCTGTCTGTTTGTTCCGGCTAATCTCTGAAACGGCTGGACCAATTTTGACGGAACGATTAATATACAAATAAATAGTATAAGTAATAAGTTGGAAAACTGTTTACTGCATAATAAAGTTCGGATGTTGTTTTATATGATATGAGATTCAAACATACAGCCCACGTGAAAGTATGGGTTACGTTTGGATAAAATTCTGGTGACATTTTAAGATAGTACAAACAGATTTATCTGTTTGTACTATTAATCGGGTCTATTGATGTGTTTTATTGTGTATTCTCTAGGTAAATTTTAAACAAAAACATATCTTATAGGATTGTTCTGCCATATAAAAATCCTGCCATAGCAACAGAAGAAATGCTTCTTTTGTGTCATACATTTACAGGGTTCACGATTCATCGAAAAAAATAACTTATGTCTCTTTGTCTCCGTAACTTTTATGACCAGAAACCTTGCTTCATTATTCTGGGGCACATAATACTATCCAATTAGGCTTTGATACTAATTTCGTGTTACCAAACTTCTCTGGACCAGTATAATAATACCCAAAGGTATATTTAGCGAGACTCCCCTATAACGATTCTCTCGGCAATTTTCTCTGATGTAGACCAAAATTGGCAGGCAAAAGTTTTGGGATATTCTTTGTATTGTGTTGAAACATTGGCATCGTTCCAGGTCTTGGTGTGTGTGATAAGAAGGAATAATATTTTCATTTCGTAATGTTTATTTTTTTATTAAAGGATATGATTTGCCTTTGATGGCCGTGGCAGAACTTCAGAGATAGCAATTGTTTTTATTTATTTATATTATGTTCACGTTATTGTGTGTCATAATATTTCGTGGAATTTGATCGCAGTGTCCATTCTTAAAACAATAATTCGAGCTGAAAATATTGAGATTTTAAGTATAAATATTCACCCTGTGCGCTTTAAAAGCTTGCATCATTGACGATTCCTCAATTGTAGACAAAAAAAGAAAAATATGTCGAAATTATAAGTGCTTTTACAACTAAAATCACTAAACATTTAACATAAGAAATTTGACTATTATGAATCACTTATTCCCTTGAAAGGTTAGGTACAACTCATTAGTTTTGGTTCGATACTGTTTGGATTTTATATTGAGTTAAAATAAAATACGTAATCGTCATTGGTGATTCACACAGTAGCTATGGAACTGCAAAATGTCGTGGCGACATCAATGAAAACCAGGAAATGTAATAAATGAATTGAATACAAACAAACACGGCGCACCGATAACGTTAGAGATTTTAACTACTCGTTTTAATGCAGGCGCCATCAAACTCTCAAGACGTTTATTGCTATTATAAATCTTACTACCGATAATGCTTGTGAAAATAGTCTAACATAATAAACAATGTGAAATTTAATTACATTTTTGTAGTTTTTCAGTATACTACAACGATACAGGTAAATTTAATTTTGAAACCGAGATCATTACTACTACGAGAACATTAGTCATGCTCATCATTACCTAAATCTATACAGGGTGGAATCATTATCATGATACCTGAGAGAAAGAAGCAAGGAAAGGAAAAAATTAAAGACATCATGGATTCGATGTCGAACCAAGTCAAGGAGTAATTATTTAATGAATAGATTCGTGCCTTAATATATCTTTTATTCGTGATTTACAGACACGACTCTTTACAACAAAAATAAACCGCCTTCAAAATTTTTTTTTAAATTGAGAATATCTCGTAAACGCTGCGTGTAGCTAAAATCTAACAAATTTTCAACCCCCCTACGGTACTCCCGGAGATACGTATAAGGAATCCGATAGACATATATTTATTTTTATTTTTTTTGTTATTTCAGAACTTCAAATTTTTTCAAACAGGCGTAGCCTTTGCCCGTCTAGCGCTATGATGTATCCGAACGCCAAAGAAAGACTGTAATAGGTAGGTAGTTTGAGTTGTCTTTATTGCTTTCTAATAGAGGGCTTTGAAAAGCAGAGTGTATTACTCGGCCGCAAAATTATTTTCACCTCGGGCGGCGTAAGTATATATATAATTTTGCTCCCTTGTAATACAATCTGCTTTGTTAATGCACCTAAAAGGTCCCCTAGGAATAGTTTTTGTACCTCAAAAAAAACCTTTTGAATAAATACAAATCTCCAGCCTATTTATCCCGATAAAAAAGAGATGCGTAGCTTTTAAAAAATAAAAGAATATAAATACCAAATATTTTTGCTAACAGATTTGCTAAGAAAATAATTCGCTAACTTATCGCTCGGCCATCGATTAATCCAGACGAGTAATCAGCCATAACAGCATCTGGCGGCAATGGCGTGATTGACCGACTTGTTTGTATTGTTCAGAAGCCGGCTTTGTTGATCCCTAGACCCTAATCAATTTATCGCTCTTTGGGTCACATTAGGTTGTGAAAATATGTTGGTTATGATAAAGTGCTGAAAATCAAAAGTTCTGAATATCTTATTATTTTTATGTGATGTGTTTGTAATTTGGTTGGTGGTAGAACTCGTTTAAATACTGCCTGGCTAGCTACCACCATCTTAGCTATGTCTGACGCCATAACAACAACTACCTGTAGTAGTTGAGGACCTGCGCGAAGACTCCTGCGTGCCTGTCGAAGAAGTACTTGTTCAGCACCGGGTCGTAGTTGGCGAGCGTCTCCGTCGACCGGGAGAGGCGCGTCGCCGGAATCTTGTTCAGGGTCACTTTGTTAATGCGACGAGGGACAGCGCAGAAGTCCTTGGATGACAATGCACGATGGCCTCCTTTAGCTGAGTCTGTAACCCTCCTACCCCTCCTAACTTAATTTTTTTTGATTTTCTAATTTCTAATTAACTACCTAGTTGCTTATTTCTATTTAATAACGCTTCTATATAATAAAATACCGATACAATAAACAATCCTACTTTGTACCCTGTATTTTAATGGAAGTTCTTTATGTATGTTCTATCTAACTAAGAAATTCAGTATAAATTAATTATCATGACCTACAAATTACTATGACTATTTTACCGAACCCGAACCTAACCCTAATTTTGATAGTAAGTTAATGAAGCTTTTATAGATCTGAGGGGGCACGTGAAGTTTAGTGGATACCCTGGTTGATTAGCGTAGAACCCTTGATTCGTTCAGAGAAGCAACTTAGCGTTCTAACTAACAAAGTTTCTTCCTATTGAACTCTACTAATATCCTACAATTCTACTAGCCTCCTTAGTATAAAATCCTTCCAAGGAATTGATAGCTTCCTATATGATTGTCTAAGTTAACCAATTTAACCTATTATCTCATCTACTAGAACTTTCATAACTTATCGACTATATAGGTTAATAATAGAACTCTAGAAGTACTTAATCAAACTAATGGTCTAGATCTTGGATGACTAATAGATGACTAAAGTAAGTACTAATCTCTCTGTTCCCTTAGCAAATATAACCAACTTCTGGTCTCCTACTTTGCTTATATAGATTAGTTGTTTGTGTAGTCAAATGGTGGTAAACTACTAATTGCCTCTAGTATAGATAATTTAGGATACTAAATTCCCTAGCTCCCTGAGTAGTTTTGGATAGTCATGTTAAATGTACAAATACAATTCCATCTGGTTACTCTATTCTCTTAGAACAACGACTGCTTCCGGCTATGATACAAACCTTAGTACCAGTTACCTACTCTCCACTCATACCTAGACATTATCATAGAACAGCTGGGTTGCTATGAATGTTTAACTGAAGTGAAGGCTTTTATACCTACTTTCTCCCTATCTAATCCTATTCCATATGATGAATTGGTGATGGAAGTTATGAATTGATACTGAAGGTTCCCTGGTGTCATGCAGAGCTTTAGCACACTAAGTGAAGCGACCAGTACAACACCTGTCAATAAAATACTACTGATATAAAGGAAAACCTATGATGCCACTACTTGACTAACTGAATATTAGAACCAAAACATTGCAGAATGCTATTTCTTTGATATACTACTTTAGAGATTATTTAGGATCCAACACTATGTGTGTTTCCTGTCTTCGCTCACCGCTTTTTCAATCATGACAGACTGTAATGAAATTACAGCTCAGTCCTGTGCATCAACCCTCCCGACAGCTGTCTAACATAATTATATTAAATGAAACCCATGTTGTGCTCTATTTACATATTTATATACAGTCTAATCTAACATTATCATAGATCTAAGCCTAGGTTCAGAATTCCGGGTTAGACTAGCATGTTTTGAGGTTAGAAATACAATATATAGTTACTTTCATCTTGATAGATTCTTTCCAATTCTTTTAAATTATTATTCTAGGTCTGGCAAAGGAATACGCCCCATACCTCCGCGTATCCAGTGATTTCGTCCTAGCATTTTTATCTCCTCCAGACTTTCCTAATGCACTTGATAGAATATGATTCAATATTAGTTACACTCTTTCCTTTACTGTGAGTGAGCTAATTGCTAGCTTTAATTATAGTCATAATGATTTACAACTAAGTATTTCTGTTCAATAATAATTCATATGACTACTATAATGTAATTTAGTGCATATTAAGGTCAAGACGACCAATCTAAGTAATGATTTTATGTTGGAACAGCTGATTTTTAACATTCTGACCTCTTGGTTATACTGGCTTAACCACAGGATTCTGACTGACTTTAGCGACTAATCTCATGTTTTATTTATTACCTATGGGACCTTTCCTGTAAGTAACACTGAGATACAGCTGGTGCTTATGAACGCTACAAGCAATGTGACACCTGCATATAGACAACTATAAGTAATTTTTAGCTAATTTCCATCACCAAAGCGTTACTCCTAAATTCCCCCAGGTGATCAAACCATCCAGACATATTGCACTATCTACCATTCCCTTACAAGGAAAACTACTGCTCAGCTGATTTCACAGAAACATGTTTTAGACAGATAATCAAAACCACTATGGCAACGAATTCCTCGCCAGAGCCAGCAGTTGAGTCAACCTTACACTCAGATTTCTATCTTTCAACTTATCTTTGTGCCCAGCTGATCAGCAAGTTCTAGGTCTAAATTATAAGAGTGCCTCTGGGAAAACTAAAGCAGGACAATCTGATCACTTTAAGACTATACCCAGTTTATTTTGTAACAATAAAATAATGTTGGTTATCACTGATAAAGGTTAGGTAGTACCAAGCCCTAAGCTAGTTTCTAGACAAACTCTAGGCAATTCACAGCACTAAGTTCACACACACAAGTTATGCTTCTGTCACAGCAAGGACACCTTTATTTTGCTCCAAAGCTAATTTCATCCACAATTCATATTGATGGTAGTTAATTTCACGAGAACGATTCATACAATCGCCCGGGTTCGTTCGTTTAGATATTTGTCTCGAATGACAAGTTTAGCTACTAAGCGTCATGTCAAGTCCAAGTGACTCGATCAAAGCGTCTCTCCGCCATCTTGTAATTTTTATTAAATTGCATTTTCCTCTAGGTTCAACCAAAATATCCCTAGGGTTGTCTACGATCGATTTTCTCTCACAAATTCAATTTCTAAGGTACCTAAACATAACTTTCTCATAGACTTTATGAATCTACTTTGGAAATCTATACTGATACCTCGACTTAGCGTCCTGGTCATTATTCCCGCCTTTTTCCTACGCAACGCAACAAACTTTTGGCGCGTAAATTTTTCCTGACTCGCTGTTTTTTCTACACTCAATCTACCTACTCTGTATACCAAACCGTACAGTGTACATTTAGCTTCTGCAATACACCCCCCCCAACTGCAAGAAGCCAAACCTACTAGCACGCTAGTTATAATTTTTGACCTGCCTACTTTTCGACTAAATGCGACTTTCCTATCAAACAAAGGTTTGGTGCCTGTTTCACCAAAACTGGAGCCCAATTCTGTACAGCGTGGGTGAGTGCGCCCTCCTAAAATCCTATCGCTCATCCGTGGTCTCGCTGTGTGGGAAGGAACAGCGAGACGCCCTAGCAAGTGTATGGTTTGAAAAAGCCGCAACTGGTCGCGATTCCGGAGGTACCCTCCACATTGTCCCAGGCTTGTTAACTGTCAATTCCCTCGCTTGCAGCCCGCTTCCTCAAACCATGTGGAACTCAAAGCATCTTCCACTGGACGCTCACCCAACGATCCACAGCGTTGGGTTGTTGGACCTAGCCCCCCCCTTGTGAATCTTGCCTGAAGAAAGCCCGGAGTCATGAGCAAATGTACTCCTGAAGAAACAAATCCCTATGCGCCCAAGTGAAAGGTTCACCCTCTCTGATTCAAATCACCCATTTTCTAAGATTTTACTTGGGAATAATTTACTTTAATTGAAATGCTTTCTGTAATCAAACTAGACCTTTTAATTTCGGATCCAATTTACCAGTCAGAATTCCAAAATTAAAACGTTTAAAAGATCGCGAACCCAAAAACGCCCTATGATTGGCAAGAATTCACTGTACACTTTTCTTGAAGACTAATTCTTGCTTGATTTAAAAATAAACTTCTTCAAAAACGACGCTTTCTTACAGAGGAGAGTGAAGCGGCGTCGCACGCCAGGGGAGCAATTTTCAGATGTTGACGCCCGTAGAACCGGAGAATATAAGAGAGCGAGCGTCGCCCCTCCAAACCTTTTATACCTCTCGATTTCCCAAGCGACGCTATCCGTAGCGTCGCGTCCTCAACGCTCTCTTTTTGAAAAACTTTCCCTCGCCACGCCCCTTTTTTGAAAAACCCTGTTTAAATTACCACAAGCTAACCTCCCATTTTTAGCTTGCTCTACTCCTTACTCTAACCAGCATAATCAAACACCTAACTTTATATAAACGGGTTGCGCGTTGGTACACAATAAATAATAATGCGAAGCCTCCGTTATAACAGTACATTTTGTTTTTATCTAATATAACAGCTTTTCTTTTCTTTGGAAACCTCTACTTTTATATAAATCATTGAGATCTAAACAAAATAAGGCACACTTTTGATCACCTCTGCCTAATGAGCGAAAGAGAAGAAGATATGTTTTCATGACTACCAACCTCAGCTTCTAAAAAATCCTCAATTTCGTTCAGAAACCTTGGATAGCTACAAGACTTCTAATATTAAGTTATAAAATTTACTAAACTATTCAAAATACTACCTTCTCACATAATATAAACACATTATTTTGTATGATTCCTTTTTTTATTTACGAATGAAAACTATTATCAAAATTGTAATTGTTCGAACATAATTTCCGAACGTATCACCTCTAGCCAATATACATTTGAAACTTTGAACCTTATCTAAGATAGAAAACAATATTCTGTACTTTTGATTATTTAACCCATATTTTTATTTAAGTTATACATAATGTTAATTTAACATTCTGTGAGTACAACCTTTTCTCTATACTTATGTGCACTCATTTGACTTGCTTTAGTTCCCAACTCTGCCGCTAGGAGCATCTATGTTTACCTGTCATAACCTATCAGTATTTTGCTAACATTGTATAAAATAAATATTTAGCTCCAAACATAATAATTAGACTGATGTGATGTAATTAACCAGAGTTCACATGTGTAACCAATAAATATGCCGAACACATATTGTGCCACTAACACGCCTGTAAACAAACATGCCTACAAACTCTGTTGCCTACAAACCTGTCAGTTTACAAATATGTCTAAAATAACATGCTCAAGGTTTATACAATCTGCACAGCTATTGTTTCAAGGTGAGATCCACTATAATCTCTAAATTGCTACCTCCAAGGTCAGATATAAATAAACACTATTGTTTTTATTTACTTTTAAACCTCTTCTTTTTTTCAGAAATCAATCCGTGCACATTTGAGAACAATTATTTAAGACTCAAGACTTCAAGAATGAATGTATACCCACTGAAGATATAATGCATTTCGCAAATAAAGCTAATTTTTGTTTTCTAAACCAATTTGTATCGAGCTTTCACCTCCAAAACATCAACCAATACTTCCCAAGGACCCAAGGTTAGCATTATCATTCTATTTTATACAAAAGCCAATAAATATTTGAAATATAATAACAAGTGCAATTCTGTACCGTTACAGCCGACCCCAAAATTCTTCAAAGGTGACAGTACCAAGTATTGGATCCGGAGTAGAATTTTCTTTCTATCCAAATCTCTAATATTTCTTTTTACACATATATTTATATATATAGACATGTTTTTTTTTTTTTTTTTTTTTTTATCTATATATATATTATTATTATTTTTATATCAATATATATATATATATATATATTTTATATATATATATATATATATCCCTATCTCTTATTATTTTCCCAAAATCAAAGAATTGAATCAATTTGGACCAAGGAAAACTACAATGCTCTTTGTCCTACCAAAGGACATTGCGGCCTCCGACCCCTATCGAATCAATTTTTAGTGAGCCCTAGTGATTATGTAATTAAGAGTGTAGAGTGTATTTAGACCAAAATAATATCAAAAGTTATCAAGCGAGCTTTAAGTGATTTTTATTGCTTTATCCAAATTCATCGTATGTATATCCGACACCAGAGACGTACAAAGCATGGTGAAAGGTACGGGTTGTGAATCCGTAGTTTAGAATAAACTCGCCTTGGTGTATAAACTGTAATCCAACCTTACGATTACATGGCGTTCTAGCGCAGCATTTTATACCCCCAAAGTGCCCCTGCATATCCCTGTACGCCCCCTTCTAAATGAAGCATATACAAAGACCTTTTTGTCAAAAAGCTTACTCAAAACTCTGGAATAGCCTCCGATATCACTTTGGAGAATGTATAGTTGTCGAGTTAAACATGGTCCGACCCTGACCCACGGGAAGTGTAAATTTTGTACAGGCGTTTACACCGGGACAAGATACAAACATAAACACTGTTTGTATATATATTTTTTTTTTTTATTTATCCTAACACCAAAGTCCCACTGTACAAAATTCAAGTCTGTTAACACGTGCTCTACGCCTATCCCTATCACGTGCTGTTGTGTGCGGATCTTATCTTTTGGGTTAATAATAACATTTGTATGCAGGCTTCACATGTGTTATAACCCAAAGCCCTTCAAATAGAATCTCTTTTTTTTTCTAACTACTCCTTATCTAGGTTAGATCCTCACTCTAATCATCTTTTCTTTTCACACGTCGTTCACTATCTTCTTTCGCTAGCCTACTTTCACGCCACCTAAGGTTGCACCACAGCTACAACCTGCATACATATTATTTATCTAAGTAGAAGGTACTCTATTAATATTTAAAATCAACAAATACATAGACTGTCACCTCATAAAATTTTATATAAAAACCCCAGCTTATTGATACAGTAACCCAAATTAATTACTATATGCAAAAAATAAAGTTTCTCATAGTGCTTCTATGCGCTTATATTCTTACTCAAAACATGTTCATTAATACGCGTCCCTATTTCATCCACCCCTACTAGTACGCAACCCTATGCAACTTTCCCTATCAATACGCTACCCTACGCAATACTTCCTTGTCTGTACGCAACCTACTCAATGTATCCTACCACCACGCAACCCCTACGCAATACTTCCTCGCCTGTGCGCAATCTACTCGGTGTATCCTACCAATACGCAACCCTACGCAATTCTTCTGTCTGTACGCAATCTACTCGATGTTACTTACCAATACGCAACCCTACTTGTTATACAGTCAATCATGTAACACACGATTTGGGTACATTCCTTTTTAATTCCTATTATTTCTTGCTCCGCCAACCTCTATTAACCTTAATAAATTTTCAACCAAAAGCACTATAACCTTGAAGCTTTTGATGATTTTAATATCAAGCTTTTAATTTTGATTATGTTATTTCTCTTCCTTTTGATATTCTGAGAGCCTAAATTTAATCAATTCCGAATGAACTACCATCACCAGTAGAGGAAAGGCAAATTTTCCCTTCAACATGTATACCTACCTAATAAAAATTACCCCCCCGGTAAGAAAAGCCGCCAACACTCCCCTCTATCTGACCTTACAACTTTCTAGCAACTTGAGTATTTGAATATCCTTTTAATGAATATACTTGAAATTTGGTCTGAAACCTAGTAGTACGATAAAACAACTTGAATGAACTAACTCCTTTGAGCAAATGTAATCTTTATTAGGCTGGTAATATTTTTTTTTTTTTTTCAGCCTAATACTAGAGTTGCTAAAATTTGTTTGTAAGCTCAGGTAGGCTTTTCCCAGTCCCGACAACCGTTATACAAAGTTACCCCAGTATCGTTTATTGTTCAATTCAAAGTTACATTCCATATAAATATTAATATAATTAAGTTTACATAAAATTTTACATAAGTTCAAGGATATCGCAACAATCCTGCATTCAAATCAACCATTTTCCAGCTAGTTAATGGAAGGAAATAAAATACCTTTCTATTTAGTTAACACAATATAAAATATCATATTTTCCCAAGGGTACCATGTCGCAAAATTAACTTATTAAATTTAAACAATTTTATGGCAATAAAACTTTTATTCAAGATTCCTTTTTTTTTTCGGATTGGTTTATCTACTTTGTTTTACTACAGTTACCTTTACTAACATACCACAACTTACGTTGTTTCCCCAAATCACACCGCAATGCAATTCTTTTATATTAATCACTATATTTTAAAATTTCATTTTACTAGCCTAACACAACACAAATTAATTTCGATTTTCCTTCAGGGAAACTATACTAAATTATTTTAATAATTTCTGAACAAGTGTGTTTTCACTACCCTTTTATTTGATTTTAACGTTACATTTACCTATCCTAATACAACACAATTTAATTTAGATTTTCCTTCAGGGAAAATAATGCTAAATAAATTGATAACCTTGGACAAATGTATGGCATTTTATTAATTGATTTTAAAGTTACATTTTCCTAACCTAACACAACACAAGTTAATTTGGACTTCCTTTAGGGAAACCAAAATTAAATTCATTTAATTTAATTGATTTTAAAGTTACATTTTCCTAACCTAACACAACACAGGTTAATTTGGGTTTTCCTTCAGGGAAACCAAAATTAACTTCTTTTAATTAATTGATTTTAAAGTTACATTTTCCTAACCTAACACAACACAGGTTAATTTGGGTTTTCCTTCAGGGAAACAACACTAAGTTTATTTTGTGGCATTTTATTAATTGATTTTAAAGTTACATTTACCTACCCTAACACAACACAAGTGAATTTGGGTTTTCCTTCAGGGAAAAACAATTTTTAAATTCATTTATAATTGATTTTAAAGTTACATTTACCTACCCTAACACAACACAAGTTAATTTGGGTTTTCCTTCAGGGAAAACAATTTTTAAATTCATTTATAATATTTAGATAGATGTATGGCATTAAACCTCCCTCGCTCCCTTCCAGTACTAGGCTCAACAAGTAAATAAACATTTTTGAACGGATTAGCTCCAACCACAAACGGACCCTCATACAATGGCTCGAATTTTTTTGTTATCTTTAGCTTAGCGTCAGACTTATTTAATTTCCTAATTTTTACTAGGTCTCCTATTTGAAATTGAATAATTCTATATCGTTCATTAAATTTATTTTGGCGTATTTGTCCTGCTTTCTTTAAGTTTTCACGAGCTTTTCCTCGGACTTCTTCAACAGGCAGAGCTACTAAATCAATTGGTATCTTATTATCAAATGATAACCTGGTGGGTTCACTATATAAAATCTCACAAGGGGTAAAACCAGTACTCTCATGATATGTGTTATTATATAAAATTTCTAATTTTGGCAATAAATCTACCCAGCCTTTATGATTTGTCCTACAATAAGTTCTAAATAACCGACCTAATTCCTTGTTTACTCTTTCAGTGGTATTAGGTCTAGGATTCCTAACAGTAGTATAAATAACTCTGACCCCTTCTTCCTTCATTTTCTTTTTCCATACTTTACTGGCAAACTGTGATCCATTGTCAGACATTATAGCTTTAGGTTTAATTATTTGGAAAAACTTTTTCACTTTTGTTAATACTGAAATTGCTGTTGCTTTCCTAAGATCATAAAATTTTACAAATTTACTAAAAGAATCTTGAATAACTAAAATATAGCTCATACCAAACTTTCCTGATGGTAAAGGTCCGTATAAATCTACCATGACAATGTCTCCTACATTTTCAGTTATAATTGAACGACAAGGTCCTACATACTTTGCTGTATCACTCTTGGTGACTTGGCACTCGTGACATCCCCTTAAAATTCGTTTAACCTGTTTAGTTAACCCTTTCCAAAAGAATCTATCCCTAATGTATTTAATTATTTTATATGCCCCCTGATGTCCCATTTCTAAATGGACTTGCCAAATAATTTCTTCTCTAAGCGACTCGGGCAAAAATAACACCCGTTTGTCTCCCTCTCCCGGTGAATAGTACAATAAACCATTTTCTAATGAGCATCGTTTAAAGATTTGACTTGACCTACTGTTTACCACGACCCCATTATTAAGTTTTCTAATTATTTCTCCTATTTCGACATCATCTTGCTGTGACCTATCTAGATTCTTTAATTTTTCATGTAGTTCTTTATTTGTCCTATTTTCTGTATAAAATATCCTAGGTGAATTAGTCTTATCCTCTTGCAATAAATCTCCCTCTGGTTGGTATCTAGATAATACATCAGCTACTACATTCTCTCTACCTTTGACATGTTGAACTTCATATTGAAACTGTTCTAAGTAATTTATCCACCTAGTTACCCGGGCATTATATAATTTACTATTTTTTACAAAAATCAAAGCTTTATGGTCTGTACGTATTATTACTTTAGCACCCCGCAAATAAGTCTCAAACTTCTCTAAACAACAAATGATTGAATAAAACTCTTGTTCGGTTACCGTCCAATTTAACTGTGCACCCCTTAATAATTTACTGTGAAACCCTAAAACTTTTACGTCCCCCTGATTATCCATCTGGTACAAAACCCCTGCCAATCCAATTCCCGAACTGTCTGTTTGTAAATAGTAAGGTTGAGAAAAATCTGGATGGTTCAATTCTATGGTCTGAATAAAAAGTGATTTTATTTTCTCAAAAGCAACCTGTTCTACTTGTCCCCAATTCCATCTCTTATCCTTTTTTAATAATTCACATAATGGTTGAGTATGAACACTATATTCCGGTATGAATTTACGATAAAAATTGCAAAGTCCTAAAAACGCCCTGACTTGTTTTAATTTCTTTGGTACTGGAAACAGCTGTATTGACTTAACCTTTTCTGGATCGGTGCTAATCCCGTTAGTTGAAATGATATATCCTAACATCTTTACCTCAGTGCTTAAAAATTCACATTTCTCTAAGTTACACGTTAAACCTGCCTTAGATAATTTTCCCAACACTATGTCTAAATGCTCTAGATGTTGTGACAACGAACCTGTTGTTATAATGGCTAAATCGTCTAAATAATTCACGCAAAAGTCTCTAACTTCGTGTCCTAAAATGAAATCCATTGCTCTACTAAAACTTCCAACTGACGTTTTTAATCCTTGAGGCAAAACATTATAAACATATGACTTCCCATTAAATGAGAATCCGGTATACTTCTTACTAGAATCGGATATGGGGATTTGAAAATAAGCATTATTTAAATCTACTATACTAATAAATCTAGCCCCTTGGAAAGAATTTAGAACATCTAATTGCAACGGTGGTTTTTCTGTCTCCGCTATCATATGCTTATTTATTTCTCTAGCGTCTAATAAAACACGTATAGATCCGTCCCGTTTTAAAGTAAAGGTCAACGGACTACAGTATGGTGTAGAGGTACGACTAATAATCCCTTGCTTTTGCATTTCTATCAACTTCGCTTCTACCTTATCCCTATAAGCATATGGTATTGGATATGTCCGTTTCACTACTGGTGAATGTGATTCCATGGTAATTACATGTTCATAACAATTTGCTCTCCCTAACTTAGAGGTAAATAACTGTCTATGTTTCATTAAAACTCCCTCCAAAGCATCTTGTTTAGTTTTGTCTAATTTTAATTTATGTATTAACTCCTGAATATTACTATCTATATTGTCATCTTCTATTGCTACTAAATTGAATTGCGCTGAAGGACTACTTTCATTTTGAACATTCTCACTTCTATAAAATTTAAATAATTTCATGTCCCCTCCTATCATAATTTCTACTCCCTCTTCCTCTCTATTAAGTATAATGGACGCCTGATTTTCTTTCATCCAATCAAACCCCAGAATTAAATTAGCACTAAGGCCCGGTACAATTAGTACAGTCAAATCGCTTTGGAAAGGTCCTATACCTAAGGCTAATAACGCTATAGTTTTTACTTCTACGCTTTTCTGTCCTACCGCAGTCTTAATAAGCAATGATTTAATCGGCATAGTAGGTATTGTCGTCCTTTTCCCCTTTAGCCTATTCCAAAACTCTTCTGAAATACATGTTATATCGCTACCTGTATCCAATAGTGCTACAACATTTTCATCAAATATTTGAACTAATAGTTCAGACTTAAATATTTGAGTATCTACCTTAGATGTGCGTTCCTCATCAAATATTGCACCTATATTCTCGCTAACATTTACCATAAGTTGCTCGATTTTTAATTTCAACACCTCTACGATTTGACTAGGAATGTTTAGTTCGATAGTTTCCGGCTCAATATAATCTAATCCTACTCCTGTACTGTGATCTTTCGGATTTTGACCTATCGGTACCCTAATGCCTGTATTATTCTGTCCTAGTGATTCACCTGGACACCATTTCATCCTAGCCATCATATGATAAATTCGGTCCCCTGTGGTTGAAGCTGATCCGGAGACTAGAGTCTCAGCCTCCCCTAGTTTAACGCCTCACTACCATTTACATTAAAATTTGTATTATTTTCTAAATTAACTGCATGTACTTCAGCCTCTCTTGGCCTCTGCCACTGCCTATAACCTTGCTGATGTACCTTCTTCTTCTTCTCCCACTCCTTGAAATTCCTAGTCATAACCGTGTTCGGAACATCTTGCTTCTGTATGTCGTCCATGCTTCTTAAAAATTCGGCGGCTTCAATAATAGTTTCTATCTGGCTAGTCGCCCAAACTTGTTGAATAAATTTCGGATAATGCCGCATGATATCTCCGACCAATTGTTTTTCAGGTATGTTGTAACTCAACATCTGTGCCTTTCCAGTTAACTTAAGGAAGTGTTCCACCATGGTGGGAGTTTCCGTTCTATTCCAAACTCCTTGCACTATCTTTCGTCTCAACTCGTTCTGTTCATTTTCTCCCCAGTATGCTTTCAGAAAATCTAATTTAAAGTCAACTAATCCTGTCCACCTCCCTTTATAGATACGGGCCCAATCTCTAGCGTTACCAGTTAGGCACTCTAATATCAAATCCAGTTCATTATTTGATTTCCCGGCTTTCTTCAAATAGGTTTCCAAGTCCTCAATGAAATTAACAGGATGCACAGCTGTTTCACCAAATTTAGGCTTTTCCAAATTTATATTCTTGACGTTCCAAATTATATATTTTTGTTCATCTTCCGTCGGATGGACATCCTTAATTGTTTCTTGCACACAACTACTCCTTATTTCTATGGGATTCAATGATGTAACTTCGGCTACAGACGTCTCTTTTCCTTCATTAGTGGTAACTTGCATAGACTCCTGCACCCTTTTGACCTCTTCGCCCAACACATTAATCTTCCTCGTCAACGCTCCTACCGTTCGGTTTAACATTCGCTGTATAGAGGTCAACTCTTGTGAACGTGTTATCTTGGGCCTCTTAATCACCTTAGCCGCTGGAGATCGCTCCACCGCAGGGCGAGATTCCCTGACTTCTAACGTGTCCCCTTGATCAGAACTATTATGTAACTCCTCTTGCATCACTTGTTCCTCGGTAGATTCATATCGTTTGGGTGCCCGACGAACGCGAACTGGTTTACCCATAATGAATTCTTGCTAATATTTGGTGTATGGTCAGATCTAATCAAACAATTAAAACATAGCTACCCTATAGATCTGGTTTAGTATTATCCAATGTGTTGGATAACAATAAACCAAAATTAATTCCCTTTTAAAAACCGTTCTCTAATTAGATTTAAACATTTACAAAATTTTATTTCCCTTTTTTTTTTCATGTATCTATTGTTTAGGTTATCTCAGTAATTTACCAAACTATGTAATGATTTTATTTTATTTTATTTATTCAGATCCGCTTCATTACTCAACTTAATTTTATTTATTTGGTGTTATTTTATTTTTTTATTTAGTTGCACTATAATCCTATTGAAAAGGTTTTATCATTTCCAAAGCTAACCTATTTTGGCTAAAACAAACCAATGACAAATTCCGACTAACTTTAATATAAATGTTACCAGGGTCACGCCTTTGTAACTAGTTAAAACTTAATCTCCTTCCCTGTCGCAATATCCACCCATTTACTTAATCCTTGACACTATAACCTATTAGTTACTATGTAAATAAGTACCTCTCCATGTTCTGATTAAATCACTGATTGAAATTAAGGTGCAATAAATGCTCTATACTTAAACCCAGGCTATGTTTGTTATTCCTATGAAATATCTATTCCATAATGACAACATTAATTCCTACAGGCTTAACGAAATATGCTATTGATGACAACCTACCTATCTGCCTTATTAACATCACTAAAATATGTAAAACAATATTCTGCCTGACAGATATCAAACCCATTACTCTTTCACTAAACATATCTCCATGAAGTTCGTGTAGCTTCAGCAGTTGCTAACAAGATTCTTTTTAAGAAGGCCTAAACTCACCTAACCTAAAATTAACTAAATTATGAAGTAGCTTACCCAGTAGTTTTAGCTCCCACTATAAGTTAAAAAGAATTTATCCTTTTCTCCTTCCAAAATTCATTTGAATATTTGTTTTAAAACTAAACCTCCAGATGAACTTTCAATACACTTCACTGCTTTTACTAACTTTGTTTTAATAGGTAACATAACACCTTCTTTAACTTTCTATTGATTGTATCATTCACAGACTCCTATTAACACCTTCACAATAAATCTTTAGCAGAAATTACCTCTAAACCGCATTAATTAACTTCCCGTCCGATACAAACTTCTCAAATTAATTAAACTTCTAAAGAAACTCAAAATTTGAAAATTTTCCTCTGTTGGCTGTCTTATTTCGAACTGTCAACCTGTCATTATCAATTTGTCACTTAGTGGTGCCCCACAACCGATCTGTTCGTGTGTGAGCAACGGTCCGTCAGTTGACCGCGAACAGCCCCCACACATAGTCCCATAGAAGATTTAGAAATGACAGCTAGTGTGGTACTAGTACATGGCCACGGCCAATGTTGCCAGCGATCGGTCAGACAACCTTCCGATTAACCTGTACACTACCTAAGAGAACTATGGCGACCCCAACCGCTCCAAACATCTACACTATAGCATCGACCCCGGATCATTTAAGCCTATGCAGAAATGACATTATACAACCTAATATAACACGCGCGCACCTTTAAAGCTCTAACCAATGGGTGAAAATAAATGGTACTAAACCGACTGACTGTTAGAGATGAGACGTTTCAGACCAAACACGCCCTGAGTCCCGCAAGCACTAGCGCACCAAAATACCCGTTCCATAAACCTATTCCATGAGTATTTAGAAGTATGCGTTTTTAAATACTACTTATACTATCCTTTTGAGTATGTTTGAACTTTTATACGCTCTGCGCAATATTCTGAATTACAAGACATAGAGAAGTCGGCAAACAACTTGAGTATTTATGGTGGGGCAAGGCAAACAAACCGCGTAACTTTATGGATTCAAAAATTTTTTTTTTTTTTTTTTTTTTACAATATAGCCGCTGCCGACTTCCTATTCGGCGACGTTGGGTAAAATAATAACTAGATAACACCGTTCAACAGAACTAAGCAGCAAGAACCCATCAAAATAAAGAATTCGAATGACAGATGAAGCCCATATCCATATCCATATTTTTTTGTAAGTAATATATTGAGAAAAAACCCCAGGTTACATAATACTTGTCGTAAAGCGCCATCTATTTGAGTATTGAGTAACTGTCCCTTACTAGTAATGAGCGACTTTCTGACAGCCCACTTAAAAACAAAAGCTTCCAAAGCTTCACTAGATGGCGTTGAACGGAGTATGTACATGTCTATGGTATATTTTGGTATGAATATTTAAAATGATAAACCCCAAGGAACCTACTAATAGTTTAAATAAGTACTGATAGATACTACTGTGAGAACCAAAACCGAAATAGGTATTTTTAACTATTATGGTAAATAAATAACATCTGTCTGACGCTCCGTCTTATGAAACAAAAGTCCCGTCCAAGCAAAATCTATAACGTTCCGCTCCTTCTAACCGCATAGATGGAACTATTCTCACCCAATAATTACTGTTCTCGCATTTGCTAATTCAAAAATAGTGCTTCAACTTTTAAAATTCAATACCATAAAAGTTTTAAGGAAAAAAAACTTATCACCAAATATGCGCTACGCCATTTCTATGGCGCTTTTTTTTTTAAACTTACTATTTATGCGGAATGTATTGCATGAATTACACAAGTTAAATGATTTTGTACTAATTTGTGGCACTCTTAGCTGTATGATCTGATGCCTTTGCCTACTCAAATGTCCTCTTATAATTTGACACGTGATTGACTTGACACTATCTATACCTAATTGTATTTGTTGTACTAACAAATTTGTTATCATCTTTTCATTCTTTGTAAAATCAAAGTTTTTACTGCAACAGTAAATTACAATATTGGTATTGTAAAACTACATGTCTATTTATTACCAACAAATGTGGAAACATGTGTTCGTCTGTACCAGAAAATTCAAAGATATGCGACAACCCCGAGAACTTCATTGTACAAAGAAAGCGATTCCTCCAAATTTTAATTCTACGGTTGTCTTTTGTTTATAAATCGACAACAAACTGTAAGTTTCCACCCAATATGACTTTAAATCATGTTCAATGTTTATATGCTAACCTTAACATGTTAAATTAATGAAGACTTTCGTTTCAGAAACAAGAATCTCAATCAAGACCTGACCCCAAACATTTCTTTAAGAACCAAACAGAACAGACTCCTAACTAATAGCGCCCCTCCTAGTGCCAATTGCTCCTCTGTCACACTCACAACAACAAATTGTGACTACAATCATCTTATTGAAATGTAGCCACTCGCCTTCAGAACCATAAAAAGCCTCAACCTATTTTGTATGCGAATAAGTAAATAAAAGATTTGATATAAGTAATATGTGTTAACTTCTATCCTGGTTATCGGCACAACTATTGTAACCCTCCTACCCCTCCTAACTTAATTTTTTTTGATTTTCTAATTTCTAATTAACTACCTAGTTGCTTATTTCTATTTAATAACGCTTCTATATAATAAAATACCGATACAATAAACAATCCTACTTTGTACCCTGTATTTTAATGGAAGTTCTTTATGTATGTTCTATCTAACTAAGAAATTCAGTATAAATTAATTATCATGACCTACAAATTACTATGACTATTTTACCGAACCCGAACCTAACCCTAATTTTGATAGTAAGTTAATGAAGCTTTTATAGATCTGAGGGGGCACGTGAAGTTTAGTGGATACCCTGGTTGATTAGCGTAGAACCCTTGATTCGTTCAGAGAAGCAACTTAGCGTTCTAACTAACAAAGTTTCTTCCTATTGAACTCTACTAATATCCTACAATTCTACTAGCCTCCTTAGTATAAAATCCTTCCAAGGAATTGATAGCTTCCTATATGATTGTCTAAGTTAACCAATTTAACCTATTATCTCATCTACTAGAACTTTCATAACTTATCGACTATATAGGTTAATAATAGAACTCTAGAAGTACTTAATCAAACTAATGGTCTAGATCTTGGATGACTAATAGATGACTAAAGTAAGTACTAATCTCTCTGTTCCCTTAGCAAATATAACCAACTTCTGGTCTCCTACTTTGCTTATATAGATTAGTTGTTTGTGTAGTCAAATGGTGGTAAACTACTAATTGCCTCTAGTATAGATAATTTAGGATACTAAATTCCCTAGCTCCCTGAGTAGTTTTGGATAGTCATGTTAAATGTACAAATACAATTCCATCTGGTTACTCTATTCTCTTAGAACAACGACTGCTTCCGGCTATGATACAAACCTTAGTACCAGTTACCTACTCTCCACTCATACCTAGACATTATCATAGAACAGCTGGGTTGCTATGAATGTTTAACTGAAGTGAAGGCTTTTATACCTACTTTCTCCCTATCTAATCCTATTCCATATGATGAATTGGTGATGGAAGTTATGAATTGATACTGAAGGTTCCCTGGTGTCATGCAGAGCTTTAGCACACTAAGTGAAGCGACCAGTACAACACCTGTCAATAAAATACTACTGATATAAAGGAAAACCTATGATGCCACTACTTGACTAACTGAATATTAGAACCAAAACATTGCAGAATGCTATTTCTTTGATATACTACTTTAGAGATTATTTAGGATCCAACACTATGTGTGTTTCCTGTCTTCGCTCACCGCTTTTTCAATCATGACAGACTGTAATGAAATTACAGCTCAGTCCTGTGTATCAACCCTCCCGACAGCTGTCTAACATAATTATATTAAATGAAACCCATGTTGTGCTCTATTTACATATTTATATACAGTCTAATCTAACATTATCATAGATCTAAGCCTAGGTTCAGAATTCCGGGTTAGACTAGCATGTTTTGAGGTTAGAAATACAATATATAGTTACTTTCATCTTGATAGATTCTTTCCAATTCTTTTAAATTATTATTCTAGGTCTGGCAAAGGAATACGCCCCATACCTCCGCGTATCCAGTGATTTCGTCCTAGCATTTTTATCTCCTCCAGACTTTCCTAATGCACTTGATAGAATATGATTCAATATTAGTTACACTCTTTCCTTTACTGTGAGTGAGCTAATTGCTAGCTTTAATTATAGTCATAATGATTTACAACTAAGTATTTCTGTTCAATAATAATTCATATGACTACTATAATGTAATTTAGTGCATATTAAGGTCAAGACGACCAATCTAAGTAATGATTTTATGTTGGAACAGCTGATTTTTAACATTCTGACCTCTTGGTTATACTGGCTTAACCACAGGATTCTGACTGACTTTAGCGACTAATCTCATGTTTTATTTATTACCTATGGGACCTTTCCTGTAAGTAACACTGAGATACAGCTGGTGCTTATGAACGCTACAAGCAATGTGACACCTGCATATAGACAACTATAAGTAATTTTTAGCTAATTTCCATCACCAAAGCGTTACTCCTAAATTCCCCCAGGTGATCAAACCATCCAGACATATTGCACTATCTACCATTCCCTTACAAGGAAAACTACTGCTCAGCTGATTTCACAGAAACATGTTTTAGACAGATAATCAAAACCACTATGGCAACGAATTCCTCGCCAGAGCCAGCAGTTGAGTCAACCTTACACTCAGATTTCTATCTTTCAACTTATCTTTGTGCCCAGCTGATCAGCAAGTTCTAGGTCTAAATTATAAGAGTGCCTCTGGGAAAACTAAAGCAGGACAATCTGATCACTTTAAGACTATACCCAGTTTATTTTGTAACAATAAAATAATGTTGGTTATCACTGATAAAGGTTAGGTAGTACCAAGCCCTAAGCTAGTTTCTAGACAAACTCTAGGCAATTCACAGCACTAAGTTCACACACACAAGTTATGCTTCTGTCACAGCAAGGACACCTTTATTTTGCTCCAAAGCTAATTTCATCCACAATTCATATTGATGGTAGTTAATTTCACGAGAACGATTCATACAATCGCCCGGGTTCGTTCGTTTAGATATTTGTCTCGAATGACAAGTTTAGCTACTAAGCGTCATGTCAAGTCCAAGTGACTCGATCAAAGCGTCTCTCCGCCATCTTGTAATTTTTATTAAATTGCATTTTCCTCTAGGTTCAACCAAAATATCCCTAGGGTTGTCTACGATCGATTTTCTCTCACAAATTCAATTTCTAAGGTACCTAAACATAACTTTCTCATAGACTTTATGAATCTACTTTGGAAATCTATACTGATACCTCGACTTAGCGTCCTGGTCATTATTCCCGCCTTTTTCCTACGCAACGCAACAAACTTTTGGCGCGTAAATTTTTCCTGACTCGCTGTTTTTTCTACACTCAATCTACCTACTCTGTATACCAAACCGTACAGTGTACATTTAGCTTCTGCAATACACCCCCCCCAACTGCAAGAAGCCAAACCTACTAGCACGCTAGTTATAATTTTTGACCTGCCTACTTTTCGACTAAATGCGACTTTCCTATCAAACAAAGGTTTGGTGCCTGTTTCACCAAAACTGGAGCCCAATTCTGTACAGCGTGGGTGAGTGCGCCCTCCTAAAATCCTATCGCTCATCCGTGGTCTCGCTGTGTGGGAAGGAACAGCGAGACGCCCTAGCAAGTGTATGGTTTGAAAAAGCCGCAACTGGTCGCGATTCCGGAGGTACCCTCCACATTGTCCCAGGCTTGTTAACTGTCAATTCCCTCGCTTGCAGCCCGCTTCCTCAAACCATGTGGAACTCAAAGCATCTTCCACTGGACGCTCACCCAACGATCCACAGCGTTGGGTTGTTGGACCTAGCCCCCCCCTTGTGAATCTTGCCTGAAGAAAGCCCGGAGTCATGAGCAAATGTACTCCTGAAGAAACAAATCCCTATGCGCCCAAGTGAAAGGTTCACCCTCTCTGATTCAAATCACCCATTTTCTAAGATTTTACTTGGGAATAATTTACTTTAATTGAAATGCTTTCTGTAATCAAACTAGACCTTTTAATTTCGGATCCAATTTACCAGTCAGAATTCCAAAATTAAAACGTTTAAAAGATCGCGAACCCAAAAACGCCCTATGATTGGCAAGAATTCACTGTACACTTTTCTTGAAGACTAATTCTTGCTTGATTTAAAAATAAACTTCTTCAAAAACGACGCTTTCTTACAGAGGAGAGTGAAGCGGCGTCGCACGCCAGGGGAGCAATTTTCAGATGTTGACGCCCGTAGAACCGGAGAATATAAGAGAGCGAGCGTCGCCCCTCCAAACCTTTTATACCTCTCGATTTCCCAAGCGACGCTATCCGTAGCGTCGCGTCCTCAACGCTCTCTTTTTGAAAAACTTTCCCTCGCCACGCCCCTTTTTTGAAAAACCCTGTTTAAATTACCACAAGCTAACCTCCCATTTTTAGCTTGCTCTACTCCTTACTCTAACCAGCATAATCAAACACCTAACTTTATATAAACGGGTTGCGCGTTGGTACACAATAAATAATAATGCGAAGCCTCCGTTATAACAGTACATTTTGTTTTTATCTAATATAACAGCTTTTCTTTTCTTTGGAAACCTCTACTTTTATATAAATCATTGAGATCTAAACAAAATAAGGCACACTTTTGATCACCTCTGCCTAATGAGCGAAAGAGAAGAAGATATGTTTTCATGACTACCAACCTCAGCTTCTAAAAAATCCTCAATTTCGTTCAGAAACCTTGGATAGCTACAAGACTTCTAATATTAAGTTATAAAATTTACTAAACTATTCAAAATACTACCTTCTCACATAATATAAACACATTATTTTGTATGATTCCTTTTTTTATTTACGAATGAAAACTATTATCAAAATTGTAATTGTTCGAACATAATTTCCGAACGTATCACCTCTAGCCAATATACATTTGAAACTTTGAACCTTATCTAAGATAGAAAACAATATTCTGTACTTTTGATTATTTAACCCATATTTTTATTTAAGTTATACATAATGTTAATTTAACATTCTGTGAGTACAACCTTTTCTCTATACTTATGTGCACTCATTTGACTTGCTTTAGTTCCCAACTCTGCCGCTAGGAGCATCTATGTTTACCTGTCATAACCTATCAGTATTTTGCTAACATTGTATAAAATAAATATTTAGCTCCAAACATAATAATTAGACTGATGTGATGTAATTAACCAGAGTTCACATGTGTAACCAATAAATATGCCGAACACATATTGTGCCACTAACACGCCTGTAAACAAACATGCCTACAAACTCTGTTGCCTACAAACCTGTCAGTTTACAAATATGTCTAAAATAACATGCTCAAGGTTTATACAATCTGCACAGCTATTGTTTCAAGGTGAGATCCACTATAATCTCTAAATTGCTACCTCCAAGGTCAGATATAAATAAACACTATTGTTTTTATTTACTTTTAAACCTCTTCTTTTTTTCAGAAATCAATCCGTGCACATTTGAGAACAATTATTTAAGACTCAAGACTTCAAGAATGAATGTATACCCACTGAAGATATAATGCATTTCGCAAATAAAGCTAATTTTTGTTTTCTAAACCAATTTGTATCGAGCTTTCACCTCCAAAACATCAACCAATACTTCCCAAGGACCCAAGGTTAGCATTATCATTCTATTTTATACAAAAGCCAATAAATATTTGAAATATAATAACAAGTGCAATTCTGTACCGTTACAAGTCCTACACCTCGTCAGTCATGCAAAGTTACCGCATTCCCTCACTCTTATAAAATTAATAGGGGCATCGTGTGAATTTGGGGTATTCACCTGTAGTAGTTGAGGACCTGCGCGAAGACCCCAGGGTGCCTGTCGAAGAAGTACTCGTTCAGTACCGGGTCGTAGTTGGCTAGCGCCTCCGTTAGCCGGGAGAGGCGCGTCGCCGGGATTTTGTTCAGGGTCACCTTGTAATGCGACGAGGGACAGCGTAGAAGTCCTTGGATGACATGGACGATGGCCTCCTTTAGCTGAGTGCTATATGTCGTCAGTCATGAAAAGTGACTGCATTCCCTCACTCTTATAAAATAGGGGCATCGTGTGAATTTGGGGTATTCACCTGTAGTAGTTGAGGACCTGCGCGAAGACCCCAGGGTGCCTGTCGAAGAAGTACTCGTTCAGTACCGGGTCGTAGTTGGCGAGCGCCTCCGTTAGCCGGGAGAGGCGCGTCGCCGGGATTTTTTTCAGGGTAGCCTTGTAAGTTTCGTATCTGCAAAGACAATGTGTGATGAGAAAATAAGGTTACAAGCTTTTTTTCCACTGAATTACTAAAGTTCTGCAAAATTTTCGGTTGATAATTAATTTTTAAATTATGTAACCGAAAATACCTAGTTAAAGATTAATGGTGATGTCAAAGCACTCCGTGCCATGTGGCAAGAAAATATGCTAACTAGAGTGCACGATAGATAAGTCTGCGGGCGGTCGAAATCGAAAACTAATATTTTAATAATTTAGTAAATAGGTACCTACCATAAAACAAAAAAATATTGTAACTAGCGCTAATACATGCCGTATGCAAAAACTAGGACACTCGAGCCACCCTGAGTGTTATGACACTCCTACTATAGCGATGTGTGGCATGGCAACTGGAAACCGAGCTATAGTTCGACAAGCCTTTCTGTTCCGGTAATAAATCTTTTTAACTAAATCATTTTTCGTACAGTCCATTTTGACAGCCGAATTTTGTATTACAAGTGGCTCCTCCGTAACGGCTGTCACCGGAACAGATAGGTATGTGGGACTGTACAATAAAATCGTCATAAAATACATTAATAATGATTCATTGCAATACGTGTCTACCCCTGCTTTGGTAGTGAGAAATGTGCGTAACTGAGAAATATGAGTCCTTCAAATTATCTTAAAAATCAGCATGAAATTATCATCAATCCCAATTTCGCGTCTGCGGTGAAAGCTGGCGTTGAAATATGTCCGGAAGTTGGCAAGAGGCGACTGTTTATGAAGCAAATATTACTCTTGGGAAACAACTCACATGTGACGACGCATTGAGATAAATAGGAAAGTTGCGATGCGAAATCAAACACGGTTTATTATTTACTCCATATATTATATCAGTGTGTCTTCATTTTATGAAATAGATCGCACGAAAAACTGTCGTTATGGTATCATGACCGTATTATTTTTTTCTAGCTGTGCTCCGCATTTTTACCGGCGTTAAAAAAACCTACTAAAAAGATAAATTCTTTCCCATTTTTGCAACATTTTTAATTAATGCTCCGCTTCTGTTGGTCGTAGCGCGATGTTAATACAGTTTCCTCGATAAATGAACGATTCAAAACAAAAATATGTTTTCAATCCGGTTCAGTAGTTTCTGCGATTAGCGTGTTCAAACAAACAAACTCTTCAGCTTTATAATATTAGTATAGATGAAAACTCGTTTCTTGTGCTAGAATTAATTCGATTACCATAAAGATAGTTTTTCATGCTACAGCTAATAGGGATGACGTCTGATGAATAAAATAACAAAATACTAATAAAAAACGTAAACATACTAAGCTTTTAGAGTCGCTTGTATACCTCTTGGTTTTATACATTGTGTATTATTAGTTTTATGACTTTTCAAAGTTGGGTGGGCAAGTCCATTTAAAAATGTATAAAATTTATTAAAATAAACAATACCTTTTATTAGTCCCTAAAATGTATAGCAAATTTGTCTAAGAAACCATTTTGATAAACGCAATATTTAATATAGCTGCCGAGCAAATTTCTTATGCGTTGCATACAAATTACCTAGGCGTTACGTCATAATTAGGTAGCTGTTAGTATGGAGCGTTTTTGGGCGAGTCCAATTTGTGTGCATTTCACACTGTGATTTCTCGGGCAGTTTTCAAGCTAGCGAAATCATTATTTTACCAATATTTTTTTTGAGTAAATTATATAAAAACATAAAATGAAAAAAAGTCGTCATGCTTCATCATAGATCATAATAGAAAGATACCATCACATACATTGTTCCAATACCCCACTATAGTAGCTTGAGCTCTAGTGTTATGGAAATTGGAAACAACAACGGGTATACACCCAGAGCCGAGGAAATATTGAAAAGTTCGTTTTTAATATTTACCGGGCCGCGAATCGAACCCAGGGTGCCTACCATCAACTCTTATTGCGGTTTTGTTTAGGACCTAAACTGATCTGCTTCGCTTATTCGTACCACGACAGCTTAATATCAATGACAGCGATTCAGTGATCATTCAATGACATTTCACAGCCGCTAAGCTGTCATGTACTCTTATTTGACTTATAACTCGGCCAAGTTAACATGACACCTGCAGGTTATACCCGTCCCTCTCACTATCCGGGCATGACAGAATCGAGTGAAAAAGACGGGTAGAAAAAATAAGGACATAAATCGTTCGGTCATTCATATTTAGCAATTCATTTGCGATCCAGTTTTTAGGAGGGCGTAGTACGAAAGAAAGCAATTCATTTTAGGAACCTATTCTACATCGCGCTATTTTTGAATTGCTGTCTTAAAGTTGATGGTAGGCACCCAGGTCCTCAAGACATAGCGTCACCTGGAACACCGGTGCGTACACCACTCGGCATTACTGATTTTATCAATACAGCTTCAACCACTGAACTGATTGCCCGAAATTTTCGATAAATCATTATAAAGGTTCTATTATACCGGAGTATAGTATCTTCCAAGAATAAATTTTAATTTTTAAAAATCTCCCTAGAGTATATTTTGGAAAATTCTTACTTTGAACGGATGTCCTAAGTTTGTATGGAAAATGTTGTTATATGTAGAGTGTACTACTTTCCTCTTGTACAACGCGACATGAGCCTCGGGCAAAAGTTGATATAAGAAAATCCACAGGTCTCGAAGTAGGTACCTTAGAATTAGCGGGATATTGCCTAATAAAATGTATAATAATGAGCATTTTTCTATATTTTAAGTACATATAAGTTGTTGAAGCAACGTATTGTAAGTTTTCAGGCAACACAGTGTTTTAATAAGTGGGGTGCGAAGTTTGTAAGGGGAGCATAATGAGGTCACGTTGCAAAAATATCTGACAAGGCAATCTGCATAAGGTCATTAATTTAGATATAACTTGTATAGAGCACTGACTGAGGTTGTGAATTCTGAGTTTACTAATAGAATAAACATGAAGAGATTTCTATTGTGCTCAGAATAAGCTATATTGGGACTGCTCTTTCAAGTGTCGTCCAAAGTTTTACTTATATTCTAAATGCGAAAGCTTGGATATTTATACGTTTGGATGTTTCACTAGAAATCAGTAGTGACGCGACGACATGTCGTATGCTGCTACCATGTGAATTCCGGTTCGAACTTACCCTTATTTACAGGGCACATTCAAATTATTCGAGCTTTACCAGGATTTATGTCGTTGAATTGGAGTATATTCGGAACATAAACCCGGACATAAACGGTAAGATAACATTAACGTAAACATTTACTCCAGACTTTATTATTTCTGATAAGTGAGATGCCATTAAGATTTATTGATTTAAAAGTAATTATATACTTAACTCATGTTTTAAGACTATCTAGATATAAAATAAAAATTCTGAAGCTAAACATTCATGCATACCTTCAGGATCAGGACAGTTTCGTTAGAAGCTATCACAGAATAACATACGTGAATATTGATTATGTAAATTTTGAACAATTTTCTAATTATCACGATACAATTCGAAACTCATGTTTTTTTTTGTGAAATGTGCTGTTTTTAATAAAAAGAATATGTTAGTCTGGGAAGATTTCTTAACGTTACGTTTGTGCACAGACAATATAAATACTGGGTGGAAAAAAAATGTGTCCTTGAGGGAAATCTGCCATAAATCCTTTAGTTAGCCCAGTTTGCTGAAAGAAACATTCAATATTTTTTTAATAATTAATAACTTTATCAATCTCGAAGAAAAACCGAACACACTACACTTTAAGAAAATTACAAAAAGCAAAAGATTTGCTTTTTTAATAATAGTAAGATAGAAAATGAGTGTTGTTTATTAATTATTTCAATCATTTCAGTCCCAGTCACCAGCTGGATAAATTGAGAGAAAGACTAAAACCGGACAATCTTACATGACACCTGTGACCGGCCATGTCTTCAACAATAGCAATGTGGCATTTTTTTTAAGGCGCTACTCGGAAAAATATGGACTTTTTGATTTAAAACTATAGGACGGCTACAGTTGTTACAAATCTGGTAATAAGATATATATTTCTTCATACCTTTATCTAGAACCGTATAGTTTCAAAAACACGATTTTATGATTTTGCCTCGACACTTTTTATTTTCGAAAAGACCTCTAAAAAATACGAAAAGTGAAGATTATTCTTAAATGGGGTTACTTACACTATTGGAAATTGGTTTAATTAGTGGGCACCAATAATATTGAGGATCGTATAGAAGCATTTTTTAAAAATCGCTGTATTTTTTTAATACGAAGTGATTTTGTGTTTTTTTTGCCTAATCTGCAAAATCGGTCTCGCTCCCGCGCGCGTCTTTTTCTCATTGCTATCTCGCTTCAGCACATTTTTTCCGAGTATCGCCTTAATCTGAATTATGGAAAATGCCAATTGCTCTTACCACTGGGCTACTGAGCAACGACTCCGTAGCTCAGTGGTTAAAGCATTCATCCGGACAGTGAAAGGTCGTGGGTTCGAGTCCCATCGGAGCTAGTTGGGAGACGGGACGATTTTATCTAATTCATTTAAATAATAAAAATTGCTTGTGAATGCAAAAACTAAAAAAAAACTCTGAATTATTCGTAGTTAAGTCACATGTGTCCAACTTAAATGCACTGACAAGTCATATGTTGATATGAATTACTCACTTTCGGTTTCACTTGAATTATTTTATTAATACGAATAAATATTTTTTAAAGACACCGCTTTACTATTATTAACTGCATTTGCAAATAGTTTGATTGCGTGTTTTTCCCACCTTTCGGCAGAAAAGGGGAAATTTGCATCGAATACGGCACGTAATTATATATTATTTTCAAAAAAATTATGTATTATCTATTGATACTAAGTAATTAACTTTAAAAAGAGGCAGAGTTTGTAAGTTTGTATGTTCGAATCCCGCCTGAAAGTTAATTGCAGGGCTGGTGGATTTTTACTATTTTTCCTTTTCTACTGAATAGCATCGTAAATGCATAAAAATATTTTAAAATCTTAGTGTGTGATAACCACCTTTATGCCACATTAAATAATATAATTTTAATATATTTTGTTTAAGTTTCTCTTGGATTTTGTTAAATTTTTGCTGTCGATCTTATCTACATCATACATCACTTATATACATCACTCCGGGGAAACTCGAAAATCCGTCCCATAGAGCATTTTAATTGAGTTCATTTGTCATTCGTAAATATTAAGGGAAAGAAAGATTTCTTCTCACAAATTACCCTACTCCGAGTTTGAGAGCTTGCTAAGTGATTAGAAACGTGTAGGTATTGTTTTGCGAAATAAACAAGAACTGGTATTCGTAAGCAAACAGGGGTTTTGTTTGTTGCTCTGTTTTGAATCTGTTATATTATTCCATTTCGTTGTCTTTCATGACAATAAATAAATAAATAAATAGATTACTTTACAAATTAGAATGGCTAACAGTAACAGTTTACAATTTAATAAGAAGCTGGTCACATCAATTGTTTCGAGCAAAGAATATTAACGTCTTACAAGGATATACTACCTATTTTAATTTATTACTATCATCTAATGCGCCAAAAATTCATAAAACTGTCTTTGCAAGCCACGTCCTAGCGATGCATATATGTAGAGAGATGGTACTATTCATTCTTTTAATTGACTATAGTTATTTGTAAGTTTTGAATATCTGTTCAGACGTTTTAAGGTCATCAGCTGTTTTAGTTAACTAATAGTAGGGTTCTGGCAGAATAATATTACCTACAAATGTTTGTACTTAAGTAATTTATAAAAATTCTAGTTTCTTTAGTAAAATAAGAATTCTATATTAATTTCTCAGTCGGGGACCACAAAAAGAGAAGTGCTAAAAGAATATTTATCATGTTGGTCCCCCGATCGAGAGATAAATTATATTTAATCACGTTTTATTTATTTTCTTGCATCGGGATTGTTAAAAATTTCCAATTTTATTTTATTTCATACATTAAGTATTTATTTAAAAATTATTTTAAAACAGCTCATATTTAAATTTTAAACCTTTAATGGCAAAAATCTCATGTCACATCTAGTATTTGAAAATACTGCTGTTATGGTCACATAGCAACACACAAAAGAGCTCAACAATTTACCGTCTATTTGCTAAGATAAAATAAGCATACCTCAAGGTAAGTAGGTCACGATCTGGGCATAATTCGTTGCCTATCTCAACCAAATCTTGCTTTACGGGGGCCTATGTTAAAGAAACAGACGAATTTTAAATATCTCAAGCTTGTACCGTGACTTTAATACAAGACGGTTGGTTTTTTTCTTGCAAGTAAACAAATTTGTTGTTTAGGCTTTATTGGCTATTAGCACAACTTGTTTTGTTAAGTTATTAATGGTATTTTTCTTTATTTGAATTAAAATATATATTTTTGTACAAGGGCTCCATTTTGAAATTTTGAACGCGAAAACCAAAGCCTATTTTGTAGTTATCAAAAAAACATCGATTCAGGTTAGTTAATAGAAAAATACGAAAAAAACTAAATGTTCATGTTATGAATGCTTGTCCCAAGTGGGACTAGAACCCACTGCTCCAACTAAAGCTGTCACAGACATTAATTCAAACAGAAGTTACTAAGTCAGTTTATCGCCTAGTTTGCCGTTATTATATCAAACTGGGATTTATATCACATTGAAACATAAAACTGACTCCTCAGTCTGTATATATGTGGTAAAAAGTAACGCGGCGCACCGATGGTGTTATAAGAGTGCTATATGTGAGCTATACTGGTACTCACAACAAGTTATCGTCCCGGACGGTAACGAGACAACTGACCCTTTTAGGGGTCCGTAATGCAATAGACTTAAAGCATAAAATATTGTTGGACAAAAGAAAGTATTGGGGAAAGAGTTGACTAGAGGTTTTAAAGTTTTTATTGAAGAGGCAATAAAATTCAAAAGTTGTGATATAAATAAAATTAAAGATATGAATTTATTCACAAAGGTCCATCATTGGTAGGGTCGATAAATCATTGTCATTATCCAATATACATGGTGAATTATTTCATGATACCTGCCTGATAGGAAAGTACTCGAAATACTTTAAGAATTTTATTGATTTTGTATATATTATTTGTATCTCAAAAATATAACTAAGTATTATATATTATTATGTTGTTTAAAAACTACACTATATGAGTTGCTGTGCCCAAAGAGGGTTCATATTTTTGGTACTGGTCATTTATTTTAAGAGCTGCGTAATCGGTTACGTATTTCAATTTCTAAAGTTGATATGCCTAAGGACATAATGCCTATGGACGGAAGGCCTAAACTTTGAAACAACTATTGGACGAAAGGCCTACTCTTCATATAGCTAAGGGGGAAAGAACTATTTTTAAAACAACTACTAGCCATTTAATCTAACTCTTATTAGATCTAAGTTTTCAACGCCTAAGGTTAAATATAACCTAATGGACGGAAGTCACGAGTTTGCGGAAAAGTCTTGTACTCCTCGGAAGTCATTCTATACAAACCGCATTGGGGCGGCGCGTGTGACACTTTGGCCCATCTTTTTTTCTTGCTTGCCCAGCAGTGATAATTAATCGTAGGAGTTGGTACAGATATTGTTTTAATGTCTTACTAATATAATAGCATGATGTGGCTACCTTTAACAGAATTTTACATTTGATTTATTGTATTGTGTAATATTAATTGTAAGTTTTTCTTTATTGTAATTTTCACTGATGGTCCAAATAAATAAATAATAATTATTGATGCAAAAGTTTGAATGTTTGTTACGTTGGATAAATCTGAAAGTTCTGGACGACATTTAAAATCATTGGTAATAAGATAATGGACTTTTTTACCTCGGGAATATATTTCATTCCTGTGACAAAACAGTGTAGTTCACGCGTGCAAAACCGCGGCCCAAAAGCTAGTATTATTTAAACTATCCTGAAGTACCTATGTTTATTTTATCCTTCATTTTCCTTGCAAACCCTTTTTCTTTCCATCAATCTAATACACATTTATGGAGGAACCCGTGGCGTAGTAGTCGCACTCGGCCTTCGATCGGTGAAGTTAAGCAACTTTTACAATGGTCGGTCACGGGATGGGTGAGCGAAAATGTGTTATCTCAAGCTCCTCGTGCTTCGGAAGGTACCAAATCCATGAGCATTGGGCTCGCGTGGTGGATCATGGCCCATTCTCCTTATCCATCCATAAGGAAAGCCTGTACCTCAACAGTGGGGACATTAAATGGCTGATGATAACTGACATTTTCCTTGCAAAGCCTTTTACTTTCCATTTAATCTACTACACATTTATATCATTTGCGGCAAGGCACTCAAGGCATATATTTTCACTTGTGTACAGAACTTTCATAACCTATGACAAATCGGCCTTTTCCGTTTTTATGAGGCCTACAAATAGCTCTGCTGCTGAATAGCACATTTGCGGCCCTAAAATTGCTTATGGCCACATCAAACTGTCCGTCCCTATCTCTCCCCAAAGGTGGAAAAGAGATGGGAACAGACCATACTTTGCAACGAAATGTGTGTTTTGTGGGCAATAACTTGGATATTGGTAGATGTATAGTTGATTACTCATTATTTCTAACGCTTAGGATTTTATTTGTTATGATAAATATTTTATTAGAAATAATTGTTTCTTTTTATAATTATCCATAGCCATTCATCACACCTGATGTTAAATGGTGATAAGCGCACTACTCATGTACCTAATCCTCAATCACTGAGGAACTGGCCATCTTATCTCTAACTGCCGGAACACAATACCTATGTATAATATACCTACAAACTTTGTATTATGTATATGAAACTCAACATAGTTAGCTGGTCTTTAGTTCAAAGTTTTGGTGTATTGTTGATGCAGAAGCATTGTGGTTTAAGATGAAAGCCTCTGTGCAACTTACTATCCGGTTTTTACATTTTAACGCAAGAAATGTTACAAAAACTTCATATCCACCTACCGTGTTATTTGTTTATAAATTCATCGATGAAAATTTTGAATCATTTAACATAAGAAAACTATAAAAACTAGGATAATTTCTTGTTACACCAATTGCATAAATAACTTTGTAATCCTATATAAATATATGGGATTACAAAGTTACATTTGCAGTAAATAAATCAGTATACCTGTATTTATTACTTATGTGTAATACCTAGCAAAAAGATATGAAATCTCACCAAAATCATCCTATAAAAAACTGACCAACTCTCGCTGGAGCTGCTTATTTCTTTACAAAAAGCGTTGAAATCTCTCAGTAAAGTCAAGCCAACTCTAATGTTCCTTTCTGCGATTTCTTTATTGATATAGTTACGTTTTAATTTTATGTGACTTGTTCGTTGACTTGTGCCCACCAAACTAACCAACATGTAGAATGTTCAACGTCCAAAGTCACATTATAATAAAACGTAACTATATCAATAAAGAAATCGCAGAAAGGAACATTAGAGTTGGCTTGACTTTACTGAGAGATTTCAACGCTTTTTGTAAAGAAATAAGCAGCTCCAGTGAGAGTTGGTAAGTTTTTTATAGGATGATTTTGGTGAGATATAGTTTACTATTACCATTACGATAACCTTCGATCAACTAGGTGTTTTTATTGATCGAAGACGATAACGAAAGTTCTCATGCTACAGCTACTGTTTGCAAAACGACTGTAATATTATAGTAAGACTTCTAATTGCGTTTCGTGTGGTAAGGAATATTTTGAATGTGGATCACTTCAGTTAAAACAGTTATTAAAATAATGAAATACGCATTGAAATAAAATCACTTTTTACGGCTTTTATTTTCCATGATCACAGCCCCTGGAAAAATGCCAATTCGTCGGAAAAACTAAATATGTTCTAAAAAGACAACTATAAAAATTACCACTTATGTGTGCAATATACGCGTAATTAAATCCCTAAACTGGTTGGTGGAATAACTTCAATGAACAGTTCGCCAGAAATCTAAGATGTGCTTATATGAAATACCTACACAGTGAAATGTAGAAAAAACGTAAACAAAATATTTAAAAATTCATACCCTAAACATTTGTATAAATATCAGTATAAACCTATTTTTTGCTAAACCGCAACTAATCTCCATTTCATTTGCCTTAATTTTTCTAAGATTCACGACTAATTTTCCTAACAATCCATCACAATGTTACTACGAGAACTTAACCTCGAGATTTCAATGAGCATTACGAGTCACAAACTTCCTGACACCTGTCAAAATGTATACGAACCCCGTTCAAGTTTTCTCATTGTTGTCATTTTGCTGAAAACCGTGCGAAATTATCGGCAGATGCTCGCTCAACCGCTCAAGGTTGGGTAGTAGGCTATGCAGAAGGCGGAACTAAAGCAGGTTAAGTTTTTGGACTTTTCACCACCTCTGTGGTCTAGTGGCTCACACCACCTATTACAGACCCAGAGATTCTGGGTTCGACTCCGTTCCCATTGGGGGTACATATTGTATTTGGTTTTGTTGGTGGTAGCACTTGTTTTTAGTCCGCCTAGCTAGTTACCACCATCTTATTTAAGTCTGACGCCATAACAATTATATTTTAAGCATTATTGTGTTCCAGCAGTTAGAGATCTTATCTCCAGTTCCTCAGAAATTTGAGGATTCCGGTAGTAGTGCACTTCCACCTTCAGCCTTATCACCAATTAACATCAGGTGTGTTGAAGGCTAAGTGCTACACCGTTGTGAATAATAAAATAAAACTTACGCCCGAATTCTCGAACGCAAATCATCTTTGGGAGCGTCTCAAACATCATGGCATCTCTTTCATACGTTTGACATTTAAAGTGACAGGGCGATGTTTGAGACGCTCCCAAAGAACTTATCTTACGAGTATTCGGGCATTAGTGAACCAAGAGGTTATTTGTTGACCAAGAGAGGAGGTCACCAATACAATACACCACTTAAATCGTTGTAAGCTGCCAAAAGCTTTTTAAATGCTGCTGTCAAATATCTATTCAATTTCAGTTCCTTATGTGACCGAAGAAGGGGCTGCTCTAGTTTTCATACAATATAATACGATCGCGATACTTATCGATAACGTCTTCCGGTCCGTCCGATAGTTTCTCATGCCAGGAGTACGGATTAAGGTTTAGGGTGAGGCCAATTTTCGGTCGCGTAATTTCTACTACGAAGTTTCATATGAAAGTACTTTACCACATGACGAAATAAAACAAGTAGGAACTAGAATGCAACTCACAACTCAAGATGTTGCGCTCATTTGGTTGCAGCCTAAAGTTTGCCATAAGAAAATCACTATTCAATTTGCAAATGGTTGCAGCGTCGAAACTACTTCAATATACTTTGTAGATACAATTTAGCGTGGGTCCTGACAGCTCCTTTCCGTGCAAAGCGAAATGCTACTTCTGAACAAGATATAGGGTCTAATTTTCTAGCATAAACTGCATAAAAATGTCTTAATGTTTTTCTGGAGTTCCCTTTTGCTTTGCACGAATGAGCTGTCAAAGGACTCATGCATGCTACATTATACAAAAAATAAATATATAGTTTGAAAAACTAAACAAACACACTTTTATAGGAACAGACTAAAAAGTGCAAAATAACCGTCTATTCAGTAACTGAAATTAAAAAGCGTGGTGCGCGTGGTCAATATTAAGTACTTGAATGCTTACTTTGCAAAGGGCGCACCACGCTTTTGAATTTCAGTTACTGAATAGACGGTTATTTTGCACTTTTTAGTCTGTTCCTATAAAAGTGTGTTTGTTTAGTTTTTCAAACTATATATTTATTTTTTACTTTTTAGTTTAATAAATGGCAAGCTATGGATGGATTTTAATCGATTTCACAGTCCATTCATGTGTCTGCTCACCCCGTAAACATTAGGTATAACTCAAAAACGTGATTGTATGTATTTAGTTTTACAAATTCAAGTGGAGTCTATTAGTTACCGGATGCGCGAGACGAACCCTTTACTTACTCCCTGCTCTATCATCAGACCCTCACCACCAAGTGTCACGAATAGGTCTCATTAGAACGAAACAAATAAGCCAGAACTCGAAGGGTTTCCTATAAGCCATTAAGAAGTGCTACTGGCTTTCTCCCTGCTCCATCGTTAGATCCTCATTGCCAAGGATAGCGAATAAAGTCTCATCAGAACGAAACAAATGAGCCCAAACTCAAAGGGTTTCTTAGTGGTCATTTAGGAGTGCCACTGACTTACTCTCTGTCCCATCATCAGACTCTTACCACCATGTGTAGCAAATAGATCTCATCAGAACAAAACAAATGAGCCCAAACTCAAGGGGTTTCCTAGTGGTCATTAAAAAGTATCACTGACTTCTTCCCTGCTCCATCATCAGACCCTCACCACCAAGTGTAGCGAAAAGGTCTCATCTGAATGATACAAATGAGCTCAAACTTGAGGGGTTTCCTAGTGGCCATTAAGGAGTGCCACTGGCTTCCTCCCTGCTTCATCATCAGACCATCACCACCAAGTGTAGCGAATAGGTCTTATCACAAATGAGCCCAAACTAGAGGGGTTTCCTAGTGTTCATTAAGTAACGCCACTGACTTCCTCCCTGCTCCATCATCAGACCCTCACCACCTAGTGTAGCGAATAGGTCTCATCAGAAAGAAACAAATGAGCCCAAACTCGAGGGGTTTCCTAATGGTCGTTAAGGAGTGCCACTGACTTCCTTCCTGCTCCATCATCAGACCCTCACCACCAAGTGTAGCGAATAGGTCTCATCAGAACGAAACAAATGAGCCCAAACTCGAGGGGTTTTCTTGTGGTCATTAAGGAGTTTCACTGGCTTCCTCCCAGCTCCATCATCAGACCCTCATCACCAAGTGTAGCGAATAGGTCTTATTAGAACGAAACAAATGAACCAGAACTCGAGGTGTTTCCTATTGATCATTAAGGACTGCCGCAGGCTTCCTCCCTGCTCCATCATCAGACCCTCACCACCAAGTGTAGCGAATAGGTCTCATTAGAACGAAACAAATGAGCCAGAACTCGATGTGTTTTCTATTGATCATTAAGGACTGCCGCAGGCTTCCTCCCTGCTCCATCATCAGACCCTCACCACCAAGTGTAGCGAATAGGTCTCATCAGAACGAAACAAATGAGTCTAAACTCGAGGGGTTTCCTAGCAGCCATTGAAGAGTTCTATTGCCTACCTCTTGACTCCATCATCAGATCAGCTCAATGGTAGCAAATTATTGTATTGTCATCGGATTCATATAGACTTGCAAAGTTTCAAATCAATACGACAGTTAGAAGTAGGTTAAAATTGAACTCCAAGATTTTCTTACATTGTGACTTAGTTACATGTGAAGCTAATAAAAGTGTGGTAAAAATAGAGTACGAGTAAGTTCCTCGAAGAACTCCGATCTACGAGTAATAACTACAACATTAATTATGGAAATTACATCAAACTAGTGGCCACCTGTGACTTCATAAAATTCGGTTTTATTTTTGTTCTGTGCTCGTTTTATAAGCATTTAAAACGATACCTAAATCAGAATTCTAAGTCTTAAATTCTCTTTTCTAAGTTTGCGCAATCGAAATCTTTCCATAATAATATACAGACGTATATGTACCTACTTATATCAAATGGAAAGGTTAAGATAGCAAGTCAAATCTTTCAAATAAAATGAATCCAAGTTATAGCCGAGTTTTCCTTGAAGAACGGTTACCAATGGTTACCAATCGACTACAATGGGATCCACATATTGAGGCCTTGTCGAGTAGACTCAGTTCAGCTGCTTTTGCAGTAAAAAAGATAAGGCTATTAACTGATATTGAAACGGCAAGACTTGTTTACTTTAGTTACTTTCATAGTGTAATGTCCTATGGCGTGTTGTTGTGGGGCTCAGCAGCCAATATTGGAAATATTTTTGTACTTCAAAAAAGAGCGGTACGCGCCATTTACAGCCTCCGCCGCCGCGATTCATTAAAGGTTTTGTTTAAAGAAATTAATATACTAACCTTAGCAGGGCAATACATCTACGAGAATATATTATATGTTAGGAAACATCTTGACTCATTCACTAAGAATAGTGATATTCATAATTTTAACACAAGAAATAAAAATAAGCTTGCCGTTCCAAGATTTAGACTTGAAAAAAGTAGAGGCTCTTTTTTGGGAAAAGGCATAGCATTCTTTAATAAAGTTCCACAAGAAGTAATCGAGCTGCCTTTGAATAAATTTAAAAAACATGTTAAAAAGACGCTCTTAAGCAAAGGCTATTACAAAGTAGAAGATTATTTAAATGATCATAACGCATGGTTGTAATAATTATAGTAAGTAACACTAACAATGTATAAAAGGAAAATATTCCTATACTTAAGTATGTGAAAACTTTCCTTCAGCATTAGCTTTTTGTATAAATTTTATTATTGTACCATTTTGTCTAGCAACGACATAATTATTTTGTAAATGCGTTGCTTCTGTTAAAGCTGATGAGTTTTTTTCGCCTGTTTTTCTTGTCAGTTAAAAGATGTCCATAACAGGTGGTAGGTAAAAAAATGTTGGACGATTCATAAGCATTAATTTTATTTAATCTATATGAATAAAAATTTATTGACTTTGACTTTGACTTTCCTTTACTGGAACACATTCCTAAGACATCAAAGCGTTCTCTATTGAATTTGTACAAAAATCCAACCCACAGACTAGTGCTGGAAAGACACTTAACTTATCGATATAATCATTAGTGTCGTTTTTATTTTAAAGTTTTCAATCACAATTCACAATTTCCGTTTGCTTGTAGGATGCTATTCCGTGTGCTTACGTAATTTGCGTTTATTTTCCTCAATATTAAATAGCAAAATACCACGTGTCACCAATGAGGTTAGTTATCAAGCTGGTGGTTTCACTGGGATTATAAATGTCCCCATGGCACAACTGGTTGTGCTTTGGGGAACTTTTATTTCCCTAAGACACAACTGGCATCACTGGATATTTCACTTGGAATATAAATGTCCCCAAGGCACAACTGGTTGTGCTGAAGGGAATCGCAGTTCCCCAAGGCACAAACAGTTGTGCCACGCGGTTGTGCTATGGACAAATGTGTGCACTTGCAGTAAGCACTTGCAGTAAGCTCGGTACTTTCCGAGCTTACTAGGTGGTTAAAAAGTTATATATAACCAATAACGACGTTTTAAAAACGATTTTAAGTTGTAAACTAAGCAAAGGCCTATTTGGCGGTTAGTATAAAGTGTTTATTGTTCTGTTTTAACCAAAAAAAGTTAACATTATAACCAAATACTTTTAAATTATAATAAAATTTATGTTACCCATATTAAAATGAAAACGAATAATATTATCTTGTTTTCATGATTTCGATAACTATATAATTATGTCATCACTATGAACCCCTATTACGAAATTTGAAAATGTTTATTCCAACAAAACGTAGTACTAAATCCGTGAAAGGCCGCGTTCTATTGAAAACACTTGTCAGCCCAGATGAGGGTCAGTGAGGTCAATAATAATCAAAAGCCACCTGGGTACTCCCACGCCTCTGTCGAAGCCCAGAGAAATAAGGCTATAGGGGGTAAGGAGGGGTATATGCATAGAGCATTTTAGTTCCACGGTGCTACCGCAGAAAGAGCCGAACGCTAGCCGACGTGCATTACTTACGGAATTAAGGCCCGATTTCACCAATGATATTTAAACGCGATTAACGCTAAACGTGTTTAAAACGTATTTCTGTCCCTGTCACTTTCAAACAGATGACAGAGACAGAACTTTGTATTAAACACGTTTAGCGTTAATCATGTTTAAATATCAGTGACGTCGCCCTTAGTCTGGAGAAACGTTTGAAATCTTTGGCTCCCTTCATAGCTGAAATTGGTAAAGAATGACAACTGACAAAGACAACACGGACAAAGGACACTGGACAAGAAGGTTAGTCATCGTAGACCGGAATCATCTCAAAACTATCACTTAAATGGTTAACGCTACTCCGCCAAGGCCCTAGAGATATGACCTGTATCTGGCCAGCACTGACGACTCAAGAATAAAACTTCAAACGCTTGTTAGCCCAGATGAGGGTTCGTGAGGTCGACAATAATCAAGAAGCTACCTGGCCGCTCTCACGCTTGTGTTCCAAAACGGACCGTGGAAAGGCTTTTGGGGATTGAGTAGTGAACCTAAGCTGGTTCATGATGATATACCAGTTTCCCCATAGACCATTCAATAGGATAGGACAGATATAGGAAAAGCTATAATAGGGTATTTTACTGTTGTTGAAATGTAGATATTTAATGATGACGTTAAAAAATATTGCAATTAAGAATACCAAATGTAAAAAAATAATTTGAATCTGTTTTATAATAAAAGAATTATAGTCTGTTTGATTTTGACTATAGCTGTCTCTTTCTAAAACGAAATCTTCTATGGCGTGACTATGACGCTACTAACCCACTGACGTCACTAAGATAGCGTCCTGTCCTTGTCTAATTATAAAGTTTGAAGTCCTATCTTTGAAAATATTCAAGATAATTCAAAATGAAAACTTGTTTTGTGTAGCTAATATTTCGAAAAACATTTTAAAGAAATAAAAAAAAATCAGTAAAATACCGTATTCTTATATGACTTTGTCTTGGCAAAAAATAATCAAATCGTGTGTGTGTGTTCCATGTATTAAAGGTCCCATGACCGATTTATGAAGAACGAGATGATAAACAGTTGTGATTCCAATTATATTCTCAAATCGGTTTAAAAATAATTCAACTAGCCTTAAAGATTTTTTTTATCCACAACTAGGTAGCACTTAGCCTTCATCACACCTGATGTTAAGTGATGATAAGGCTGAAGGTGGAAAAGCACTACACCCGGAACCCTCAATTACTGAGGAATTACTGGCTATTTTATCTCTAACTGCCGGAACACAAAAATGCTGAAAACGGCGTTGTTATGGCGTCAGACTTAGATAAGATGGTGGTAGCTAGCCAGGCGGACTTTACACAAGCCCTACCACCAACCAAACCGAATACAATATACACCCACTGGAGATCAAATCCGGGACTTCTGGGTCTGATACCGGTGGTGTGTACCACTAGACCACAGAGGCAATTAAACTACATTCATTGTTATATAAACAAGAAGTACCTATTACTTAAACTTTTTTGTATACAGTGAAAGCATTTCGTCACCATTATGACATCGAGTCACAAATCAGTTGGGACCCAAGGTCTCGGTCTCGGTCACATCATTTGAGCTCAACGATCAAACTTTAGTGCTTGACCCGAGTTACCGAACCCCAACTTGATAGGGGCACTGTCCGTAAGCCGCATGTTTTATAAGCACCCTTTACGCATTCATAAAGTTACCGCCATTAAGGTGTATCGATGAGCTCAGTGGCGCCGCCAATGGAAATAAATCAATTGCATTTTATTAAAGGCTAGGATTAAAAGTTTCGGTTATTTCGCGCAGGTGAAAGAGTGGCATGCATTTTATAAATATACTTTTGAGAACTCAAACTTACGCAATAAGTCGTGAATCTCAATAGCGCCAAAAGTGGCCACATTTGGCAATATCGAGATCCATAACTTGGTGCTCATATTTGAGGCCTCGAAAAAACAATTAAAAATTGCATTTTGCTCTTCTATTTGCGCGAAATAACCGAAACTTTTAATCCAAGCCTTTAATAAAATGCAATTGATTTATTTCCATTGGCGGCGCCACTGAGCTCATCGATACACCTTAAGTAATGACATCAGTTACTTTTGATGCGACCGGTCCCAATCCCAATAACTTATCCTGGGTCATTGATAAGTAAAAGGTATAGGGTAATAGGTTATTTAGGTAGGTGTATAGTAGAGATATTAGGGGTATTACAATAGTGGTAGGTACAGATAAAAAAATAAGACTTTTTTATTTTGAAGACGAACAGCGATACAATATGTTTATTCTTAAAATTCTAACACAGAGAAAGACCAATTATAGGTTTCCCCTTACATTACCATATAGAAAATTAACTACATAGTTTGATACAATATGCTACTATACGAAAACGGTCGCAAAGCTATAACAATACCATGGTGCCTACCATCAACTTTAAGACAGCGATTCAAAAATAGCGCGATGCAGAATAGGTTCCTAAAATGAATTGCTTTCATTCGTACTATGACCTTCTAAAAACTGGATCGCAAATGAATTGCTAAATGTGAATGACCGAACGATTTGTGTCCTTATTTCTTCTACCCGTCTCTTTCACTCGATTCTGTCATGCCCGGGGAGTGAGAGGGACGGGTATAACCTGCAGGTGTCATGTTATCTCGGCCGAGTTATAAGTCAAATAAGAGTTCATGACAGCTTAGCGGCTGTGAAATGTCATTGAATGATCACTGAATCGCTGTCATTGATATTAAGCTGTCTTGGTACGAATAAGCGAAGCAGATCAGTTTAGGTCCTAAACAAAACCGCAATAAGAGTTCATGGTACGCACCCAGTTTAGACCCTAAACAAAACCGCAATAAGAGTTGATGGTAGGCACCCAGCACTCCATAGCCCACCCCGAGAGACCCCCAAAGGCGTACAAAGCAGATGTCTAAACCAGTTTATTGATACATTTTGAAGAATAATACACATTATTAGGTAGGTAGGTTATAGTATTTGAGAACCGGATAACTTAAGAAAAAAGTTAGTGTGCATGTCCTACATATTTTAATAATTCTGTCAATTAACTGACAACCTTCGATCAACAATACCACTAGATAAACGGATGGAGTGTCAAAAACGGTCAAGCGAATAAGAGCGCACCTCTGAGGTGCGCTATTATTCCCTGTAATTTTTGACGTAAGATCGTAAAAGCCAAAAATTCGTTATTCAAATATAATGAAATACTTTTGAATCGTCCTACATTTTTTTCATACGTTAGGGACATCTTTTAGCTAACATGAAAAACGGTCGAAAAAAAAACTCATTAGCTTTAGCAGCAGCAAGGTCACTTACAAATAATAAACATGTCATTGCATTTTTTTAAACGGAGAAAAAGGTAACATTCGTAACCATTTTCTCCGTTTCAAAAAAGACGTTCGGTGCCATATTTGCGTTGTGATTTAGTTCGTGAAGCATCATCTAATGGTATTGCTGGTCAACGATAACAATTTATTCAAATTTTAATGAATTTGTTTTACCTCTCGTAGTTTGTAACACTAGGGCTAGGCTGTAAAGCACTTCTGAATGTCAAAGAAGCTACGTCGTCGCGCACCGTCGTCGCGTCGGTGGAACGAGAAAAACTCACACGAACCTCGTCAAGGGCGGTTTTCTCCCTAGTCTACAGTCTAAGAATAGAATAATGGCCCCAACAACATCGTGCAAAATAAATCATTTAGAATGGTAAAATATTTATAAAATCTATGTTATCGAAGCTCTCATTAATTGTCAATTATATTAAAATCAAACAGTGGTAATCTGTAGATATACAATGCATATTATGTACATTCGAACCATTTAAGGGTGAATATCCCAACAGCATTTTTTACGCGTCCAAGCTGGAAATCCCAGTGCAAAAAGCATTTTTTTCTAAAAATTTTATGGCTAATTATTTGAATAACAAACTAGTTGGCTACAAGTTTAGATTGCAGTAAACATAACTATTTATTAAAATTAAAAAAAAGAAAGTAAATTATTTAAGAACAAGGTGGCTTGTCCTCAACTTACTTCTTATGAATCAAGCGCTCGGCATGGCTATGTTTTAAGCTTGTATATAAATAAGGCAACAAATTTACAATTAATAGAGTCATAGCTTCTTAATCTATACATATACAAATAAATAGAATTGGAGTTTCTGTTTGTAATATTAAAATAACCGCTTTTTACTACATGCATATGATTATATATAAGGTACATAATATACCAAAATAATATTTTTTACAATTTTTGTCTGCCTGTCTGTCTGTAATTTATATTATATTTCTAATATTTTAAAGTTACTTAATTAAAATTATGTTTGGAGCGACCATTTTGTCATACTTTTTTGATTCTTTAATTTGTCGGATGTTATATTTTGATGTGCGATTTACGAACTTAAGACTAATAATAAATAGTAATACTTAATCAGAACCATTTTTTATTGTAATTAAATTAACATTTCTTCATTATTTATATTTTTTCATACAAATAGTATAGAGTTGGGCAAATTTCGGTTTTGGGGGCAACCTAAAATTTTGGTGGTCATATTTCATTAATTATTGTTAAAAACAGTTACCATTACCTCACTCAGCGGCCAACTGATTGGTTACCAATACCAATCAGTTAGACCTAGACTGTACAATATTAAACAAAATTGGAATGTCAACGAGGAAAGGTAAACCAAAGAAATAATTTCCGCTTGTTTTATAGCCGCAAGCATAAACGTCTTCCATAGAAAATGACTGCTGGAAAAAGTGTTTAAAAACTCGTAAGCAGGATATTATAGATACTAAAACAATATAGCTTTAAAACTGTTTGCTTGTCTGTTCTGTTCGATTTCTCGAAAAAAGTTAAAAAATTTGAAGAGTCTGGTACACTTGGGTATTTTGACAAGGATAATAAATTGAGATATTTTTATTCGCGGAAAAGTTACTTTTTCACATAGACAAGTGCAATTGTTAACTTAATCTCCATAAAAAAGACATGGGCGTATGTAAGTGTTAAATAAATTACGGCAAAAAGATTCTGGGACCAACAGCTGTCTGTCCTATTAAAAATCTTATTAAAATTATTATTCAAAACATTTGTAGGCCACAAACTGCAGCAGCTACACCCCAAAGACTAAAAATAAAATATGGCGGAGAGAGAAGAAAATAACATCTTCTAAGTTTCATTTACACAATTTGCAACTTTTTCATGACTGCGTTAATTTTTAAACGGGGTGCTGGTGTTGGTGCAAGTGAAAAGATGCAAGTTATAAGAAATGCTGTTAATAATATGTAACAATAATATCAAAGAAAATCTGCATCTAGTAGAAGACGAAGTATGAAAGTGACCATTAGCGAATTGTTTGTAGGTATGAACTTAAAACAAAATAACATGCTAAAACTGGCCAGCATGCAACTTCGTCTATGTGTAGGAGTTTCTACGTCGTAGTCACTTAGATGTACATGAGATGTCACATGAAAATCAAATGGAAACCAGACAAGAAAACACAGACATACAATTGTCATTTTATTTTCGACGACCGTTTTGGCTTCCCACCTTCTGCGCCAGTGGTCTCGGGTTCGATTCCCGAACAAGACAAATATTTGTGTGCATGAACATGTCTATTTGTCTTGGTCTGGGTGTTTACTATGTATAATAAGTATGTTTTACAAAAAAAAAGTATTTAAGTATAAATATTTATCCGTTATCAAGTTTTCCATGATACAGTTTCTTAATGAAATTAACATGGGCTTAGATAATTGGTGTGAATGTAAGAAGTTATTTATTTATTTATTTTTCTTTTTCCCTGTACAATAAGACTACGTTGTGTACAGCATGTTGAACGAGATTATTTTATTTATAGTTACAGTTTGACCACGAAGAATGTCAAAATTTCTCGTGGTCAAATCAGTTTGGCTAATAGGTTTGACCACGAGGAAGGAAGGAAACTGACTGTGTCCGTCGCGCAACCAGTTGCTCCCGCTTTGCAGACACTTCGTCGCGTCTATGTGGTTGGAACTTTAAAACACGTTGCTCCATTTGCAAACTTCCTATCAATATGATCTGACTCAATACTCAAACTTAGGCTTTGTGAGCCGCTACTCTCTTCAAACTTACACTGCAAACTTTAGACTTTTACGCCATTATAAACATGTTTAATACAGACCGCTCTTATTTCAAAGCGCCTGAATTTCGGAGAAAATACGTTTTCTCACCACATCTCTTTGTGTTCACAGTCTTGTGCATGAAATTAAACTGAAGCGGATTTTTCAGCGGTTTCAGAGACAAATGCATTTGACTAAAGAATCTTTGCGCTTTTCTTAAGAATTGTAAGAGATGAACTCTTTTAAAAGTATGTGAATGAGATTGAAAAAATACTTTTTTTGTTGTCTGTGGCACTTTTATTTTAAATGCCATTTTACCTTTACTTCTATATAATAAAGAGGAAAGAATTGCTTTCTTTTGTTCTTCGTTTGTTTGTATTGGATAAACTCAAAAAGTACTAAAGTGTTTTTTTTTAATCCCTTATTCCTGAATAACAGAAGCTATAAGTGTATCTCGCTCTTCCCACGGGAATGGTAGTACGCAGGTAAAACCGCGGGAAGCCAATAGCTTTAATATAAACTACATTGAGATTTTTAAGTTATTTTTATGAATTCACAATGCATTTCTGTAAGTTAGTATAGGAAAAAATGTGATTGGTACTAAAAAACCACGAGCACTATAAGTGCTATCCCATCTAAAAGCTACTAGGGCTCGTGGTTTTATACTAACACATTTTTTCCTATATAAATTGCATTTTTACATCTTTGCGTTTGAACAAAAACGTGATAAGTAAATAATAATAAATAAACTTCTTACAAAACTGAACCTTCCAATCATGTTGTCATATCAAGCACAGCCATAACATTAGTTTGTGGATTCTCTTATCTCATTCGGACACCAAACGCCATTGCAGCGACACGAACCACATGCGGCAGCCACAAACGCCGCCACTTGAAGCTAAAAGAAGAAACAAGTAACGAACTACATGAAATAGGTCGGTGGCGGCGTTTTGTGGTTTTGGTTTACGTGTGCGGCCAGGCTTACTTGTATTTTGGCTGCTTCGCAAAATATGAAAGTTGTTTAAGCTCAACGATCGCATGCCGAGCGCAGTTATCACTGTGCTATAGACTCTTCTTTAAGGTACTGTCGTGGCAAAATTGTAAAAATAAAAACGATCATAGAATTATAGTAAATTAGTTCACAAAGATAAGAATAACCTGTTATGCTGTCTCTCCCTATTAAAATCTTTGTAGATATACAAACACCCAATTGCAGGAAGCTCCATTAAAGTTAAAGCTTCATTAAATCTATTGCTGTCACTTTTTATTTCTTGACAACGAAAAGTGACAGCAATAGACTTAATGAAGCTTTAACTTTAATGGATCTTCCTGCAAGTGGGTGACAGTCAAACGAGATTACAAGCTTAAATAACCTCCTTTGAATACTCCCTCAGGTTTGCAAATTATGCAGGTAATGCCCGAATACTCGTACGCTACTCACACCCACTTGCAGGAAGCTCCATTAAAGTTAATGCTTCATTAAGTCTATTGCTGTCACTTTTCGTTGTCAAGAAATAAAAAGTGACAGCAATAGATTTAATGAAGCTTTAACTTTAATGGAGCTTCCTGCAATTGGGTGTTAGTCTTATCTTTGGGAGCGTCTCACACATCGCCCTGTCACTTTAAATGTCAAACGTATGAAAGAGATGCCATGATGTTTGAGACGCTCCCAAAGATGATTTGCGTTCGAGAATTCGGGCGTAAGTCAACTACGTAAGCAACGTAAGCAATGAATAATTTGCACTTGATCACATATGCAAAACCTTTGCTTACAAATGCTGCATAGACTATAAGGCGCTAACATCAATGCGTTATTATTTCTAACTAACGGCATAATTATGCTGAGATTGATAAAATATATTTATTTGTCATTAAGAAGTACCTACTCGTTTCAATAGCAACTTATTTAAGGATGGGATTTGAAATAAAACAGTAACAAAAAACACATTGATTACATCATAATTATCATAACTTACCTATAGATCAAAACAAAATTCATGAGTTATGGAGGAACAGCGCAGCGAAGAGTTATTAATCTATGGGAGCAACTACCTACCGACTAATGTTTTTTCCCTTAAGTATATTGTTTGAGAAATGGTTTGTTGACTTCAAAATCGAGATTTTGATTCAGGTGTGTGAGTGAATGACGTTAATGATCATTTACATTATGTACCACTACCTACCTGCTATCTACCACTATGTGCTTGTCTTAAAGTGGTATTTTTTTCTTTTTTTCTCTGTTTTTATTTTGTTTTCTTCCTTTGTATTATATTTAAGGCGCTACTCGGAAAAAGTATGGACTCTTTGATATAAAACTATAGGACGGTTAGAGTTGTTATAAATCTGGTAATAAGATATATATTTCTTCATACCTTTATCTAGAATCGTATAGTTTCAGAAACACGATTTTATGACTTTGGCTCGACACTTTTTATTTTTGAAAATACCTCTAAAAAATAAGAAATATCAAGATTATTCTTAAATGGGGATATACATATACTATTGAAAATTGGTTTAATTAGTGGACACCAATGATATTTAGGATCGTATAGAAGCATTTTTTAAAAATCGCTATAGTTTTTGAATACGAAGTGATTTTGTGTTTTTTTTGCGTAATCGGCAAAATCGGTCTCGCTCCCGCGCGCGTCGTTTTTTCATTGCTATCTCGCTTTAGCATAATTTTTCCGAGTATCGCCTTAAAATTTTTGCGACCAGGTTGTCCCTATACACAAGCATTTTCATCACAGCTGGGGTGGGGAACACTATCACTTGGTGATCCAGACAAACACGTCTGTTAAATTTGGCTTTCGGGTAAATCGATATTTATTTCGGGCTTTGTAGCTACTCCACTTTCGGGGTCTATTTTATCGTCACTGTAAGATAATGTGTAATATTTTGGCTTGTTTCATTTGTATTAGGTAAATAATATTTTTTTGGAATAAACCCATAGTTGTGTATTTAGAAGCGCGTGCACTCTAGTGTTAAACCACAACAAGCTTTCTTTTGTAGAGTTATTTATAATAAACCATATTTGATGGTCCATTTTTCATTAAATAATAAACACAAATCTTTTGACCGTAGCAACTCGACTACCCCCAAGCGAGCTTTCGATTTAAGTAATTTGTCCGAGAGCCTGAAGGCACGAAAGGTTCATTTTCAGTAGTATTTACCTTAAATTTTAACATTAATTTGTTAAATTAGCATTTTTTCTTTACAAAAACGACTGCTTATGATTCGGAATTAATGTGCCGAACAATTTCCGTCTTTTAAAAACAATTTTACTTGAATTTTTTTCAGTTGAGCGTTTTACAGTTCGGTCAGATTGTTCCACAACGTGTTTTATCGCTCTCTTTGTAAAATCCATACTAATATTGTAAATATGAAAGTCTGTTTGTTTATTTGTTTGTTAGTGAGCAATGGATCGACGTAGAGATAGTTTAGGAGCTGGAGAGTAACATGTCATAAAGTCATAAAAGTAATAAAGTCATAAAGTCATCAATTTTGATTCATATAAATTATATAAAATTAATGCTTATAAATCGTCCAACATTAAACTTTAAAACAACAGGCTACTTTTCATCTCGGAAAAATATCACATTCCCACGCGAACGAAGCCGCGAGCGGAAGTTTAATTATTCATATTTTTTTATTTTCGCAATCATATCTTTATATTTAAAGGGATTGGCAAGACAAAATAAAGGATAAGAAACTACGAATTAGTTCGATGTACCTAGTTTTTTTATAGGTCATTGATAGGCAAACATTTTTCCAACAACTGGTATTTGAACGGGTTTAATTTATATCGTTCTGGGAATACTTTCGCTGGCAAATTGTTGCCTAGTACTTAGTTATCGCAGGTTTATGTCATTGATAGAAGTTAAATTGAAAATGTATTTTGGTATTTTTACAAGCTTTTATTTAACTTGCAGTGTATGTATGTAAGTGTAAAGTGTAAGAGCTAGATGAGAGCAGCCACTGATCCTGGCTAATGTCAAGCCAGTGGATGTTAATAGGCTGATGATGATGATGTATGTATGTATGAGTGTAATGTCCATTCGGGTCAAATCTTGCAAGCTTAATAATTTGATCCACTTCCCAGTGAGCGATTGGGCAAATATTGTGCATACGGGTTTGGTTAGGATATTTAACCTAATATTAAACGGTACAGTTAATGCAGTCAGCAAAAAATCTTGTCATAAGAATGATATTTTTTTACGAAAATAAAAGGGGTTGATAGCATCTCTATGGAGCAATTGAAAAACATTGGTCCCGTAGCTGTCTCGTGGCTGTTGGAACTATTTAACACCTGTCTAAAGTCAGCGAAGTTTCCACGTTTGTGGCGGAAATCTAAAATTGTGGCGATACCAAAACCAGGAAAGCGACTGGATGACCCCAAAAGTTATCGCCCAATTTCACTCCTCTGTCACACATACAAGCTGTTTGAGCAGTTTCTGTTGACTCGACTTACCCCCCTTGTCGATCCCAATCTGATCCCTGAGCAGGCTGGGTTTAGACCCGGAAAGTCTTGCTGCATCCAGATCTTGAACCTAACTCAATATATTGAAGATGGATTCGAAGCTGGGCAAATAACTTCGTCGACCTCTCAGCAGCTTACGACACAGTGAACCTGAAGCGGCTATTATGGAAAGTAAGGAATGATACCGGATACCAGAATGTTGTCCAAATTCTGGGGGAACTCCTTAATAATCAGCGCTTCCAGGTTCATCTGGGGTCAGATAAAAGTCGCTGGCGTTGGCAAAAAAACGGTCTTCCACAGGGCAGTGTGCTGGCTCCAATGTTGTTCAACATACATATATACGAACGACCAGCCGTCAACAATAAATACATCCCGCTTCTTTTATGCTGATGATTTGGCTCTCACATCTCAAGCAACATCTTTTGAGGAAGTAAAGACTAACCTGACAGAGGCACTAAAAGTACTAGATGGTTACTATCTCAGATCATATAATACTATACTAGGTTAGATATGCCAAGGGGGCGTGGCAGGCGTCGCAGGGACTACCCCTAGTGTAAGTTTTTATGTCAAGCAAACGCAAACTATTTCGATTTCGTAATTATGTCAATTTGTATGAAAACTATTTAAGCGCGCTACTCGCCGCTAGAGGCGCTAATACAGTTTTCATACAAATTGACATAAATACGGAATCGAAATAGTTTGCGTTTTTTGACATAAAAACTTACACTAGGGGTAGATCAAACGATCGACATCGTCGTTTGATGCTTTTTGACGTCCTCAGTTGTCATTCAGCTGTGCTGAGCATCGTTTCTCTTAATCATTCTCAAAATGCCGGTTTGTGCTATTATTACATATCGAAATAATTGCAACAACATAAATAACGCAAAAAAATGGAATAACCTACCACAAGCAAGCATTGAAATATCAATAATTATTAATGTTTTACCGAATTTTAAAATATGTAATGTAAACAAATCAATAAATTGATAAATTTTATTCAACAATATCCATTGATGGTTTTTTTTGTTGGACTGTTCAACTTCTTCCTTCAAAAGTGCAATGGATCGACTATTTATAGATAGAATCGTTGCAAAGAGTAAAATGCGTTTACTCTCTTTCTATGACTAGAGACGCGCGGTGAGGTTCGGCTGTTTTGTCGATATAATTTTCTATGAGTACTTTTGTATACGATGTTGGAAGTGAAAAGTTTTAGTGAAGAGTAGTCAGGCAATAAGTTTTATATTATACTAGCCTGGTGCGCCGGATATTTAAGTGGTGCTATGTTACAGCGTGGTTATGTGTTTAGGCTCTAAACTAAGTATCGTTTCCATGATTCAGGTTTTATAGAGTTCCCGAATTGAAAAGAAAATTAATGTATTTTAATTACCTACTTGCCAGCCAAGAGCATACATGATGAAGAGGCACCGACTTTAAAAAGGTAGGTACTTTAATGATCATGATTCATGATTCCGCGTATCGTCAAAACAAAAATGAAAAAATACCGAGAAGGAAGAGATTCAAGAACATTGTCACAAAATTCTTGATTAGTTTAAAGACAAGACTTCATGCGAGTGACAAAATAGTTGCGGAGACAAAAGTCACCCGTGCGCGCCCGCTCTAATCCTTGACGTATTCTACGAACTTTGAGTTTGCCTTTGCGGTTTGGACAAGACGTTTGAACGGGCTTGGCCGTGCCGTGCAAAAGAAAGCAGAGCTGAAGAAAAGAAATGCGAAGCTTACGGGGAATAAAGCTGTTCTTGTGTTTATGTTAAACTGCAATCTCAATCTTTATTAAAAAAGTAATAAAATTTATTTGTCCTATTGATATAACCACAGACTACTTCTATACTACCAACACAGTAAATATATATTCTAATATAAACTGTGCTACCAACGACCATAAAGTATTGTAAAAATGGTTTGACAGCTGACTGTAAATAGTGACATCTATTAAAAGATTTGGAACTAATTTTGACGTATTACCTGTCAAAGGAAAACCGCTCATTATATGAATAAAAACTTTTTGACTTAAACTTCTTTAAACTTTTATCGACCACTGCACTACACTAGTGTCCCCTAATTTTATAAATAAAAACTATGCATCTTCTTGTCTCACTTTTATTCTGCCATCCCTATCAGACATAATATTATTTTGGTCTATGCGAGCGAGACAGGTAATTATGACATCACTGAAAGAAATGAATTTCAAATGCAGTCTTATTTATTGGTGTTTGATTGTTCCTGCACAGTGTGATTGGTTTATTTTAAATTCCTGCAGCGCCAAGAGAAGTTGATTGTAAGGTTTTATTTGTGTGCGGAATTAATGCTACAGTAGGAAGGAGGAGTAGGAACACACACATTCATAGACGCGGCGACATCAGTCCTCGAGCAATCAAGCTGTCATTACACATCTATTTAGTATTATATCACAGTCTACTTACTACATAAAGTCGTTCATCGGAGGCGTCTAGACAGAGCAATCGTGCGGGGTACGCGGGGCAGGAGGGGAGAGGGTCCTTCCCATCTACCATACAAAATTTTGTTAGGTAGATGGGAGCTTAGCGACAGGGCTTTCGCATTTGATTTCAAATATTGAATTGGAAAAATAATATTTAGTTTCTTTTATATTGGTTTTATGTAGGGGGTTTTAAGTGTGTTTATTAAGATTTTTGGAATTCAAGATGGCGGCCGCGTTATTTTTTCAATTTTGTGATATTGGTGTTATGTAAGGGGTTTTTAGGGATGCTAAGCTCGATTTTGATGTGAGTTTTGGAATCCAAGATGGCGGCCGCGCTTTTTTTTCAGTTTTGTGATATTGGTGTCATGTAAGGGGTTTTTAGGGGTCTAAGCTCGATTTTGATGTGAGTTTTGGAATCCAACATGGCCGCCGCACTTTTTTTCAATTTTGTGATATTGGTGTCATGTAAAGGGTTTTTAGGGATGCTAAGCTCGAATTTGATGTGAGTTTTGGAATCCAAGATGGTGGCCGCACTTTTTTTCAGTTTTGTGATATTGGTGTCATGTAAGGGGTTTTAGCTCGATTTTGATGTGAGTTTTGGAATCCAAGATGGCGGCCGCACTTTTTTTCAGTTTTGTGATATTGGTGTCATATAAAGGGTTTTGGAAGAGGCAATAAGTAAGTTACATTGGGATATCATTGGGTTATCTGAAGTCCGAAGAGAGGGGGAGGACTCGATAACCCTGCAATCCGGTAACTTACTTTACCACCGGGAGGGCGACCAACAGTCCATTGGTGGTGTCGGGTTCATCGTCCATAAATCCCTTGTCAACAACGTGATCACCATCGGAAGTGTGTCGAGCAGGGTAGCGTACCTGATACTCAGATTATCGAAACGATATTCGCTGAATGTTATCCAGGTCTACGCTCCGACCTCGACACACGACGATGACGAAGTGGAGGCTATGTATGAGGAGATCTCTAAAGCCATGCATAGCTATAAAACCCACTACACGGTTGTGATGGGGGATTTCAATGCAAAGTTGGGGCAACGTTGCGGTGATGAGCTGAGAGTGGGGCAATTTGGATTTGGGCAACGGAACGATAGAGGCCAGATGCTGGCAGACTTTATGGAGAGGGAGAACCTCTATATGATGAACTCCTTCTTTAGGAAGCCCGTAAGCCGCAAATGGACCTGGATCAGTCCGGACGGTAAAGTCAAAAACGAGATCGATTTTATCATGTCGACGAAGAAGCACATATTCAATGATGTCAGTGTGATCAACGCTGTTAAGACAGGAAGCGATCACCGTATGGTAAGAGGCACATTGAATATCGATGTCAAGCTCGAAAGATCGCGACTGATAAAATCCACGCTCCGACCAATACCAGCTCAAATTCAAAACCCCGAGTGCTTTCAGCTCGAGCTTCAAAACCGCTTCGAAGCCCTTGAGAACAGCATAGACGTGGACGATCTATACAACATGGTGGTGGACACTGTCCGCACGGTAGGGTCTAAGTACTATAAAACCCACCGTCCCAAATTGAAGAAACTCTCCAGTCAGACTCTCCTACTCATGGATCAGAGACACGAAATGAAGCTGCAGAACTCAGCGGATGCCCATCGTTATCGGCAGCTCAATAGACAGATATCTAAGTCCTTGACGCGCGACCTTCGCCAATTTAATACCGAGCGTATTAAAGAAGCCATTGAGCGGAACAAAGGCTCCAAAGTGTTCGCGAGAGATCTGTCTATCGGGCAAAGTCAATTGACGAGGCTGAAAACTGGGGAAGGTAGCATCGTTTCGTCAACACCTGAAATCCTGAGGGAGATTGAGAGTTTCTATGGACAGCTATATTCCACGCAAACACCTGTTGAAAGCAAGGCTAAAGACCCTAGAGCCAAGCTTACCCGACACTATACCGAAGATATCCCGGACGTCAGCCTGTACGAGATTAGAATGGCTCTCAAGCAGCTCAAAAACAACAAGGCGGCGGGTGATGACGGAATCACAACAGAACTTCTAAGAGCGGGCGGTAAGCCGATACTTAAGGTCCTCCAGAAGCTCTTCAACTCTGTCATCCTCGAGGGCAAAACGCCAAAGGCATGGGGCAGAAGCGATGTGATGCTGTTTTTCAAGAAGGGTGATAAAACTCTCTTGAAGAATTATAGACCCATCTCGCTTCTGAGCCATATCTATAAGTTGTTTTCGAGAGTCATTACGAATCGTCTCGCTCGCAGGTTCGACGACTTCCAACCTCCCGAACAAGCCGGGTTCCGGAAAGGCTACAGTACCATAGACCACATTCATACGCTGCGGCAAGTTATACAGAAGACCGAAGAGTATAACCTGCCACTTTGCTTGGCGTTCGTGGACTATGAGAAAGCCTTTGATTCGATCGAGACCTGGGCCGTGGTGCAGTCTCTCCAGAGGTGCCAAATAGACTACAGGTATATCGAGGTGCTGAGGTACCTATACCAAAACGCCACCATGTCGGTCCGATTACAGAACCAGAGCTCTAATCCTATCCAACTACAGCGAGGTGTGAGACAGGGAGATGTCATCTCTCCCAAACTGTTCACAGCTGCGTTGGAGGATATTTTTAAGCTGCTGGACTGGAAAGGATGCGGCATCAACATCAATGGCGAGTACCTAACACATCTACGGTTTGCCGATGATGTAGTTCTTATGGCTGAGACCTTGGAAGACCTGAACACAATGCTCGAAGATCTCGGTAATGCTTCGCAAAGAGTGGGTCTTAAGATGAACATGGACAAGACGAAAATCATGTCCAATGCCCATGTTGCACCCGCTCCAGTTAATGTTGGGAACATTACACTCGAAGTTGTTGACCACTATGTTTACCTAGGACAGACGGTCCAGTTAGGTAAGTCCAACTTTGAGAAAGAGATCTCTCGTCGAATCCAGCTCGGATGGGCAGCGTTTGGGAAGCTCCGACATATATTCGCGTCCGAAATACCTCAATGTCTCAAGACGAAAGTCTTTGACCAGTGTGTGTTGCCAGTAATGACCTATGGAAGTGAGACGTGGTCTTTTACTATGGGTCTCATAAGAAGGCTCAAAGTCACCCAGCGAGCAATGGAGAGAGCGATGCTTGGTATTTCCCTGCTCGATCGAATCAGAAATGATGAAATCCGCAGGAGAACTAAAACAACCGACATCGCTCGAAGGATTGCATCATTGAAGTGGCAGTGGGCGGGACACATAGCGCGGAGAACCGATGGCCGTTGGGGCGGAAAGGTTCTTGAATGGCGACCGCGTGCCGGACGACGTTCCGTGGGCAGGCCCCCTACAAGGTGGACCGACGATCTGGTCAAGGTCGCGGGAAGCCGCTGGATGCGGGCAGCGCAGGACCGATCGTTGTGGAGATCCTTGGGGGAGGCCTATGCCCAGCAGTGGGCGTCGTTCGGCTGACATGATGATGATGATGATGATGATGATAAAGGGTTTTTAGGGATGCTAAGCTCGATTTTGATGTGCGTTTTGGAATCCAAGATGGCGGCCGCACTTTTTTCAGTTTTGTGATATTGGTGTCATGTAAGGGGTTTTTAGGGGTTCTTAGCTCGAATTTGATGTGAGTTTTGGAATCCAAGATGGCGGCCGCACTTTTTTCAGTTTTGTGATATTGGTGTCATGTAAGGGGTTTTTAGGGGTTCTTAGCTCGATTTTGATGTGAGTTTTGGAATCCAAGATGGCGGCCGCACTTTTTTTCAGTTTTGTGATATTGGTGTCATATAAAGGGTTTTTAGGGATGCTAAGCTCGAATTTGATGTGAGTTTTAGAATCTAAGATGGCGGCCGCACCTTTTTCAGTTTTGTGATATTGGTGTCATGTAAGGGGTTTTTAGGGGTTCTTAGCTCGATTTTGATGTGAGTTTTGGAATCCAAGATGGCGGCCGCACTTTTTTTCAGTTTTGTGATATTGGTGTCATATAAAGGGTTTTTAGGGATGCTAAGCTCGAACTTGATGTGAGTTTTGGAATCCAAGATGGCGGCCGCACTTTTTTCAGTTTTGTGATATTGGTGTCATGTAAGGGGTTTTTAGGGGTTCTAAGCTCGATTTTGATGTGCGTTTTGGAATCCAAGATGGCGGCCGCACTTTTTTCAGTTTTGTGATATTGGTGTCATGTAAGGGGTTTTTAGGGATGCTAAGCTCGATTTTGATGTGAGTTTTGGAATCCATGATGGCGGCCGCACTTTTTTTCAGTTTTGTGATATTGGTGTCATGTAAAGGGTTTTTAGGGATGCTAAGCTCGAATTTGATCTGAGTTTTGGAATCCAAGATGGCGGCCGCACTTTTTTTCAATTTTGTGATATTGGTGTCATTAATGGGTTTTTGGGTCTGCTAAGCAATTATTAACTGTCCTAGTTTTAATAGATTTTTCCAGCGCATTGAATGCCGTTAGTCACGGAATTTTCCTAGCTATGCTCGGTTGGTTAGGTATTTCTTTTATGGCACCTACTTGGTTCTCTTCCTATCTTGGCGATTGCCAGCAAGCCGTGCGAGTAGATCGGACCCTGTCTGGCTGGCTCGACTTGGAGGCTGGCGTTCCACAAGGCGGTGTACTCTCCCCTCTTCTCTTTTCCTTGTTTATCAACTCTCTGACCTCTCATTTCTCCTCTTCTTTCCATCTCTATGCCGACGATCTACAACTTTATGCGCAACATAATATCCACAGTTTAAATAATGTTGTCGCGCTAATCAACTGTGATTTGATGAAGATTTCTGTGTGGTCGACTAATTATGGCATATCAGTTAACGCGCCAAAATGTCAATCTTTAATTGCTATTGCTAGTAGGGTAGTTCTCGACAGCTGTCATGCGTAAACTGGAATAGTATCTACAATTTGGTATTTAACGGCGTGATAATATCCTATTTACAACAAGTGAAGGACTTGGGTTTGCCTATATCGATGCCTGCCTCTCTTGGAAAGATCATATCGAACAAGCATGTCTCAGAGCCACTAATGCACTTAGATCTCTCTATAGGTTTAAGTTCTTTCTGCCTACCAGTATCAAGATTGCTCCAATAAAGACGGTTGTCTTACCTATAATTGTCTACGCTGATGTCTGTAGTACCAACCTCAAAAAAAAAAACCTTCTCAGTAAGTTGAATCGTTTCCTTAAAAACTGTATTCGTTTCATATATCGATTACGTAAATACGATATCTCTCAACACCGTCAGCAGCTCAATTGGCTCCCTATTCGCGAGCGTAGGAACGTTAGAGTTGTCTGCATGCTCTTCAATATTCTATTAGATCCACATACCCCAGATTACTTGAAATCCCGATTTCAGTTTCTGGGTGCCTCTAATGAACGTAGCCTTCGCTCTAGTGACAACTTTCTCCTGAAAACACCATCCCACTCTTCTGGCTTCGTCTCCCAATCATTCTCTTTTTCGCCTGTACAACTTTGGAACGATTTGCCCTTAAAATATCCGCAGTGCCCCAAGTAAGTGCGTGTTCAAGAAAATGGTCCGCGAACATTACTCGAGCTGCCTACACTTATCATGATAGATCTGTTCTGACTTTGTGTTATTTATTTATAGTTGTATGTATAAATTATATATCATGTTATTGCTACTTTAGTATGGATACCTTTTAATACTCATATATTAGCATTTACAAATTTTCATTTGTTATTTAATTTTAGTATTTTTTTCTTGCATTTAATTAGTTCCTTCTGTTTTCTTTTAACTGTCACTTTTTTTTATTGCTGCTGCTCATTTTCTTCCTGACACCCTTTCCAGTTGACTGGAAGAGAAGGCATATAAGCATTGAGTCCGCCATTTGTTATATATTTTGCAATAAAGATTAAAGAAATAAATATGCACGATTTTGATGAAACTAGGTATTTGGTAGTATTTTGACAAGAAAACAGCAACTTTTCCATACAGTAGGCCCTTGAAGTTGAGCGATACCGACACCTGTATAGGTATTAACGTTAGTAAGGAAGGGTTGTCTTAAAATGTTTAGGACCCCGAAGGTATTGTGAAAAAAAAATATTCTGGGCAGGAAGTCTCAAAACTTATTATTTTACATGCTTTTATTTAGTTTTAATTCGTCAATTTTAACATTGCGTTTCTTATTTCTTGTCAAAATAGTACCAAAAACCGAGTTTCATCAAAATCGTCCCACAAACAAAAAAGTTGGCCCCCATCTTAGATTTCTTACATTTTTAAAATTGCTTTGCTGTTTTCTTGTCAAAATAGTAGCAAAAACCGAGTTTCATCAAAATCGGCCCACAAACAAAAAAGTTGGCCGCTATCTTGGAATTTTAATAATATGTTTTACATTGCGTTGCTGTTTTCTTGTCAAAATAGTACCAGAAACCGAGTTTCATCAAAATTGGCCCAAAAACTTAAAAGTTGGCCGCCATCTTGGATTTTTAATATGTTTTACATTGCGTTGCTGTGTTCTTGTCAAAATAGTACCAGAAACCGAGTTTCATCAAAATTGGCCCAAAAACTTAAAAGTTGGCCGCCATCTTGGATTTTTAATATTTTTAACATTGCGTTGCTGTTCTCTTGACAAAATAGTACCAGAAACCGAGTTTCATCAAAATTGGCCCAAAAACTTAAAAGTTGGCCGCCATCTTGGATTTTTAATATTTTTAACATTGCGTTGCTGTTCTCTTGACAAAATAGTACCAGAAACAGAGTTTCATCAGAATCAGCCCAAAAACAAAAAAGTTGGCCGCCATCTTGGATTTTTCAAAAATTTTATCATTGCGTTGCAGTTTTCTTGTCAAAATAGTACCAAAAACTGAGTTTCATCAAAATCGGCCAACAAACAAAAAAGTTGGCCGCCATCTTGGATTTCTAAAATTTTTATCATTGCGTTGCTGTTTTCTTGTCAAAATAGTACCAGAAACAAAGTTTTATCAAAATCGGCCAACAAACAAAATAGTTGGCCGCCATCTTGGATTTCTAATATTTTTATCATTGCGTTGCTGTTTTCTTGTCAAAATAGTACCAAAAATCTGAGTTTCATCAAAATCGGCCGACAAACAAAAAAGTTGGCCGCCATCTTGGATTTTTCAAAAATTTTATCATTGCGTTGCAGTTTTCTTGTCAAATTAGTACTAAAAACCAAGTTTCATCAAAATCGGCCGGCGGCCCACAAACAAAAAAGTTGGCCGCCATCATATTATTCCCATAGGATAACGTCTCGTTCTCGTGCAGTCCACGCGGTCGAAACGAAACCGCAGGCGGAAGGCTAGTCACAATATAAACGTGTGAACTTCGCCATTTTTACTAAGTTAGTCAAGATGTATAAAATGTAACTCCTTTTTTTCGGCGAAGTCTTACAACTATACGCGTGACAACCCTTACAGTTTTACAACTGTCTGGACATCG